>CM067488.1:14527458-14608936 GCA_034552555.1 Semaprochilodus insignis
CACATTATGGAGTGCACTATTACTTTAATAAAGAGTAATTTAAAATGCAGTCTGTGCTGTGCAATTGGGTTCCCTCGGTAAACCTATAAAGTGCAGGTCTGCTCTGTAAGTTAAGAGCTGTGTTTTATACTGAATCTGCCTGTACTTGTACTGAGGTTCATCAGTTTCTCAAATCCAGCCCTGCAGATCTACTTAACTGCACAGTTTAGTGTTTTCTTAACACACCTGATTCAGATCAAAAAGGACTCGATCAATAACTAATGATATGTTACGAGTTTGAGGAAGTCCTGAGATAAGCCTTACCTGATTTTTTTTTCTGTTTGTTGAATGACAAATATATGACCCATTGGTTAAACAGAGCTTACTTCAAAGATCAGGTGGATATATATATATATATATATATATATATATATATATATATATACACTGAAAAAGAGCCCCTGAGGTTTATGGTGAGATATGAATTTAACTTGACTACCATTTACACTATTGCCCGTTTTGTGGACGGAAACCTTAATTGGGGCGTGCTGAAATTACAGGGATTTCTGTGCACGAATGTAGAAAAAAAAGAAAAGCAAAGGACAGGAGACATGTTCAGCTGGAATTATAGACACAAGCATATTCTGTGGCCACATAAACTAAAATTGACTATAGCAGTGAGCTGTGCTGGTGTTAAGACCAAGTTAGAAGAGCAGGCTTGTTGCATCAGAAGCTCAGAGTATATAATGTTCATGATCATGACTGGTGACGGGTAGGTGCAAGAGACAGGTAACTCCAGTACTACTGAGACAGCCAGCTACACAAAAGCTCCCTGTTCAAACCGTGCAGGACAGGCCTCACAACATGCACATAATATCATATAATGATGGTGATAGCAACTTAATTAATATTAATAATGAAGAAATTCTAATAATCATCATAAAGAAATGCTGAAACATTTCCTTCAATATTTAACCTTTTCTTAATGAAAATAACTCTTATGGTTCTTAACCTATTGCCTAGGCAAGCCAAAGAAATGCTGTGGGGTTTGAGCCATAAATCTCACCACTAGCTCTGGAATGCAAAATAATGGCAGACTTTGGATGTTCAGTCTTGTGTGTGGCTGGAGGAGAGAGCACGGAAACCTTCTGTTTGGTTCCTGCTGGTAGGCCAGAGTGTCCTGTTTCATTCCACGCCATCTCGCATTCCTGCACCTAGATATCTACAGCAGAGCCCAGCCCGGCTGCACTCTAGGAATACATTGAGTCTTAACCTGCCTTCATGTCACCTCAGTGGTCTTTACGTTCAGCTAAAAAGAGGAGAACTTTGCTCAGTTCTAGTTCAGTAATGCTACCGCTGCCATTACTTTAGGAATGTTAACTATTCGCCGCTGTGAGGGTTCTTAATTGAACACAGGAGGCTATAATTCTAGAGCCTCGGCGGAGGCCTGGGCCCAGCCGAGAGAAGGCAGGGAGGATGTTGGCTTTAGTTCATGTCTGAAATCCGACTGGGGAAAAAAACATAGTTATAGGTGGGGTGATAGGTGGAGTGTAGCTGTTGTGACAACACCCACATTTTGTGCATTCTGTTGCCTGTACCAGGCTGTGTGCTATCAGAATGTTCTGGGCGTGAGATTCAGTCAGCCCTAGGCAAGACGTGACAAATATTTGACAACAGCACAAATCTATTTATGCTTTACCTGAGAACAGTGCCATGAAGTAACAGTCTAAAGCAAGGAGTTACTTTAGAGTTTTGGGCACTGTTTTTATGTTCAAATTAATTGCCATTTTGTATTTGTATTTGTATGCAAACCTATCTGCTTGCATTCGTGTCTAGCTTTATGGTCGGTTAGCAACCTAGACTCCCCAGAGACACAAAGAATATCCACTACTTTCTTGCATGCTTCATTTTCTTCAAATGTATATGTACAAAGATTCATTATATAAACTGGGAAAAAAGAAACAGCAGTTATGAGCTTCTCTTCTCTTCTTCCATGTTTACCACCACACTGTTGGGAATAGGAACGAAATGCTGGTAGGAACAGAAGTTCAGAGAGCGTGTTTACGATTGGTCTGAAAAATTAGACTGTATTTAAAATGGCACTTTACTGTACTGCATACTGCATACTACAGTAGTATGTACTGCATACTGCCCCCTGTGTGTAGTATGCAGTACAGTAAATCGCTTACCCCCATAGGAGATTACTAGTTGCTTGTCCCTCTGTCGCCCTACATTCATGCTAGCAGGCAACAGAGCAACAAGCAACCAGTCATTTTCTGTGGTGGTACACGACACAGCGACAGAGTGACAAGCGAGACAAATCGAGCTGAGATTGTCTCAACTGTATCCAACTTTTCCCTTTAAACCCAAACCCTGTGTGAAAAGCACTGCCACAAATGAAATATCAGAGAAGCAAATAACTTCTACAAGAATGCAAAACAAAACAAGAATAATGTAAAAAAAAAAAAAAAAAAAAGCAGAATTGAAGCAGATACATACTTTTATCTCAGCCGCCAAGCAGTTAATGTAAGAAATATTGTATGCGCTTATCCATAGAACTCAGGACAACAACCAGAGTAACCTGGTTCTAATTAGACAGATCTTTTGTGAGAAAGCGTCTCCTGTCTGCAGGACTCCATCCAAAACCTTCCATCCTGTTACTTAAGAGAGAGACTGTAAACACGAGTTGTATCTGGTCTGGGAAGGCACTCTCTCTGACTGAGCCTGATTACGTTAAATGCACTAATGCCACACAGTCTGGCTTTGTCTCTGCTGTGAGAGACTTTACAAGGTGTATTCTGGGTTTTAATAATTTAGTTCTTTTTTACCCCAAAGTTTACACTGAATGTAGATTCAGAAATGTTAAGTTTGTGCTTCATGGCCTTAAGAAGTCTTGGTAAATAGCAAAAACATCTTGTACACGGAGGTGAGGACACATTAATCCAGCGCTTAAATGGATTCCAGGAATCTATCACTCCACTCCAGGCAAGTGCCATCCTGCATGAGCCCAGCAGGTAACCTCAGCTGAGGGAACATGACAAGTTAAAAGACTCTGCAGAAGGAGAAGGAGAATGTTACGGTTTTGTTTTTCAACAAATCAGCTTTTTTTGTTGTTTCTTATGAAGTGTAATGAATCGAAGGATGTACCTCATTCATCACCTGTGCGCTTCAAATGTACATCAAATTGTTAAGTCATCTCAAACAGACTTGCTTACGTGGTTTGCTATCCAGAAAATCACACTTGAAAAAGTCATGGCAGCCAGTAGCAGCAACTTGTAGAGCATATATGTTTCCTCACTTCATTAGTAAAAAGTGCAAGTGCAGCATGAAGTACAGTACTGTGCAAAATTCAGAACAATTCTTAAAGAGTTACTGTCTGAAAGAAGGAGGTGTTACTGAGAAAAGGACAAAAGAAGGACAAATCAAAGAAGCTGCTGGTGTTCCCAAAACAATGGAGTCCAGACCACAAAATCACTGAATGTATATGGCATTGATTGAATTGTGAGAAGCAGAAAATGTAACCAGCTTCCAAAACATCTATCCTTGCAGTTTTCAGCAAGTATCCTAAAAAAAGCTGCAATAAGGGGTCACTAAATATGGAGAAACGTGATATGATATTTAGTTGTTAAGATTTTGTTCAGTATGGGGTTGGGCCGATAATGCAACGTGGCAGACGTCTCGGCATAGAGCTGTAGATGGTGTCCGGCTAATGGTGTCCTGTGATAATCCATCCCATGCAGCTTGAATATTCTCACACAGTTCCTGCAGATTTTGTGGTAGGGGTTGAGGTGGTGTGGTCTTTGGTGGCATTGACGTGATGTTAAGGGCAGTCATCGTAAATGTCTGCCGAAGGTGCTGGCATTAACAGGATGACTCATGGAGGGCATCACTTCTCGCTGAATGTTTGCAATCGTGGCTGTTGGGTTACTCAGGTACAGTGATAAGGCCTATCCTTGCTTATATCACATGCACAGCCAAGCATGGATCTTCAATCATTTGCATGTTTCACAATGTCCAACCTACCCACTAATTTTCATTCCTGATGGTGGATTCCTTCTGGGTGCAACTATTTGTGCAACTATTTTTTTGATGATCAGTGTAAATAACTTGGAATTAATGGCTCTTTTGACTGGAAATTAAATACATGACGGATGCTCTCTGACTATTGCACAGTACTCCTTTCATATTACTTGTGTAGTCATGAATCATCAACTTACAGTCACTGTCTTTTGCAACTTCTTTACTTTAAACTCATCAACATGTTGACTGGTGACTGGTTTACTCATAGTTTATTAATCTGTTTTCCCAGATTTCCTTATGCAATGTGTCACCACACCTGCTCATAATATTAAAGCTACACTGATATGATTCTATAATTTTAGCGGCCAAACTAGCCAGAGAGACAGTAAAGGTACCATAGAGTACATTTATTCAGCATTTTAATTTGTTTAGAATGTCAGCATCTGGTTGGGATGCAAAATGGCTAGATCTGGTTTTACATGCCCATTTACACTCTATGATTTGAGCTGTTTTTTATTTTTTGGTGAGCTCATGAATAATTTGATAAGCTTTGCTGATTGGCTGGTTTACAGTGAGACACCACCATAATCACCCACAGAAGTAACACCTTATGGGCAGGAAAACAGAATAAATCTTTGTGTAAATAAGCTGAGTCATCATACTATACAGTTAGCTATGCTAGTGACTTGAGGCTTGTTAGCAGGTAATGTTACCTTTACTAGCTACTCACTTTCAATTTCAACATCAACACAAAATAAATTAAAGTTGTTATTCACTATGAAACTTTCAGTTTAAGATGATATCCTTCAACCAGCAAACAGTGATACAATTACACAGCATGGCTGCTACTTACAGGTTGCTGTTGGGGTTGTGATGCTAAAAAAGGTCGAACGACTCCTCTCTTCAGTCTCTTCAGTGTGAAATGCTGAGAAAAGCTGCTTAAAATTGTTCAAGGTTTTAGAAACTGTATGGAGTGGAATGTGTAGATCAAAGATGTCCGGGGTCTGGGAGCTTTAGTTGGTTTCCTATTTGCCATTTTGCAAATTTTCCGTTCTACCTTAAGTGCAAACCTTAGTTACATTCTAGCACCTGTGCAAGCATTTAAGATGGAACGAAACATTCAGTTAGAAGAAACCTCTACCTCGTATAAAGAAGAACATCAACAATACCTATTGACAGTTCCCTAGGTAGGGTATGAAATGTGCCAACATTCCCTTCACCGCCTGGTAAGGTACGGTTCTGCACATTTTAATTACATTTTCATTCCTGTCGATCTGTCGTCGCGTTCCTGGACTACAACGTGATCCATGGTGAATGTATATTTTGAGGGCATGAATATTAATGAGTCAAGGCTGTTACATAACAGTTAAGGATTCTGGAATCGACCTGTTTTACTGACCTCTTTCACAAATGTGGGATTTCTATTCAAGAGGAGGAGACAACAGTGTTTAAGGGTTCACAGAACGCCAGTTCCATGTACAGAACTATATACTATGTATTCAACCATAATAATATAAATACAGTTTTCCATTCTATGTCACCTTCAATAAAATGCTATATTTTAGCAGCTAGACTGGACATAATCTTGTTAAGCAAAAAACACGGAGCATACCCATTTACTCTATTTGTGCTCTCATCTCATATGTCCTCCTCTGTCTCCCTTTTTTTTTTTTTTTTTGCTTTTTCTGAGGCATTCCAGAAGCCCAACTTTGGCCGCTCTCGCCTCGCCCTGTTTACTGTGCGGCAGGAGCATCTAGCAGAGTGAGAGCGGAGAAAGAGAGCTGTAACTTTAAGAGCCGCCTTTTTTTGTAGAAGAGAACTGATTAGTGGTCCTGGCAGCCAACCACACAGGCTGCTGCGCGAAGGCTCAAACCAATGAGAGGTCCTGCTGGGTGGAGGTTACAAAACCAGCCTGAACCCAATGACTCAGCACAGGCAAGTGCGTGCGAGATGACACTTAACAGTGATTTAAAGAGCCAGCGCTCACCCTCTGAAAAGTAGGTAAGGGTAAAAAAAGAAAAAAGAAAAACAGAAAAAAGGAAAAGAAAATCACAGTAGCTGTTCAGCCCTGAAAGCGTTCAAAGCCACACTGCAGAACTTTAAGTAGGTTTGGGATTTTGTAGCATTTTCAAAAATGGCCACACCTTTGCAGTCACAGACACAGTATGACTCAACATTGGCCAGTCTGACACAGGCCCACATGAGGGAAGCTATATCTATTTAAAAGCAAACACTGGCAAGCCGCAGGAAGCTGTTTGGATGTCTCTGATTTCATAATGCTTAAATGATATATTAACAGATGTCAAGAGCAGTTCAGGTTCACTGGTAGCAGGAACGTACATCAGTGATACTTCTATTTAAGAGCACTAATTCACATTCCACACAAAGCAGCTTGGTTGTCTTTGATGTCTTAACATTTAAATGATATAATACCTATAAAAGCCTAAGTGGTATGTAGGCCCACACTTTAGTTCCACCTCGATAAACAGAGCTTTGTAGAGTAGTAAAATAAATTAGTAAAATAATCTGGCAGAAGTAAAGGTACATTTTGCAAGAACAACTAGAGTAGAAGTAAAAATGTAGCCATGTAGTCAAAGACCCGCAAGAACCGTCAAAATGTGGGTCCTGTGGCCAGAAGGTAACAAATTTGACCCAAAGCAGTACTACAGCCATCCATGGACAGTAGTCCAAGAAAGCATGCTCCTTCTCCGGCTCCTTCTGGGTGGGCATGATGCTAGCTAACGCAGGGATCTATTGGCTGATGAAATAGAATTGGCACTTAGTGTTCTTGTCCAAGCATGTTAATCAGTCCAATGAGGTCCAATGGCAGTTCAGACAGATGCGGTGACACTTCAAGTATCTTGAAGAAGGCACATGCTAACCTTCACCCTGCCAGCTTGACAGCATTACGTGACAGGCTGACTTAGCTAGCGGGTGGAACAAAACTGGTGAGAAAATGGGGGGGCAGGTCTAAAAAGCTTCTGAAGCATAGCTTAACTTAAACAACTGCAGTACATTGAGCACAGGAGCTTAAAGAGCCTATATCATGGAAAACCAAAGTTCCTTACATTGTTTTAGTATGTTAAGGCAGTTTAGTCCCTCCCATTTAAACTAAAGAGCTGTATGGAGTGTTTCAGTCCGGACTGACTGTTGAATGAGGATGGCCTCATACAAGGTGGCCAGTCGGCTCTGTTGTTTTGTTGTATTTACATATCTGTTGTATTTACATATCAGTCTTAAAGGCACAGTAACAGTGTTTAATGGATAAGGAGAGGCTGACTACAGTCAAATAAAAATGACCAAAATTATTGTTTGCTGTACATAAACCCCACAAAAAAATCATAAACAGACATCAAGGAAAACAATAAACTCCAAGTAAAATGCAGGATACAGGTCATTTAAATTTATTAGGCTCTGTTGTTCTCTTTTTGATCCACTCTTGGACTAAAATAAAATTATAAAAAAGTGGCTAATCACAAAGTTGCACAAATGCATAACATAAATGAAATTAAGCACAAAAAAGGAACTAATGGTTAAGTAACTACAGTAATTACATATTAATGGAGAAAATATAAAACCTAAAAAATATAAGTCCTTCAATACTTTAGTAGAAGTAAAAGTGTCTGTCAGAAAATACTCAGCTGCTATAAAAATATTACAAATCCTGTCAGACGTTTCCTGGAGTACATGTAACTACCCACATTTGCTCATAACTATGTAACTTAGTTCCATAGTAGTTGACAGTAGTCTGGAATAATACGCCTTGGTTTCAAAGGGTTAACAGACATGACTCAGCAGTATCATACATTAGTAACTCAAATTACACACAAGTTCAAAGTCCCTTATCAGGGACGAGGGAAAGAAGTTATTTATTGCTGCCACCATTAGTGACAAGGCACCAGTTATATGTACATCATGCGCTGCTGGCCACAGAGTACATGCTGGCCAAGCTGATGGGAGGGTTTTAAGAAACGCCTCTTTGTTTCAGTACTGAGCCGGGATCAGCATGCTTCCTGTTCCAGCAGCCAGCAGTGCGGGATGTGAGAATCACATGTTCTTACAGCAGTTCCTCTCTATGTGTGAAGGGAGATTAGTGTGTCAAGATATCTCGCCTACCAAAACATTTCAGATGGATTTTCTCATTTAAAAAGTGGCGTATAAATATCCCGGCTGTTATTTTAAAATTGGACATGGAGTCAGTGATTAAAGGAACGTAATATCCTGATGAACACACTCAGTTAAAATGTCTATGAGATGTTATCATCAACAACCATGGTTTGTTTCAAAAGGGTTTAAAGGGCAGAAGTTAAGCAGCTGGGGCATTTATCACACTGCAGCTGTGTGACCATCAGGTCCTGCTGCTTTAATTTGAAAAGCAATGCGGTCTGACAGCATGTCACACTCAACATACTCAGAACCTGTGCAGGTCAGATGGCCTGTGCTTACACAGACACTTCCAACCAGGTCATGGCAGTGCCACTGACCAAGAATAAGATGTTTGCATGGCTGGACCATCCAGACCTTCCATCAGGAAATCAAATCTATTGTAACACCAAGTCAGGTCTGGTGTTTGAAGTTGGTCTGAGCATGTTGTGGTGGGTCAACTGCATCTAGGGTAAAAGGAAAACTGTGTACCTTATATATTTTACCAGACTTGCGTTAGTTGAATAACCAGGGAGAGGCAAAATGGGACGTAGGGACTCTGTAAATAATACCGTCAAAATTGATTACTGGTTAACAACATAGGCTATGACTAAGAAGCTACAATGGGCCTCATTCACCAGAAGCTCTCATTTTGGTTCATTTTCTTAAATTTGTATCTGAGAAAGGTCCTATTCATGACATGTTCTTAAAGCACAGAACTGTTTGCACCGTTGTGCTCCTATGTGTGTGTGTGTGTGTGTAGATTCTGTTCCTACCTAAAAATCCCACATAAGAAACATTGGTGAAGGTCAGAATCTTTGCAAAAACTGCATAAGTGCAGAGGAAGAAGTTTGGTTTTGGTAAATAAGTCTAATGATGGTTACTCCAACTTGGCTATGCACTTAACTCTAAATGTTTATAGAAGCACAACTTCATCCGTACCCTCTGCTGAAACATAAAATCTGATTAAGAATCAGAATCTTAATTATGCCAAGTACCAGATGTACAAGCAATTTCTCTGCAGGTCCAGGTGTCAATGTAAAACTACATCCAATGAAATAATATAGAAAAAGGTATACTATGTAATGTCACTGTCCAAAGAAGAACAAGTATCTCCAAAATGGCAACTTTTAATTTAATTTTAAAGTCATCATGTCCAAGCAAATTAGGGCCATTTCTGTTGGTCCATTCATCATGGACTTTCCACACAGTGTAAATGCCAGCTGCTGTGTTCAAATAATGGCTAAAAGAAAAAATCGACAAAAAATGGAGATGCATGTTTTTCATTGGACAGCGATGATATAGATATAAAATAGTCAATACACAACCAAAGTGCGAATAAAAAGATGTGCAATGGGAGATAAGTACACTTTTGAAACATTTGATGATTTGGACAGGGCAGCTTGAATTCCATGCTGGTTAAGCTGCTCTAAGCTGGTTTTGCTGGTGCCCATGCTGGTCTAAGCTGCACGACTTTACCACTGCCCACCACAACTGTCATCCACACTTCTTGACAACACGTAAAGCTCATAAAATGCTGTTTCGACTGGTCTCACCGTCCACCTAGGACTACTGAGCCACATCCAGTAGTAGCTGTGTTCATGCATGCTGTTGATAACTTAGAGATTCTTAGAATATCAAATTACCAAAACACATTTGGAATAGTTCATACATCCTATATTTCAGATCTCGATCTGTTGTTGTACACACTGTTCAGAATATTATACACATTAGCTCATTGTACTGGCCCTCATTGGACATATTGACTTCTAATAATTGTTGTGCTCTCTGTTGTGCTATCTACTGACGTATTTGAAATGTCCTTGAACTACACTGTGCTGGCTGCTAATGGTAAACAAACCTCTTGGATGTTTAATCGTAATATTCGTGCTTACATTTCTCATAGTCACTCTAATTTTGTTGTGCAGATCTTCCAAAGACGCATAATAGCCTAAACTACATCAACACACAAAAACACATGGGCATCCACACACAATGTGATTACTTACAGGGGAACTCTGGAAAACTATGCCGCATATAATAAGTAATCAAAATAATCCATGTGCATTTTGAATACTAGCAATTACAGTCATTTTAATACTAAAATCTACATCTAATTCATTGACATCAATAAGGCCTAAGAAGAGTTTTCTTGAAAACATTAGTGTTTTTATTACAGTTCCATCAAACTGTTTGTCTAACAAACAACCTCCTGTGTTGGTGAAATGATATTTAAGGAAATTTAATGCTGGTAAAACTCTAATATTATGCTGCTTTATGGTGAAAATACAAATAGCACCTCTCTGTTTAAAGCACTTGCTCTTTAGACTCTCTTGTTCATGAATAGCATGCCATCACATTTGTCCCAGTTTAGGCAGTACTGCCTGGCTGGTGGACTCTTGTCCTGTGCGTGTGAACAGAGCTGCCCTGGAGGCAGCGGAGATGAAAGTTTCAGAGGAATTTATCTGCCTTTCAACACGCAAGGCCAATCCCTAGTTGCAGATATGGTAGCCTTGCCCATGGAACAGAACACACTCTACTTGAACAAATGCAAGGAGTCTCAAAACCTGTTTTGCTCAAATGCAGCTGGAACCAGCAGCAGTGTATGCCTCCAAACCCCCCGACTTTTCTCTTGATTTCTTTATGAGGGTGTTGGCCTGATGTTAATTGATGTGGACAACCTGAAAGAAATGCAACTAGCACAAGCTACAACAATTCAAAGGCCTGATCATAAACTAGAGTACAGATCAGAGAGAGCACAGGGACTCTGTGAACATGATCTATCCTGACAGCTTATTTCCAGTCAGTTAGGGTTACACCAATGCAGTGCGTTATTATTTCCGTCCAGTTCACAGCAAAGGAGTATTGATTAATCTAGCATGAGTGATTTGGCTGTCTGCATGAATGCACTGATGCTACAGTGAAGAAGGCAAAGTGTTAATCAAACAGCAGACACTAAAGAATCAGCTCTTACCCCTGAGATGCACCATGGCCAATGTGTAGCCTGGACCTGGCGTGGTTACATCACTGCAGGCCAGGGCGGGTACTAGGTGAACTGTGCTTTCTGTCTGCGTGGAGAAATCAATAACCGGTTATGTAATGGCCCTGGTGGCTGGAGGTGTGATAGGAGCTGGCAGGGCATGTGACGGTGCTTTTGGTGTGCATGACCCACATTCCCCTTGCAGCACTCACCACTGGTCACAGCACCCTGTCAGGCAAGCCTGTGCTTATCTCGCTCTTTTCCTCTCCCTCTCTCTTTTTCCATATCTCAGTTTACACTCTAAAAAGTAAAAGTGCAATGCCATTGAAGAACCACCTTTGCTTCTCTAAGTCACCTTCCAGTAAATGGATCTTTAAAGGAATACCCTAGTGCAGGGACGTCCGATCCTGATGATCTTCCAACTTGCAGAGTTTGGCTCCAACCCAAATCTAGCACACTTGATCCAGGTAATGGATGTTTTTAGAGGTATCTGAATATTAGAGCCAGGTGTGTTGTGCCTACAGGTCCAGGACTTAGCACCCCTGCCCTAGCTATTTCTCTTACTAGTCTGTTCTGCAAATGTAGCATATATTTGCTAACCACAAACAGTAATAGCAATACTTTTTCCTGTACGTATGCTGTGTTCTTCCCGTGCCCTTGAGGTGAAAGGTCAGAGCTGCGTCAGTGGGGAAAAAATGGATGCCTCCATAACAATGAGTATTGCTACTTGCTAAAGCTAATGATGTGATACCTTAAGATTTATTATGTATCTACTTTCACAAACTGTATGAATCATGTCTGTATACTGACTGATTTAAAGCAAGTTGAGAACACCATCTTGACCTTTTGAGTAGGAATTCCCCATTGAGAGAGTGTTTTCTGTGGTAGTTGGAGGTCAGAAGTCATTTACATTAGATTTACAGCATTCAGCTGACGCTCTTATCCAGAGCGACTTACAAGGTTAATCATATTACAGGTAGGCCAATGTAGCATTAGGAGTCTTGCCCAAGGACTCTTATTGGTGTAGCACAGCATAGTTACCCAGACCGGGATTCAAACCCCAGTCTCCCACATATGGTGGTGGCTACATGCTTCAGTTGAGCGCAGTATTAGTAAAAGAGCAAAGTAAGTGTTGACTCAAAATATACTCATTGTTAAAATAATAGTTGCACCCAGAAGGAATTAACTGACATGAATGAAACTTGGTGGGTAGGTTTGACAGCATGAGACATACAAATGATTAAAGTTTCAAGCTTGGCCGCACATGTGACGTAAGCAAGGACAGGCCTTATCACTGTATCCGACTGGCTCAACGGTCATGATTGCGGACATAAGTGATAAGAAGTGATGCCCTCCCTGAGTCATCCTGTTAGTGCCGGCACCTTTGGCAGACGACTGCACAACATAGGACTACATGCACACAGACTGTTACGACAACTGCCCTTAACACCACGTCAATGTCGACAAATACTGCAATGGTGTGCAGCAGAGTGGCTCAGATTGGCAGCAGTTCATCTTCAGTGAGAGACACTACCTCTGTATGTGTAGCTCAATAAATATTGTCCATATCAGTCTAAATTTATCATCAGTTATTGTTCCTGGTAACTTTTACCTTCCTTCCGAATAGCACTGTAGTCAGACGCTTCCTTCTGGGTGCAACTTTTTTTTGTGTGTGTATGTGCTGCCCATTGACATCTGAAAAGAGGTTTTCAGTTCTTTAACAAAGTACAAGGAAGTGCATTAAAACAATTGCCTGTGGTAAGTAAGCATATGCTATATATGTGTCATACTGAGTGTTTCTGGTTTATTCCTGTAAACAACCATTCGTTGAAAGGTTCTTCAGGGTACTAAAAGTAGTTTTACTATAGCAGTGGCTCTCAAATCAGTCCTCAGAGACCACAGTGCATAGTGATAGAACAAAAATGTGGACCATAGAGCAAAAATGAGAACAACTGCTCTAAAAAAACCTCCATGGCACCTTTGACTGTGTAGCTCATGAATTCTGCACATGACCTTCAAGGTTACTGTTTTTTGTTTTATCTGTGCATAAAAAAAACTGCATTTTTGTTATTCAAGAAGTGTCACAAGTGCTGTGTCAACCAATAACACCGCCTTTGTTTCTGCCTGCACTCGTTTCGATGAGGTCACAGCTTGCAGTCTTGCAGACTTTCCTGTCCTGCCTCTATTCCTGTCTCAGTGGAGGAGAAACTCCCCCTGCCCCTCTCGCACCTGTCTGAAACCAAGCTCCCCCACGCACATACACAGATGACAGTCTTACAGTCTGACACAGATCCAGCAGCACAGCCCAGCTGATTATCCACAAATAGAGCCTGCTGCAACAACTATAGCACACCGCACCACTCAACGCTGCACATTTATATAACCTGGCAAAGCAAGAAGCAGCGCATTGCCCAGCAGTGACACTGCACCACCCCACCACCAAGCCCTGCAGCAGTCACTCCTCCTCTGCCTTGCCCACAGAGAACACTTGCAGCACCTGGGCAGCTGTGTGTGCGTGTGTATCCTCTTAGTCACACTGCTATTCACAACCACATCTGTTCCTTTCACCTGGTTTCCACTTATTGGTCACACTTCAGTTTTTGGAGATTACGCATACATTCAGTGATGGTGGGTTGTGGTTAGGATTAAAGCAACGGAAATTCTAATTCACACGTTTTTCTCCATCAGTGGCTGAATTATTTTAGAGGGGCCCATTTAGAGGTTGGGAAAACCAGCTAGCCAGCATTAAGGCCCAGGCACTTTGCTACAGTGAGCATACTGACTAGCTTATTTCATTATCATAAGAAGAGGTACTTTTATCCTGAATATTAAAAACATCAGTTATTTACACTCAACTGGGCAACGTTGGTTACTATCATAGCTGACAGAATACTATAGTGACCTTTTCCAACACTGGGCGTAGATGTCAAGGGCGAATGGATTAAGATGTTCATGTCACTTTTCCACAGTATTGAACTGTTTTCTTTACTTTGGTCAAGTATTACTACTCGCTAGCTATGCATGTAGTCTATAGGAAAGGAAAGCTTTAGCGCAGGTTCTGTCATGAAGACTCTAATGCTATGACACTCATTCATTCATTCATCTGGCCAATCACAGTGCGCCACCTGTCTTTAAAAGGAATCAACTTACGCTCCTGTTCTGCTGCTTTCAGGTGCCGACGTTTCAATGTTCTTCTCCTTCCCACCCCCACCACCAGTTTGGCCGCAGTCCTGTTGTACAGGGAGTAGACTCCGCCCCCACCATATCTGGCAAGATCTGTGAGGGTCCGAATGCTTCAAGACCTGGGCCCAGGACAGGGCCTACGCCAAAGAGAAATTTACGCCTATTAGAAAATTCTATGCCTTTAGAAAATTAAATATCGTTTTCCATCACTTTTGCCTTTTGTGTCTTTCTGGCAGAACTAGAACAACTTGGCAACTTCATGAGAAACAGTGGCGCAAGCTAATGCTATGTTTATGTGTTATTGTTTATGTGTAAATTGTTAGCATGGTGATAATGCCTGCCCAGAATGATGCTTTAATGAAAGCTTTATCAGTCTATTTTTCTGGTTAAGGTAGAAAAAATTGGAGATTTTTTTAAAGCAGTCAAAAATCTGGGGGAGCCTAACTTCCAAGTGTGCTAGTCCCATACTATAGTCACGCCACTGGGTTCATGGTTTCTGTCTTTATTTTTGCACTGCTGCTTTCCTCAAACTGTGCCAAGATAATAAGTAATCTCAAATAGACTTGCGTATGTGGTTTCTGACATACTGTTATCTACAAAAATGAACAAAAGAACAGGTAAAATTTAGGATAGTACTACCATTTAGATGTACTTTTGTCCCTTTTTGTCGATAACTGCATGTCATAGTGTCAGACACCACATAACCAAGTCTTCATGTGCTTTGTACATGCTGATTTAAGCATATTGGTGAAGTATAAGCTTCCGGTACTTGTTAGCAACATTAGTTTCATTGTGTTCTTTGAACACCAAATATGTCTTTGCTGATCAAATTAATCTGTGCTAAGTGGGAAAATGTGTAAATGAGATTTTTCATGGGCAAGAGCAAACACAACTCCACAACCACATGACGGCCTCTGCTCGTATGGCTGAAACTGCAACGTGATCTGCTCACCCAGTGCTGCTTCTGAAGGTATACGTAGTGGGACGTAAATGTCCTTTTCTCCCCAAGGTGAAACACAATCCATGAGGAATGTGAGCAATTCCTCATAGAGACGCAGAAGCCGGCTCTGGCTGCACTGGAGTCTAATAAGAAGAAGACTGAGCCGACTTCCTTTCCACTTTTGTTTAAGCAATCAACTGCTGAGTCATGTGACGGGGGAGTGAGACTCATTGGTTTACTCCACAAGATTATGGGAAAGACCAGACCAGAAGAAACTGTGAGGTAAAATATAATCAGATGGAGAGGAGTGCATTAAAATGGTTGTGATTTTAGATCAGTGGCAAGCTAATTTTCTTCAGTGTTCCCAGGGTCTCGCTTAAAAGACCCCAGAGAGGAATTACAGCAGCAGGGGATTTCAAACCATAACAGCGTTAAGAAACTGCGATCAATAAAATGCGTAATATGTACCATTTGTAAGTTGTTTTGTCTGTCAGCAACTGACTTTAACTGACCTTAAGCCTTCTGCTTAAATGCATTCATAAAGGCACTGAGTGTCATTTGCTACATGACTGAAAATTAATAATTGCTCTTGAAAATGAATAATGGCATCAGATTGAGGACAGGGTACAGCGAAAGACATGCAGGGTTTGGTTCAATCCCTTTTTGGATTTGATGGAAGTTTCTGACCTCTGAAAGGATTTGTTACCTGTGGGCTTGGAATTAAAATTTGCGTGGGATCCATTAGTTGAATTATTCCACCCTGTATTAGAGATCTGAGCTTAAGACTGCTGCTAGGGTGTTGCAGGGCAGCAGGTTGCACGGCACATTTGGTTACACTTGACTACCTGCAAGGCAAAGTTCTGTGTTAAATATTGATCTTACATGGAAAGGTTTGGCTAATGAATGTCATGAACAGCGTATGACGTCTAGAAAGTCTGTTTTTATTTCTGCAGTGGTTGTTAGATTTAGTTTTTTTTACAAGAGACCCCTGGAAAAGAGGCCTGGTCTCAGCAGGCTGTCCCCTAATAAAGTAAATTACTATCACATGCATGCAGTTGGGTTTACAACAATTCGCTCAGGACTAGAAACATCCACACTGAGGCCTTCAGACTGACTGGTAAAGGAAGCACTGTGTTACATTTGGATGCACCACATCTTCTTAAATAAGATTTCGAGATATTTCCATGGCCTGGTTTCATAGACATGGATTAAACTTAGTCATGGACTATACTGCAATGCCAATTGTATTTCACCATTAAACGTTTTTTTTTTTCTTCTTCTAGGTTTAGGTTTAATGCGGTTGTATATGACCATTCATCCACTCGTATAAGTGGGGTGGTAGATAGTCACCAGTATGCAGTTTGCTCTTTGGAATACTGTGACCTTTTCTGTAAGGTCACCTCTCATAAGCTTCTGTTATTGTTTTACCCCTGTCCAAACAGATTCTCAGACAGATCTGATCCTCAGCAAAAGACAGGTGCAGTATTGTATCTGTTCACATTAGTCTTCACTGTGGCTATGGAGACTGATCCTGAAGTATCGACACTTTTGATCCTGACTTTCTTTTTAAGTGTTTTATTTAAGTAGTGTTAAGATATTTAACATCTGTGTTTGCACTGAATACACTGAATGTATCCTGAAACAAATGTGAAAAAGAAATATTGTAGCAAATGTCCTTGCTAATGCTACATTGCATTAGCTTGTTAGCCAGACAAATATTACTCTCTCATAATGTTACCACACACCTTTTCCTCCACTGCCACCCGAAGTAAAAATGTTCTGGCTACACCCCTGACATACTATACTACCAGATCATACAGAGTTATTTCACTACACTGAACAGTCATTTTATGTGGCAGCTCAATTGATGCTAATGTAAAGTCTTTCAAATATAATTATGATATCCACATTTTACTGATATACAAAGAGAAGACAGCATCTGTGCTGTTATCACAGTACAACTATTGGTATTACTTGTTATTGAAAAGGTAAAGAGTGAAGATACATCCTAGGTCTTCACTAAATAAAACGGGCACTTTATATTTCAATGACATAGAAAATAATATAAAAATAAAATAGTGATTATGGTGTTTGCAAGAAATTTCATTACATCACTATCAAATCACTTCCAGCCTACAATTTACACTCTAAAGTGTCTTACTATCTAAAATATTGCCAAATACTGCAGTTAAGTAGTAGTGTGGTCCACTTCAAAGTATAATCTGGAAGACCAAAAAAACCTGAGATAGTACTGCTCATATTCTGGTCAGAAAGGCAAAGCACAAACCGCGTATGACATCAACAGAAGGTTTAGCTGACTGTGGGAGCATGCTGTTCTACTGCACAGCATTGCTTACACAAACATGATCAGTATGGAACAGTAATCAGAAGGAAGCCTTACCATGACACAAAAAGTCATTTTGGGAACAAGTGCCGTGGACTGATTAAGTAAAATGCAACTATTCAGTCACAATAACACAAGGCATATTTGGAGAAAAAAGGGCCAGTACTTAAAAAGAACACCTTGCCAGCTTTTGAGAAAGTGGGTGAATCCATCAAGCTTTGGGGTTGTGTGGTAGCCACCTGGCACAGGAAACATTGCATGTGTAGAAGAACCTGGGTACTCTGGAAGCAAATGCGAGTCACGTCGTTCAAGAACCTGAAGCTAAAAAAGACCCTGCTGACAAATTGCTGTCAGCCGCTTTGTCCATGCAAAGGCGAATATCATCAGAAATTAAGCAAGGGCGTACATAAGCCTCGGTCTGGTTCATATTGGTGTGAGAGCTGTGCTTGTTTTCTGAGGGACATGTGCAGGGCCAGCAATGGAAAAAAGGGGGATGTAGGGCAAGTTGCCATCCGGCCAGGGTCATCTCAAGTGGACATAATGAGACATAACATCTGAGAGGCAGGAGATAGTCGCTGTACTTTTCCAACATGCAAGCTGTGGTGCTTTACTAGGACAAGTGCAGGTGCTTGTCAGAGCTCAACACTCCTCCCCCTTCCCCACTGCTTCTGTAGGACGCTTTTTCAAGGGCAGGGGTCAGAGGTTGTGCAGGTCAGTCCTGTGGACCTAATACTATTCATATCAAGCACACTTGATTCAGCTCAGTAACTAATGAACAATGTCCTGGATCAAGTGTGTTGAAGGAGGGAAAACAAAAATGTGCAGAACATTCTTTGGGAACCAGTGAGTTTAGGTAAGTTATATTAAAATTATTATTATATTTCATTCTGGTTAAAATCCAGGGAACCTAAATCTGTGTTTTATTTCTAATTACGTTAATCTTGTTCTTGCAGGCAAACAGCGGCCATGTACTAAGCATACCATTTGAGTAATGTTCCAGTGACCTATAATTGACCACATGGTTTTTGTACACTTCACATGTGACTGTTCCGTAAGGGCGGTGCTGAGTATAAGTCCTTGCTAATGCTACAGTATGTTAGCTTGTTACCCAGCCAAATATTATTCTCACATAATGCTAGCGCACACCTTTTTCCCCCAAGCCATTGCCACCCAAATTGAAAACATTCTGGCTACACCCCTGATGCTCTATAATGGCAGATCATGTAGAGTTATTTCACTACACTAAACAGTTACTTTATGTTGCAGTTTATTTGATACTAATATAAAGTCTTTCAAACATAAATATGCACACATTTTACTGATTTACAATAAAAAGACAGCATATGTACTGCTATCGCAATACAACACTTGGTATTATTTGGTATTATTGAAAACAAGTTTAATTGGTCCCTGGTCTTCACTAAACACTTCACTAAACAAAAAATTGTTCTGCCTTTGTTAATGCATGGTCACTTTATATCTGATTAATAAAAACTCAAATTGATGCCAACAAAGCAGAGTAAGGCTATAAAATGATCAAATCACTTACAATTTACAATCTCCAAAATATCGTCAAGCATGGCAGTTAGGTAGAAATGTGGTCCACTTCAAAGCAAAATCTGGAGACCAAGAAAACTAGAGATAGGACTGCCCATATACTGACCAGAAAGGCTCTACTCCGCAGAGTTGCTTACACAAACATAATTATTATACCATATTTCTCTCCTCTCCATGTAAACTGGCCCCTTATCTTGAGTAATGCTTCCGTAAGCATCTCCTGACAAATCACACAAAACAGTTAGTGAGACACTTACTTAAAACTAGTAAGCCAGACCACCTCTCTGTACGTGCCTGTTGCCCATTTATTTGTTTATCCATCCACTAACATTGTTCATTTGTCTGTTCCATAGAACATTGAGCTGTGTATCGGGCTGTTACCTTCATTACACAACCTTTCAAGAACCCCTTTTCACAATGTTATGCCTGAAGAACATTATTACATGTTCTTTTATTTAGTTCTAACTGGAGCACTGAAGGTATTACACTCATCGTCAAAAAAATAGCTGCACCCAGAAGGAAGTGGCAGATTGTAACGACATTGGGAAGGAAGATAAAGATTACCAGGAACAATAAATGATGAAGCATTTAGATGGATATGGGCAATATTTATTGAGCTCTTTTTTTAGTATAGCGTCGGACTAACACAACATGCCAGATATCTAGGCATGGAGTTGTATAAGTTCCTAATGGTGTCCTGCAATAATCCATCCCATGTAGTTTGAATATTCTCACACAGTTCCTGCAGAAATTGCAGTTGGGGTGGAGGTGGAGTGACACCAGGCCTTCTGGACATGTGATGTGTGACAACAAACCGTTCATGCTGACCACGGTGTCTTTACTCACTGATTCGTTGGTTGTCTCTGAGACAAAAGCAGGACTCGTCACTGAAGATGACCCAAAGCCATTCTGAGTCACTCCATGACAGTCTGACACGACACCGTTGCATCATTTATGGTGCCGTTGATGCGGTGTTAAGGGCAGTCATCGTAACGATCTGCGTGCATTTAGTCCTGCGTCATGCAGCTGCCTGCCAATGGTGCTGGCACTAACAAGATGGAGGGCATCAGTGCTCGTTGAATGTCCACAATTACAGCTGTTGGATCAGTCAGGTACAGAGATAAGGCCCGTCCTTGCATATGTTACATGCGTGACTGAGCGTGAAACTTACATCATTTGCATGCCTCGGGATGTCAAACCTACCCACCAAATTTCATTCAAGTTGATTTCCTCTGAGTGTAAGTATTTGTGCAACTAATTTTTTGACAATGAGTGTATAATAAACTGTTTTTCATTTTCATTCTCTTTTATTATGATCATTAAATAATGGGCAGTAAAAGTTAACAAGGTTACCTCCCCATAAAGTATTTTAAAAGTCTATCTTTGATGTTTATCTTCAATGTAGGCCTTGATGATCTGCAAGCTTTCTTCGCATACATCTGAATGCTCAGCCTGGTTAGGTGCTTTCCCATACATGTAAGTTATGCAAGCTGTCAGTTAATTACTGAGCACTTTATGAGGTGTGTCAGTGCAGAGAAAGCACAAAACTAAGCAGAAAACTCAGTTCCCAAGATTGTATTACGTGCTGGGCACTTGCTGGTTGGTTACTGTGCTGTGTGGAACCTAAAAGGCCTGCCTGGTCTTTTGCCTAACGCCAGGCTCATCTGTTGTCAGTCAGTAGTTATGCTATGCAGGCACGAAGCTGGACAATGGAAAAAAATCTGATGCAAGTCTCCACCAGAGAGAGCAATTCCACCACAGTGGGAGCCCGCGAGCGCAGGCCGGATTGTTTAAGCGTCACCAGCTTCCTTTTCTTCTCTCTCAATCAGCCGTGACAATCGCAAAGAATGTGATTCATCTGTTATCCACAGCCGAGTCAAAGGAGGAAGAATGTAAGATCCTGGCACCAATTTCTCCACTGATCTGGTCCCCTTCTGCCCAGCCAGACAATGTGTCACATTGCATTAGATCTACTACTGTCTGTCTTACTCATGTCTGTGCCCTGCCCAGGGGAAAGGAGTTAACCCAGAGTGAGGGAGGGAGAAAGAAAGAGAGAGAGAGAGAGGGAGAAAGAGAGAGTGAACTCTCTTTAAGTTGACCCCACCCTATTATTCCTGCGTCATGCACATGTAGAGAATTTGCCGAAGGCCACAGCAAATATTTGTTGCTTGAGTTGAAAATGGTCACACCTGGGTAGTGGAAACAGAGCACATTCTGCGCTACAGGTCAAGTATCACAGGTGTTATCAGCCATCTCCTGCACCAGTGTGGAGTAACAGAGCATATGCATGCAAAGGGAAGTGTTCAGCTTAGCTCATTTGTCATATAATATTTAGATATTTTTAGAAAGAACTTTAAAGCCAACAAACTATAGGCCTTTGGAAATTTTTCCAGCAATTAGACAAAATTACCCTTGCCATGGGTGCAATATTGCACGGGCTCAGCAGAGTTGGGGTTATTGTTTGTCAGATCATAAAACTTAGATTGTGGTGTTATCTAACAGTCAGCAACTGAGCTCGCAATATCATGATAATGAATGGATGCACAGAGCTGCACAGCACACACGGAAACACTGAAGCTGTCTGAAATTCCAGGCTTTCAGGCATGTTGTGACATTCGGTGCACTTGTGGGGCTTATTTGGGCTGCACGTGTAGTGTTTCCACTCAAAATAGGTGCTAAATATAAGCTCAGTTTCCAAGCCAAAGGTAGAGAAGCCTGCGTCATCGCGCCTGTCATGTCTAGCTTGGTTTTCCTCACTCATACACTGGTCTCCCACACTGCCATCTGCTGCTTGAGAGGATTGCTGATTGGGTTTTGAGGCAGTTTCAATAACCGGATTCAAAAAAGCATTTTTGGGATTAATTTGACAAGACAAATGTAATCCAGGGTAAATCGTTTACTTAATTCGAGTTGTGTAAACCGTTTTTATGGTTTGGTGTACTTGTCCGTCATTTTTTGGAGCTCCATAAACCTCAGTTATTTGGGCAGGGAAGTTTAGCCATTGAGGCCTGGCATAGAGCTCACCGTTTCACACCATGAAAACCACAGCCAAGGATTTTAGAATAACAGCTCTACCGCAGAACTCACCTCACTCAGTGTTTTAGGGATGGGAACATGATCCATTCCAAAAGTCTCACAGGAGGAGTCCTTAAAAAAACAACAGCTAATGACATGAAGAATGGCACATTAAAGAAACCATGTAACCATGGACAATAGCAGTCCTCTGCTTTACACAAGGACAGGAAAGCACATCTATTCTTACATATAAGAACTTTATTAAGGTGTGCCATTAGTATACATCTCTTAAACTAAAATAAGCGAGCAGGATATACTAAACTAATTTGTGCTTAAGTATACTTGGCTTATACTGACATGTGTACAGAGGTTTACAAGTTTTAGTATACTTGGCCTTTACTTGTACTTATACATGCACTTGTACACATATACATCTGCATACTTGTGGCTTGTACTTGTAATTATACTTTATAATTATAAAATGGACCCAGATAGCAAATTTGATAAGGCCAAAAACCTGGGCCACATCCGGCATTTACTTGCGGCCCACACACCGAATGGAATGATGATCCAGGAGAGGGCCAGATGCGGTTGCCAGAACCCAGCCTGTTTACTGCCATTAGAGGGCTGCCTCTCAGCCACCTTTAAACCACCACTGTCAGAACTGACCTACCACTCAAAACCACTAGTACAAAAACCAGGCCACTACAACATCTTCCCTGTTGAGTGGTACTTTCACTGTTGCTCAATGTCGTAAGGCTAAGGGAGTGGAGGCTAGAATGTACTTCCCAATAGACAAACGCTCAGCCTATTGTACCAATCAGGTACTCCCGTTTATAAGACAACATTTACAGAATTTTAGTTTAAAGTACATAACATGGCTGACTTAAAAGTTTAAGTTCCATTAAACATCTGATTTTTATTGATCTACTAACTTACTATTTGATGTTTAATGAACACAAAATGATAAGCAGCCACAAATCATTTAAAATCAAATCTGAATAAAACTGCAAGCTAGGATATGTCATGTAGTTGGACTGAGGCAGATTTTGTTGGACTGACTAAAATTATCATGATATAGCAACATGGATGCCTCAGAGAAGACAACAGGTGAGGAACCTGATGATTTTGGTGTCTGTATTTCCAGTTTCCTAAAGGCTAAGAATGATTCAGCGCTCGTTGGAAAGGGCACATCACACTCTGTTTTGGTTTTGTCATGGGTTTTTAAAGTTGCTTGTTGTTCTTCTGTGGATTTTATTCATGATGTCATCGATTAATCAACATCAACTGTCAACTTTTAAAAATCTTGAAGTCGTGCAACTGCTGTTTCACAGTTGCTTGATGTAAACTAGTCATTTCAAAGTTTACTACTCTTACACCTAATAATAGGGTTGGTTGGTAGCCTGGTGGTAGGAGAGGTGAGCCCCAAAACCGGAGGGGTTTAACTCCATGATTTAGAAATAAGGCACTTAAACCCTACCCCGGCAAAATGACAAATTTCTCAGTACAAAACATAACAAGACTGTGTAACGTATACTTTCATACATCAAAAAAGTGCATTGGCAATACATAACTAGTAAACTAACAGCATACATACAAGTTTACAAGTATATAACTAGTACCTTCACTTATTGTGCAGTTCACAGTATAGTTGCACTTCAAAATAAAACTAGTTATACAACTAATTTACTACTCATACACCTAAAGTATACTTAAAATACACCTTTATAGACTAAAAGTGAGCCAGTAAGTATAAAGTGGGCCAAGAAGTATTGAAAGTACACTTACAAGTTTACTACTATTACTACTATTACATTGAAATTAGTACACCTACTATATAAAGTATACCTGTGAAATATACCTGAACTTTACTCAAGCTAACTTAATAAGATGAAATTTAGGTATGCTTTTTGTAGGGGTAAAACAAGAATGAATGGGCAGGTACTTCAGGGAGTCCAGGAAAAAGCACTTAACTTACTGCCTGTAGGATCCGATGTTTGCTGCAGATGTAGCAGATAGAGATGAGATTGAAAAATGGTGGAAGTAGGATAGGACAAATGTCTTTTGCACTTTGTAAAGGCTGGAGCTATTAATCTGTACTTGACATCTTGGAAAGCAATTAAAATTAAACTAATGAAGCTAATTTTAGCAGTTATTAGGTACATACAGTATTAAAAACATAGTGATGCAAATCCCTGATTCTGATTAAGTATCCATCAATGTATGCTGTTTTTACTCCTGTATGGGGCCATAACAAATAACAGAAGAGTTTAAATTACACCCTGGCACTGTGAATATTCACTTCTCCGAATAAACTAATTATATAAGGAGTCTCAGCTGTTGGCAAATGACGCATGACAGAGATCTCACCCTCTGGGCTTATCAATTCATCAGCATTGGAGGGAGTTCTACCAAACTGCACTGCCCAGTCCAACCTTTTCCTCTTCTGCAGGGGTGTCCGAATTTATCCGCAAAGGGCCAGTGTGCAGGTTTCCGTTCCAAACAAGGAGTACCTGACACTCTCCATCTTCAGCAACTGATCATGTGTGCTGCTGCTTTGTTGGAATGAAAATCTGCCCTAATCTCTGAACCACTTAGATTCTCCACTAGATGGCACTACAGGAGTTTCACAGACTCCATAGGAGTGGTTTAACATTATTTCCATCTTCTCCGGTTATATTTTTTAAACTATGACTGTGGCTACTTCAGGATTGCTTATACAGCAGTCTGAAAGGAATGTGAGAGGAATCAGTAGTGGTAAGGACGTTTTGCATTTTGTGGTGTTAATGAGATCTCAGTGGTACCAGGCAGTGGAATATGAACGTAAGTAATCACGTTCTATTACGAGTTGAGGGAACGTTTCCTCAAATCAATTGAGACTTAACAATTATCCTTTCAATAAAAGCATGCTGTGTGCTTGCTTCAAAGGGCAATTCAATTACACCAATCAAATTAGTGTGTTGATTTCGAAGATCTGTTTCTTCTCAGGGCCCTACTGGCCTAGTGGAAACATGAACTGAAACTGAAATAATGGAATACGGTATTGTGCCAAAGTCCCATTTATTTACTTTCCAGTCAAAACAGCCATTAAGTACAAGTTGTTCATTTTTCAGAAGATATTTTTGAACAGATTAGATATAAGATAATCCATGTGCATAGGGAAAAGTCAAAAGAAAATAAGGGAGGGAAAAACACAGTTTTTCCAAACTGGAGCTCAAAGACCTATCTAAAATATACAGAACAAATTCAAAGACCTATCTAAAATATACAGAACAAATTTAATTCTTAACAATCGGTCCAAGACCTAGCAGACTGCCAAAGCTGCTACCATCAGATAAACAGCACTTGAAGATTTCATCTTTGAGAAATAGGAAAAACTCAAGCTCTGGTTTCAGATCTGAAAAGAAAAAAAATCCCAGCAATTTCTTCTATCCATTCTTTCAATACAACCAACTGCTAAGACTGAACTTTGGAATTCTGGAAAACTATCCCTGCAGATTTCTTTGAAAAACCTCAAAAGGAGGTCTCTTAAAAAGAATAGATATTAAAGCAAGGGTGGACAAACTAAATTTGGAAAACTGATATTATATTTAGTTGTTGTGGCCTTTTTGACTGGAAATTAAATAAATCAATGGTGGTCTCTGAATTTGCACCGTATATGCTCTCATTACTACATGCTACATTTTGTCTGCATACAAAAAACACCTCAAAATGCTTTATCATTGGCCAGCTCTCCGATGACACTGTAATGCAAAATTACAACCATGTACAGGGTAGCTCATACAGATGTATGCAAAACTTGCATGCACCCTTGGTCAAATTACTTTTTTTGATTTTCTGTGTGAAAATAAGCAAACAAATCTTAATAAGAGAACATACTTCTGAACTTTAATGCACAAGTACCTATTACTTCTTGAATTTAAGATATTGGAGAAAATATTAATGTGGCTTATGCAAAAGTAATGGCACATTTTAAACTGTTAAAAAATGAACAAAACATGTAATTCGACTGGTAGTATTCAAACATTTGTATACAACTGTGTGTCCTCAAAAGATAAAGAAATGATGGTACAAGGGTCTCTGTGAAGTGGACAGTGAGGGGCAGACAGGCCAGTATCTGTGTAAGCAAAGAAGACTCTTTGCGGCTCCACAGCTCTCTCCTGGAGTAAGCATCTGAGAGAGAATCTGCAGAGACTGTCATGTCAGATCAGAGGCCCACACACTCACACTGCTCTGGCTGCCGGCTAGAGCTATACTGGGAAATGTCCAATTAAAAAAAAAAAAAAAGTTAAATCATGACTTCAGTGGCACAGCAAAGAAGATCACCTGAGGCACTGCAGTTATGTAATGTTAGAATAAAACAGTCCGTCTGCTTTCTACAGAATACATCTCCACAAACAAGTTACAATACACATTCTTTAAATAAACATCAAACTCCAGTATGCGGGTTCAGATGAATCTTTTAATGAACATCCTTCATCAAGCATGTAGATAATTTAACAATTAAACACAGATTAGACAGAAAAAAACTGTATTACAAAGAGTGAAAATTAAATAAAAAAGGCTGGCATACCGTCCAGCGTTTCAGCTTTCAGTGAAAAGTCACAAGCTAGTTCCGCCCACTGCAACAAGAATACTACTACCCTGCAAACCTCAGCAGTATAAAATCCCCAGCAGTTCAGACCACTATTCACATATGACAAGCTCTTCATATCATACATCAACGAGACAATTATAAATATCTTCCCAGACTCCAAAATTTCCACAGGCCTCTCAAACAGACTGCCTCATGGAAACTTCATATCTAAGGTCTTTGGGAGCTGCTTTGTTTATCATTGTACATGCAAGATGTTTTCAAGGCAGTGAGACCGTCAAAACGTTTGTGGACTTCCAGACTAACACGAGAAATGAGGGAATGAGACCTGGAAGCACCGCTGTAATAAATCTGTAGAGTTCTGTTACATGACAGTGTTCTACATTTTGGAATGAAGTGCTCAGCACATCTAAAAAGGACTGTATTTATGAAAACCCTTTGGCATAGGTGGTTGTTTCTCTGCAATCTGCACTGTTAGCCAATGACTCCTCAAAAAAATCTCTAACACCTGCTTAGAATGTTCTGATTGTCATTGCACTATTGGTCCACAATTCGCAGCTTTTTTCTAAACCTCTTTTTCTAAACATAAGAGACATCAGCACTCATCATCTGGTGTAGGACCTTTGCCAGTTGTAGATGGCGTGGATATTGTGGGAACAAGTAGGTAGCCTCTTGCAAGTGCTTACACTGCGATGCCGGAAAGTCTTCCCTGCTCCACCAAGCCCTCTTCGTCTAGCTGCCTGCTTGGCCCGTTCCTCAGCAGCAAAAAAGTCTGTGGTGGCCCTAAAGAACTCCAGAAGAGCCTGGTGGCTCCAAAGGACAGGGATTTCGTCAGAGAAGGAGAAGCCACAGTGGCCCCCATGGGCAGTTAGCAGCAGGAAGAAGTGGGGGTTGCTCTCGAAGAGCTCCAGGGGTAGCGTGGCTTGAGGCTCACCACGGACAGGATCGTCTCGGCTGCACACACACAGCACGGGGATCGCCACCTCATCCACGTCCCTCAACGGGTCATTTCGCTCCCAGTAGGCCTCCCAGGCCCCCTCCACCTGCGCCCCCTTCAGGCCAGCCTGGCAGTACAGCACCTCCTCCATGGCCCTTAGTGAGCTGCTGGAGAACAGGCTCTCTGTGTGGATCAACTCACCCAGCACTGTTCTATACCTGCAGGACAGTTCAAACACATCAGCGCCAATTTGATGCTGAGGAGAAGCAGGCCATCCTGTTCAGCATCACTTTGAAATATGGTCTTGAAATTGAAAACTGCCAGATAACGTAACAGAAATCAATAAGGCTAGATAAACATGGTTGGTTATAACAGAAACTATTGTATTTTAATTTGAAGAGCTTCAGGTTAATGTTTCTGCATAATAGCTGTGTGGAACATCTATCTTCTTCTAAGGTGAAGCCACACCTTGAATAGTTGTAAAAGAAAGAATTTGGCTGGAATGGCTTCTGATACTGCTTTATCCTGCGTGTGATATAAGACCTGTATTATTGACGGGGTGGTGGTGTGTTAGTGTGTGTTGCGTTGGTACGAGTGGCTCAGCTTTTAAACACAGTGTCCACTCACCGTCCACTCTATTAGACAATTCTACCTTGCTGGTCCTCCTTGTAGATGTGCTGGGAATAATCCAGCATCCAAATAATACCTGCTATATGGTAGTCCTGTGGGGGTCCTGAACATTGAAGGGGTGATGATCAGGACCCCCACAGGACTACCATATAGCAGGTATTATTTGGGTGGTGGATTATTCCCAGCACAGTAGTAACACTGACATGCTAGTGTGAGAGGACCATTGAACAGGATCATTAAACAGGGTACCTAGGTAAGCAGAAAAACAGATGGACAATAGTCTGTAACTGTAGAACTACACGGTGCACCTATATGGTAGGTGGAGCTGATAAAATGGACAATGAGTGTAGCTACAAGGAGGTGGTTTTAATATGCTGATATGACTGATATATTTGCATTTATATCTAAGCGCATTTTATGTCCTAAATATAGTTGGTGTTATCAAAGCATTTAACTCTCTGTTTCAGTTATTAAAGCGGTACTGGTCAAATTAAACTTATTAAATGTCTAATTAAACAGGCATCTTAGATACCGGTAGAAACCTTTGTCCTTGAACACCGAGCCCATACCTCCATTTTACCCTATAAATAACTGAGCCCATACCTCCATTTTACCCTATAAATAAACATTATTATAATCATTACACATTTTTGTGGTTTTCTTGAGGTCACACCAACTGACATGGTCAACCATTTATTCCAAAATTCATGAAAGGGACACCAAGCTTGGCATTGCACCACAAAGTTCACTTGGAATCTTTTTAATGATGCAATGTCCTGGCCCTCTTTCATAAAAGGATGCCAAAATAAAAGTCCTTTGTTTTTGGTGGTGCTACAATAAGTTTTCAAACAATAAACCATTCCAAACAAAATGACCTCATTTTTTGATAGTTTACTTAATCATCATTCATGGTTGGAAGGCCAAAAAACTAAAATAAATTTTATATTGATGTATGGATTTCACATAAAAGAGGTATACATACGTATATATACAAAACATTTCATTTAAAGTGGAGAAACAGGTTCAATGAGAATGTGTTTCAGTGACAGTAATATGGCACCTTTGGTGTTATAAGTATATAAACATCTTAAAGCGGGACCTAGCCAGGTTAAAGTAAAGCCTACACATGCAGGGATTGTTAAACATAGTGTTACACCTATGACTCCTAAAGTGAATCTATAATGTAAAAGTAATAAATTATATTTAACTAATTATGTTTTGCATCAGTTTACCAGATTTTGTCGCAACTGTTAAACCAGTCATACCATATGTCACAATTCACCTGTCCTCTGGGGTTAACTGCAACACTTGCACAACAGCAAAATCCAAAATGTGTTGTGTTGTGGCCCACTCTCCCCCACACAGTGTAATACACTCTGAACTGAATAGTTTAAATGACCTCACACTCAGATGGTATCAGGAAAGTTGATCAGGAAAGTTTAAATATAGACTTCCTTTAACTGTACCTGCTCAGGCAGATCTTCTGGTAGAGCACAAGTACCCAGCTGAAGGGCCAGGTAGGACCACTCTCAAACCAGCTCTGGCAGCGGAAGATGGGCGACAGGCAGGCAGCAGCTGTCACATAGCTGGAGGAGCCACACTCTCCCAGGTACGAGAGGAGGAGGCCTGAGCCGGTGCTCTCACTCACTGCATAAAGACGGCCTGCCGGCTGTCGGTAACGGATGTAGCGTACCGCCTCCCTCAAATCAGCCGGGTCACCAAACTGCTGCAGTTTAACAGTGCTGAGAGGCGTGCTGTTCTGACTGCGGCGGTTAAAGACCACGGGGAGGTAGCCATGACTCAGAGCTGCCTCACAGAGCTACGGAGAAAAACACACACACACACACACACAAAGTCACATGCCAATCACAGCAGACAAGGGGTCAAACGGGCATGAGTGACGTAAAAAGAGATGTCTCACGGGTCTCTTCAACACAGTCAACAGTTTCACAGCCTTGAGAAAACAAATATTCGTTTTTAAAAAGTATGTATCTATTTTCTAAATGTTCCGTCTCGTTCTGAAGCAAGTCACTGACCCAGATCTTCCTGAAATAAGCAAACCAGGAGGCCATGCAATTGTAGCTGATGCCGCTTGGTACTTTTCCTCTTATAAACGCCGGGCCCATGCGGAATTCTCTCATGGGGTCTCGAGACATGGAGAAAACCAACACGTCTGCCTTTCTCCACATTCCACACATGTTCGAGGAGACTTCATAAGCAAGCATTCACTCTGGAGGTTAGAATAAGGTCAAGGACCGGAGTGTATTCCACCTGCTCACAACATTACAAGAGTGGAAAGAGTGTTGTACAAGACACAATAGGTGGGTTTTAGCTTCATGTAGTCAGGACAAGAGCAAATTTATGCTCAAAGGTTGTAGTCTCTATCAGGTCTGCCATGTCTGACCTCTTTCCGACTCTTATCGCATTAATTAAATATGCAGCATCTAAGTGGGGGTCAAAGGGAACGGCTGGAATTTACATAGTGCTCAATGTGAAATAATGAGTTACAGCAGGAGCATTCTTTCTCCGATGTATTCAGAGTGTTGGGTAATCTACATGCCACTGCAGCGCACATACCGAAGCAGTGTGCAAGTGTGCATGTCAGCAAATGAGAAGGGTAAAAGAGCCATGAACTCATTACCCTACAATCAGGGTATCTCTGCTCTAATTCCAGCACCCAAAAACTTCTTAGAGACCAAAGTCAACTGAATAAAGCACTCAGGCTTATGGACTATCGATCACTCAATGTTACACACAAATGTGTCAGCATTTTCCAAAAGGCTTCTCGATAGACGTCTTCAGGCAGTTTCATCTAGTCTATTGTTACATGATGAAATAGCTTTGATTTCTAAGTGGCAGTATCAAATAATGGATGCAATGGAATCAAGCCTCCCATTTAGTGTCATCTTCTAGTGAACTGTATCATCACAAACCATGCAGGTCATTCACAGCTGAGTGAATTGAACGGCCACAAATGAATACTATGAGCAACCACCAAATTAAGCAACAAGATTCTTCTAAAGTCATTATTTCATCATCACATCTAAAAATGAGCACTTCTGTCTCTCCATAAAGCAACACAAATCTGCCTAAAAAATGTGCGTATCTGTACGTATTTGTGCGTATCTGTACGCTCCAACATTGGAACAAAGGAGTATTTTCAACTATTTGTTCTGACTTGATGGCAATGAATCTGTTGGGGTAAAAAAAAAAAATTCCAGGCACATATATGCCGTGGGCCTTCAATGTAGCACACTGAGCATTAATCAAGAAATAGGGCAGCTCTTTCACTGGAAAAGAATTACTCCATGTGCTGTGGTAGTCAGTGAATGCGACACCCTTCTGGCAGCGCTGCTGTGCCCTACTCTCATGAGAGAAGCTTAATTGGCCTGACACCTTGGTGCAATGGTGACAGAAACGCCCATGCACTGCGCGACCGAGGCATCATCATTACAATCCAGCTTTCATGACGTGCCTCCCACCAAAAGATGAAAGGATGGCACACAGGACCCCCTCCCCTCTGTCGTGTGCTGAGCACCAGCGTATTTCTACATTTCATTTGTGGGAGGCTGTGAGGCAGACTATTTCTGCAGACTGGAGCCATATGACTGAGGGAAGGTGTGGATGTCAAAAATGGCTTCACAGCCAAAAGGGGTGAATTAAAATAACTGTACCCAGAATCCACCACATCTTGGTGGTAATGAGCAGGCAGTAGTTACATAATAGACTGCAGTCGTATAGTCCTGTATGTATGGGTTGAAGATGTTATGCCCATTGATATTACAAAACAATATTATAACTCCTTTTACAACACAATCTTTTAACACACCCTCCTCTTTCCATGCATGCATGTTGACTTAAAGCACCTGACCGCACTTGTTGTACTCACGGACCTGACACTGTCTTGTCTGTTCAAATATATGTCATACATAAAGCTATGCCTCATGACAACCTGCCAGATTTGATAACCAAAACATAGTCAAAACAATATAAAAGAGCCTTTCAGCTCAGCCTCACTCTCAGCCTCCATCATTAATACAGTGCTCAAGTTACAGGCTCCATGGTGGTGCATTTTGGAGAAACAGGGTGACATTAACTACAGAATGGAGGGGGTGGGGTGGGGGGTGTATTGTTCCTGCAACAAAGCTCCATTAACTCCATTATTACCTTGAGTACATTCCTGGTGATCTTCCCAAAAGAGTTAGGGATGATTAAGAGAATGGGGCTACTGGAATTACTGGAAGTCCTCCTCCTCTTGTGATGTGTCCCACCACCAACAGCCCAGTCCAAAGCCACCAGTCCGTCGTCACTGAGCTGTAAATGATCTCGGACGAAATGGACGGTGGGGTCGTGCGGCCACAGTGCCCCGAACACGGTCTGTAGAGAGGGGACGCTCCTCCAGCTCCACGCTGGGATCGACTCGGGTTTGCAGAAGCTCTTGCAGTGCTGGAGCAGGTAGTTGGCCAGAGCGGAGGGTTTGCAGACGAACGCCAGCGGCGGCAGAGCTGCTCTTGCTCCTGCACCTGGACCCTCGGTGTCTGAAGTACATGCCTCCGCTAAGCGTTTCAACACTGGCCAGGCTGAGACCACCAGGACGAGGATGCACACTACAGCGCCCATCCATTCCAGCATTTGAACGGCTTCTGATAGCGAAGATAATGAAGACCAGGAAACGATGGAGGCTAAAACACTGAAGACTCCGAGTCCATACTGCTGTTGTTGCTGCTGCTGCTGCTGCCGCCACCGAGCGTGAACAGCAAAACCGCTGAGAGACAGAGACCATCCAAAGTTCACTGTAGTTTTACACACCGATGCCTCTCGCTCCGCTCACAGCGTCCAGGATTAGTCATTCCTGGAGAAACAGTGTGTAATACACGGCTGGATCCAGCGCTGTTCGCGCTAAAGCAGGACAGCGTCCTTTATTGGCGCCATTAGGTTTTCAAATAAAGCGCTGCTGTGATCTGCTGCCTCTGTACTGCGCTCTCTCTCTCTCTCTCTCTCTTTCTCTCTCTCTCCGAGTCGCTGTACTCTGCAGGTTATGCAACAGCTTTTCTCTTCTCTCCCCTTCACCTTTTTAAAGGCAGGAGCGGCAGCAGGCGCTGTGCAGGCAGTTCCTCCAGCCAACCTGCAGCATTAAGAGGAAGAGTCAGCAAAGATGAGCAGTTACTAGTTACACTTACTCTAGTACATGTACTACAGTAGGTACTGATGGGTTTGTGCTCTGCTGAGTAATCAGGCCATACAAACTTCAGTCCCTTTGCTGAGAGATGCTGGATTTGTAAAGGAGTACTCAGTACTGAAGTGGTTGTTTTGGTCTGATACTCTGGTACTTTCACTCAAGTTCCTTTATTTGTACTTTTACTTGGGTCAGTGTTTTACCCAAGTATCAATACTTTTACTGGAGTATTGATTTAAGCAACTCCACTCACCCCTGTGATTCAGTGGCCGTGACATGCAGCTCTGTCTGCCTGATCAAGTCTGTTTTGATGAATAGCATGTAGAGGTGGAGCACAGCTGGAGTCATTTCAATAGGGAAATCAGCACATACTGGGAAAGAGTAGTATTGATTCACTGTCTCTGAGTCACCTGTGCGTAACAATCGAATCATCAACAGATTGCTGCAGTTATCTGATTATTAAGTGCATATAAATGTAAACATTGCCTCAACCCTCCAATGACCTCCTCTCCAGCTGCTTTCTGATGATTCTGAGAACACGTCTATTTCTAAAAAGACCTTTCAAAAAGCATGCTTTACTTTATATATCTCAGTTTATTTGATTAAAGGTGACTTTTTTCCTATTAAATATGTTGTTTCTGTGCACACCTTTCATTTGTTAATGTTTTCTGACAATTCACTTAAATTACTGCAGGATACGTTATATAACTGACCAAATAGGTGTAAATAAACAAGGCACTACTCACAAAAGGTCAAACTACTACCTGTGTCCTGCAACCAGTTAGGCGTTGCCCCGTTTGAATGTAAACTGCCATTACATTAAAGTTTACAGGCTACCAGAATTTACAAGTGACATAGTTTCAATGTAGTTTTAAGTTATAACTTAAAACTGGCACATAGCCTATAGCAGGTAGAAGTTCTGCTGTTAAAAAATAGTTTAAATGTCCAGTACCTTTCAGTGATGGGAAAACATAGAAGAAAACAAAATGCTTAGCGGTTTGCGTCAGCAGCCAGTTTTGCGGGAGGAACTTCTCATCACTTCCTGTTAGTAAGAAACATTGCAGTATGTTAATATTGTGTGTACTAGCCTGCCGAACTCATACTATTAAAAATAGTGCATAGAATATACAGTGTAGTATTAGTGTGTAGAACACGACTGAGATGCAGTCTGTAGGTTCCTGTTTATGTCTGTAAGCGTTCCTGATTGGCTGCAGAGAGGGAAAATGGTATTCTGTGTGAAGTGTTTTGATCTAAGATTACTTTACTTACTACTAGTTAAGATGTACCGTATGTGTCTGTGGTGCAACCAAACATCTGTGCGTTGCTAATTTCAAACTAACTGCTCTCAACATTAGAGTTAGGATGGACTTTACACCCCAACTTATGATCAAACTTATGTTCGGCTGGTGTAGCTGGCTGCTGTTCTTTACACTGTCTTACCACAAGATGAAAATGAGGACAGTTGTTAGAGAATATTGTGTAATGACTGTAGTGGGTTTCATCAGCAAGAACGATGAGACGAACTACAGGAACGAGGTGAGCCACCTGGCATCATCTTTCTCTGAATGCGGAGAAGAAGGAGATTGTTGTGGATTTCAGGAGAACTCACACCCAGCATACTCTTCTGTCCATTAACAGCGCTGCGGTGGAGAGGGTGCACAGCACCAAGATCCTGGGTGTACACATCACAGAGGACCTCTCCTGGAGCAACAACACAGCATCACTGCCAGGAAGGCTTATCAGCAGCTTTACTTTCTCTGCAAGATGAAGAAGAGCTAGAAGCCCCCTCTCCCATCATGTGCACCTTCTACAGAGGGGCCATCGAGAGCATCCTGACCAGCTGTATCACTGTGTGGTATGGGGCCCTTCAGTGCACCATGAGAGCAGCTGAGAAGATCGTCAGCACCTTTCTGCAATCTCTTCAGGACTTATACAGTACCCGCCTCACACATAAAGCCTTCTGCTTGGCAGGAGATCCTACCCACCCACTACACAGCTTTTTCAATCTGCTGCCATCAGGGAGGAGACTGCGGAGTCTCGGGGTTAGGACCAGCAGACTGAAGGACATCTCTATCCACTCATCACTTTAAAACAGCCTTAATGCTTTTCAATTTGCACTACTGTTTATACTGGTACTGTCACACCCATTTTAATCCTAACATCTTAATTCTGCTATTGCACATGGCACTTTTTCGCCATTATTTTCTTCAGCGTCTTTTTGTCTCATTTATGTCTATCTCAGGGCCCTTATTTTATCGTATGTCTTGTGTTTGTCTATTTTATGTTTAGTGTTTATTACATTCTATATACTCTTGTTCTTGTATTAGTTGTAATCTATTTATCGTTAAATGTTTATTTGCTGCACCTTGGGTCGGAGAGTAACGCAATTTCAATCCTCTGTATGTCTTGTACATATTGAAGTATTGACAATAAAACTACTTGACTTGACTTGACCTGACTAAGTCAGGTCTTACAGTAGAGGCACCTCACTTGTTCTTTAATTCCACATTTTTGTTACTTAAGCGTAGGGAAATGACACTACTAGTCGTTATCGTGTTGCAATAGAATGGAAAACTGGATTTATATTAGCATAGCTGAATGAGGAGCACTCAGTGTATAGAAGCGACATGCCACAATCCTCAAACACTGTATTCCCTCCTTCAAATACATATCCTGCATTTGTAAGAGAGGGCAATAAAATGAGCTGATTCCAGATTCTGAGACTGTTATGTAACAGTTTCTATTCATTACTATTTACACTCCCAAAATTTGCATACAACGACAACAGAGCAACAGCAACAGAACTGTTAACCGTCTGGGTTTATGTTCATCCTTAAGTGAGTCTGAAGTGTTCTTCCTATTCGGCAGCTTCTTAATCAAATGCTCCATTCCACTTTAAATGTTACAGCTGGTACAGGCTTGGCACCATTTAATGGTGGGATGCTAAATTTGCTAAGCAAACTGGCGAATAGGAAGCCAGCTTCACCTGTCACGTCTTTAACAAGATCCTGAACTACTTTAATTCAGAGTTGTTAGTTTGCTACTTTGTGTTTACTACTTTATCTATTTTGTGTTAATGTCAAGATCGAAAGCGAGTAGCTAGAATAGGTAACGTTAGCTACTAGCAAGCACCAGGTTACTAACTTTAGTATAGCTATGTATAATGACTTAAAATATTCACACCCAGCAGGTACAAGAAGCCATATGTGATCATCGCAACAGCACACTGTAAACCAGCCAATCAGAGCAGAGCTCATCAAATTAGTCACCAAAAAAAGAGAAAACCAAATCGTAGGGTGTAAATAGACATATAAAACTGCATCTGGCCATTTTTCACCCTGACATAAGTCACATGCCCTCTATGTAGACATTAAAGAGCAATTGCTGAAAACTGGGAACACTGACCGACTGCATGTTCCATTACAGTTCAAACATTTATTCCTGCTGAATTGGATTTAGTGCAGTGTAATATACAAAATGCTAAATAAGATAAAAGTCTGGCAGAACTTCAAAGTTCAAGAAAATTAAATATTGAGATACTTGTGCCACAACATTCTACGTATACCGAACTAGAGACAGGGCTTTTACTACGAGCTGTTATGAACCATTTGTTAAAGAATCAATTATGCAGTTATCTCAGTATGTGAGCCATCATTTCCAGCTGCATTCATATGTGTATTTTATGGGCCCTTTTTGAAATGGAAAATAATGTCCTCCTGTTTTGAAAAGAGTTTGATGTAGATTGCAAACATTGCTAAAATTTACTCAGTCATTCTCCAGTGCACACAGACCGAACATGGTAACTAACTAAGCTCCAAAAGCTTTTTATATATATTATGTTATATATATGTATATATTACAAATAAACCTAAAATAGCTTAACATAAAAACTTCAATGCAGCATGGCAACACCACAATACATTACAATGCACTGTTAAAATATTATCACATCTCAGACGAACATCACACTAGCATGATGCTAGACTGCATGTAGTGGCTGCAGACAGTCCCCCACTGTACGCGACCCTTACTAGGGCGGCATTGTATGCACTTCACACCTCGATTGCTTTTTGAATTAGGCACAAACAAGGCAGCCAATCAGAACAGAAGCTATCGACATATATCAGCCTTAAAGGCACAGTAACAAAACCAGCCTGTTTAATTCAATTGGGTTAAAGAGAAGATGGAAAATAGTCATGTAAAAACACCATAAACCCCAAACTTAAAGCCACACAATGGTCATAAGAGGAACGCAGGGGGTTAAAAAAATAGGATATGGGCCCTTCAAATGGTTCCTGGGTTCTAAAGCTTACTGGTTTGTCATTACTGGACCTTGTATTGAATTTATATGACTATAGAGCATATTTTCAGCGTGACCAAACTTTTTGACCACAGTACAACTTTATATTGGGAGAGGGACAAAAAGACAAAACAATATACCAATAAAGAAGGTAAATAGGTTTCAAATTGGATAACTGGTCAACACAAGCCAACTTTCCCTGTGACAAGCCCTGGTGTATGCTATCAGCCGTACTCACGCTTCATTCTGTAAGAAGTGCATTGTTTTGTGTGTTTAGGATGCAGCACTACCTTTTAACTATAGTAGCAGAGCGCAATATAAGGGAACATGAGTCAGACTCTCATAAACTCCTATAGGTACAGCAGGTTTCTGTATTGTTATTTCAGCTATTACATCTCTATGAATTCAGAGCAGATGGGATGAATACAGACATTGTTTGGCCTTTTGGTTGATGTCTTTTCACAAAAGTGACCCCTAATAGTGCCCTAAATAACAAGTTGATACTTGTCTTACATTATTCTTTGTTGTCAGTCAGACTTGCGTCACTCTGACACTTGATACTCCATTTGGCTGAACTTAATGTGAATTATTTCTGCTCGAGGGCACCTTTGATACGGAATGAGTTCAGAAATCTGAAAATTGCAGTGTTTAATTCTGCTAAAGCAGCTGAAAGCCCAAATGGGAGTGTACAGTTAGAATTCCACTTTTACAGGCTCACCCCCACCCAGTTTTAGCCTTGAATAAGTGCTTTCTTTTGGCATGTAATAAAAGTAGCCTATAGGTGGCACTGGGCCAGTCGGGTGTGTTGCGTAGAGAGAGATGGTTGGCAGTCATTGTGCCATTGTTCTTTGTGTATTTTTAACATTTTGAGAACAGATACCAAAATACCTCCCATTCCCTTTTCTCTGTATTCATTTCAAACCTTGGACTGGCCAGGTTGCATATTACAGGACTGGTGTGTGACAAAAGGCTTTTGTTTGTTTGACAGTAGAACTTAAACTGTACTGGTGAATGTTGTCACAAAAACATAATTTGCTCTCTTCCTCATTCAGGATAGTCACCCGACCATGAAGGCAACTTTCTTGTGGGAAAGGGTAACAACATTTCGGGGATTAAGCGTGGCCCTGTGTTTGTGGCCTACCTGGAATACGTATTTGAGAGGGGGACGGGAATTTAGAGAGTGTTTTGATGGTGGAGGGAGGGAGGCCTTTATCGCTGAGTTATCACTGCCATCCCTACTCTTCACAATATGACCCTTAAGGGACCAGTGCAGGAAATCTAAAACCAAACACTGAGGAGCCATTGTTGTATTTTGGTGTGATTCTGTGACAAATGCAGTGTTGCTATGCTGCACAGGAAGGGCTTAAGAATGGCCTGTAATGAAGGCCGAGTCGCTACTGAAGGCCTTGGGAGGACAGTCCAGATAAACAAAGACACAAAAAGACAAACGAGGGGAAAGGTTTTGGAGAGGCCATGACCATGAGGGTGTATGCACAAATGTGGCCAATCTGATGACATGCAGGTTGGAACTGTACTATTCTCACTTCTATGGGTAAACTCCTCTCTTCCTCCACAAAGTGTCCCGTCATGTTCAGATCGTATCTGCATATACTTTCCATTTTTCCATTTATACTTTTCTCTGAAATGTGTTTCCAGTGTAAGCAGATGAGACCCAATTTTACTTTTCCACTTAACAGGCACATCAACACGTACGTCATTTCCATTTTACTTCTGTCTACTTTTTCCTCATTATGATACAAATTGACATGCTTGGCTTGGATGCTTTTATAGGTCCAGAGTGCAAGAACACACTTGGTTTCTCCAGCCTCATGTATCCTTCATCTTGCATGCCCTTATTTGTCCTCTTAACTGCTATAAGTTGCCTGACATTTCCAGTTATGTAACTGCATGTCCATTTACATTTAACAAGCATTAGTAAGTATGTATTTCCAGCCATCCATCCATCCATCTTCTTATACTGCTTAGTCCAGACTAGGGTCACGGTTGCAGTAGGGAAAGCAGAGAAGCCCAGATGTCCCTGTCCCCCATAACCCACGCCAGCTTATTCTGGGGAATCACAAGCCGTCCCCAGGCCATCTTGGAGATATAATCCCTCCAGTTGGTCTTGGGACCACCTCTGGGTCCATTCAGACTCCAAGTCCTCGACTTCCTCTGGCAAATGAGTTCTCCTGGAGGTATGAGTTAAAATCATTCTGTACAGAGGCCTCTGCCAATATTTCTCAGCACACCCTCACAGCTTGCTTGGGCCTACCAGGTCTGACCGCCAGTCTTCCCTAACATCTGATCCAACTCACCACCATATGGTAATTGGTTGACAGCTCAGCACCTCTCTTCACCCAAGTGTCTAAAACATATGGTCTCAAGTCAGATGAAGCAGTTACAAAGTTAATCATTGACCTTCAACCCAAGTATCTCTGGTACCAAGTACACTAATGAACATCCTTGTGTTTAAACATGGTGTTTGTTATGGCCAATCCATGACTAGCACAGAAGTCCAAGTCACCATTTGGGTTTAGATCGGGCAGGCCATTCTTCCCAGTCACCCCCTCCAGGTTTCCCAGTCATTGCCGTCATGACCACTGGAGTCTCCCAGCAAGACTATGAAGTCCATAGATAGGGCCCTTTCCAGAGCTCCACCCACTTGCTCCAGGAAGGCCGTAAGCACCCACAACACAACACAGTCAGAGTTTTCCTCCCTGTGATTAATTCACCTTGCGGTGACCCTCGCGTCTACTGGAACAAGCTTCATTTGCAGGGCTGCCAGCTGGGAGCTTGTGAATACACACACCCACCTAGCGCCTCCTCACCCTGTGCAACTCCTGAGGAGGAAAGGGACCAACACCTATCAAGGAGTTTGGTTCCACAGGCAACACTGTGCATGGAGGTGTGCCCTACATCTAGTTGATACCTCTCTACCTCCAGCATGGCTCCTCCCCCAAGGTGAGGTTACATTCCATATGCCAAGAGTCAGTTTCCGTTGCAGGGGTCCATGCTGCCAAGGACCTCTCCGCCATCCCTTACTGGCTATGAAACACTGCACCAGTCCTCGATGCTGACAACTGCAGTTTGTGGGCCCACATGGTACCCCCAAGTAGCTTTTCGAGTTGAATCCAGCCACGTTATGTAGGGTGGATGCCTATATAATTTTCGGCCATTGTCATGAACTCACGCTAATCTAAGTACAATGTGCCTGACTTGACGGCAGTGTTTTTATACCCCACCCCTGCAGTCATTGGCAGCTCATGCTAACCATCAAGTCAGCCAAAGTTGAACATGAACCCAGCCTGTGTTGGAATAGATTAATGTAAGGAGAGTACCTTGTGTGTGTTCGTGACCACTAATACCTGCACAGTGTGTTAGATAACTCGATCAGGTCATTATGATGGTGGTATGCTTACACAGACCAGTGCTGCCCTGCTTCTCTCTTCTGAAGGGCTGCCCCTTCTTGCTCTGTGCATGAATGCTGACTCCAAGGAAACTACAAAAAAAAATCAGCCTAAGCCTACATAATTATTTGAAAGCTAGAGCAAGTACCACCGCATACATTATGAATGAAAGGTCTCCGGCAGAGGCGGCTGATCGTTACGCAAAGTCATGCAGCTTTAATGGGCAGCACATTGAAAGCAACTGTATGCAGTCTTCCATCTTTAGACTAAAACAAGACTAAATGCCAACTGATAGAAAGTATTACAAAATTCTGTTTCAGCCTTGTGTGTACTTACACTAGAGCTCCTGAAGAACACAGATTCGAGGTTATAGGGGAAATATATAGGGGGGTTAGCTTTGCTGACTTACAGTACTTAAGTCTGCACTTTTGGCATGCTGAAGGTCTGGCTTTTGATAGGTCTCATTGCCTCTCAACTCCAAATGGAAACCAGCTGTTGCTGTCAGAATTAAGGCAGGGGTTGTGAATGCACTGTGTGTGCTTCTGCATCTGGGTCCATAGTACAACAATAAGACTCTCTCTCTCTCTCTCTCTCACTCTGTCTCTCTTTAGACCTCACAAAATGCTGCATCAATTGAGAAACCAGAAACCACCATTTTCTGATGTGCAGATGCAGAGAGAAGATCTCTCTCTCGTCTCTCTCTATCATTTTTAACCGTAGTCACTTTGGCAGCATGTCCGTGAGCTGTCAGTCCCATTCTGTACACTGCAGTCCTGTACAATAGACTCTGTTCTGCAGAGTAGATCCCTCAGGGCCTTCTCTAATTTCGTAATTTTTATTCCATGGAGTCACGTTGTATTTAAACTAAGCAAATATTACAGTAGTGCTCTTGTTTCATTGTTAAGTTTTGAATAGAAACAAACGTGGCAAATTCTAGAAAATCCCAACAGAAAATTATCGAGTCAGGAGTGTTTTTGCATCTTGATAGATATGGCCAAGCTCTCTCTCTCTCCCATTGGTTAGGCCTTTGAAAGCTGAACAGCAGGCCTAGGAACTTACATTAAGCACCAGCATACTCAGAAAGTGACACGGCAATCATGCAATAATAAAATGAGTGAGACCAATTTAGAGAGAAACAGCATCACACTACACTGTAAAAAGTGCAACCTAAAAAAATTACTTCAATTTGTTACAAGCAATTGAATAAATTGAAAAAATTACTTTGGTTGAAAGAATCGTTCGTTCAGAATCCTTTTTTAGGCTGAATAAACCTAATTAATTTGCTTTTAACAAACTGAAGTATTTTTTTTAGGTTGGACAACAAAACACTTTTTACAGTGTATGCTATCTGGTAGTCCTAGACACATCACTGACTGCAAATGTGAGTGGTAGTAAGGCTAAACCCAAATATTTGACATTCTAGATATTCGTGTAGGTGTTTGATTTTTAATTCTGGGATTTGCATATACCTTTTTTTGGCCAAATGTAGGCAATCAATATGAGAGAACCACAAAATCCTGTAACATTCTCCGCAGACCAAGGTTACGGTTCATAATGCAACAGCATAACAGCATAATGCAAAGTGCACCAAATATGCCAAGAAAAACAGCCTCTTCAGCACTAACAGCTAAAAACACAGCCCTCGGCTCTACTCCAAAACCCACCACTCCACCCGTATTCAGACTCTTCCAAAGGAAAGGCCTTGTTCAAATGAACTTAAAATAGCCCAACATTAATATTTCAAGGCGGCATGGATGTATGTCCTTCGCACCTTAAGTTATACCAACTCCACGAAGCACTTGTTATAACCCCTGCATGCACTATACTATTATCCTCTAGCCAGGCACTAAACCCCAGGGGTGCTTTAACCTGCTCTTGGGTCCTATGAGTCCCATCACACACGACACCCAAACCTGTATTTTTAAAAAGGTACATGCAGAACTACTGCTGCCATTCCTGCACAAACATAAACCCAGAGCCAAACTATTAAAACCAAAGTCAGCCATGATTGGCAGTCCATTCCCAACTGAAGCTGAAGTTTGCGTCACTATGTTCTCTTTTGACCTTTCCGTTCCACTTTAAATGGTCCTGTAGTTACGTTCTGGCACCTGTAACTACGGCAGCAATTAAGGTGGAACAGACATTTAGAGTAAGAAGCTAGAGGAAGCCAGTTTAGCCTCATTTAGTGTGTGTGAAAAGAGTTTGTTAGCTGATATCAAACAGCTACCATAAATCATGAACTAAATTTCTGAAAAAAGTTTGAAACACCAACACCGCAGCACCTTCACTACAAAGCATGCATCCTCTCAACACAAGTGCATTTGCCCAAGCGACATAACTTACTAGCCATGTTAAAAACAGGCCTTGGATGGGTAGAAAACAACTTCCTCTACAGGACCTAACCCTTGTCTGCATCTCAATGTCAGTTTCAGTGTCTGCAGTTTTATCTTTTAACTGCAATCAGGAGCTTCAAACTCTTGTGCAATAACAAACTCAAGGCTTTAGGGGTAGAAATGATTGCTGTGCACCAATTCGAGGGCTGATAAAACAAGGCAAATTTGGTGAAGAGCACATGATTTGATTGGCCTTAATAGAGTGACAGCTACACAAATCGGTCACAGAAGACAAATCGGACTTCTTAACAAATTCAGCTGATTAAAATGATTTTTCTCCATTTGATTAGATAAACATATGATCAATTTGGGGGACGGGGGCAGATAGTGAAGGGAGATAAATAAATCTCACAGCAGAAAATGGACAATCAGAAGCACTGGTAAACTCGGGGCCCTTGGGTTTCAGACCAGGTGAGCCCGTGCATTAAATTGCCCCGGATAACCCCCTGAACCTTGAACGCTCCTTCTTCTGTTTCCACCCTGGAATGTTTAATCTCTGTCTGCATGCAAGTGCTTAACCAGATTATACAGATGTGAAGGGCCTCGTAAAGTTGCATGGCAGTATGTGAGACACATCTGTTCTGCACCCTGCAGCTGTCCCCGCTATGAACCTCGCAGCTGGCTTAAGGCAGGGGGTGTGTGACATCAGACGCCAGACACACGACGCCTTTTCTGAGACATTATTTGAACGTAGGATTTATATGTAAACAAATACTACTGAAATGACAAGCTGAATTACATCCATTTTGGCCCAAGGAACAGGCTACGTGACTTCAATGCATCCTTCACAGAAGGATTACTGAACCACAAATGCCACAGTACATCACTACCGTCATAGAAAAAATTCATTTGCTTTTTTTTACATTTATTTATTTTATTTATTTGTTTTGCTATCCAGCCAGTGACAGATGGGTTCCCTTGGTTCCTCTCAAGGGCTCCTAAAAAGGTCTTGCTTTTCTTTGCCACTGTCACTCTTGGCTTGCCCACGGGGCTCTGGACCCGGATTTTCTGGAAAGCTGCTTTGTGACAACGTCTGTTGTAAAAAGCACCATATAAATAAACTTTGACTTTATTTTGTACACCATTTGAAAACACACATTACTTCGTGTGGACATCTTGACAAAACTGGGCCAACAGAAATGAGCCAAAAATACTTTTGAAAAAAATCTAATTACGTTAGCGTTAAGAAAACAGCTTCCTTCTACTCTAAAGTTATGATTTCAGAAATAGAGGCTTTTGTCATCACAGTGAAAAAAAGTCTGAATAGTGTATGAATAACTGGAGCCTAAGCTGGCTTTGAATGTGTAGAGGTGGCAGACAGATCCAGCTTTGTGTGTTGTTACACCACATTTACTCACAGTGAAATACGAAGCACTGACACAGTCAACCGCATCCTCTGCGGCGCTCTTCCTGTCCCTCTTACACTTCCTGCTGTGGAGGACTTGCACTACAAATGTAAGGCCAAGAGCCAGACCCACAACCGAAACTTGTGACTCATTGCGTTTAACCTACTGCTGTCACGCACAAACTTGCAATGCCTGTAGTTCCTTGGTTGATTTTGCAGCATGGGTGTGAGGACCTAGATGACTCATCTAGACCTAAGTTCAAAACTTACATTGTTTGTTGCTGAAATTATGAAATTACGTTGTTTGTTAATAATGTTACACATGTCCATTATTTATATGAAGCCTCTTTGCGTATGTAAAAGTATATGACAAACCTTTTCTGTGCCTGTAGGGCAGTGCATGTTGTTGTAATATTGTAAGGTGGGTTGTGCTGCGGTCCCCTTCTAGGAGTGGATTAATCTGATGATTGCACATGTGGCTTTCTAGGGTTGGATGTGAACTGCTCTTTTTCATAAGTGAGGGAAAAGGAATTGATATATCATATCACCACAGATAACGGAGAGCTAACTAACATCACCTTTCCACTCTGTTAGTTTATTTTGGATTGTTCGGGTTTATGAAAGGAAACAGACAGTAGCACTGGAAACTAAATTAAAATGGTCAGCCTGGTTTAACAAAAAACAGAGGGTGAAGGTGGAACGGAAAGTTGAGTTCTTGTGTCAGAAGATGCTACCATCATTAAAACTACAACCCAAAATCAGAGAAACTGTAAGGAAAATGCAAATTAAAACAATAAAAGAAAGAATTACTTATTGCATTTATTTTGACTTCTATTTTATTGCAGACAGCATGAACCCAAGATATTACAAGTTTTGTCTGGTCAACTTCATTACATTTGTTAATATACATCCACTTCTTCATTTTAGGCCTGCAGCATATTCCAAAAAAAGTTGGGCTGGTGAAGCATTTACCACTTTGTAATGTGGCCATTCCTTCCCACAACATTTAAAAGTTGTTTTAGCACCGAGGATACCAAGCGATGAAGAGTTAAAGGTGTTATTTTGTCCTATTCTTCCTGCAAACACATCTTAAGGTTTGCAACGGTACAGGGTTTTCATTGCTGCATTTTTTGTTTTAAAATTCTCCACACATTCTCTATAGGGGACAGGTCAGGACTGCAGGCAGGCCAGTCCAGTCCAGTACCGTACCTTCTTCTACAGTGATGCCTTTGTAATGTGTGCAGCATCTGGTCTGCACACTGTGTAATTTTCCATTCCAGTTGCCTCTGAGCACATTATTTAGTTTTTCAGCTCATCATTAGCCCTAAATTACTTTGTCCCAACTTATTTGGGTGTTGCAGGACTGAAATGCAGGAATGGATGTATATTAGCAAATGAAATTAAGCGGACCTGAGAAAACATGAAATATCTTGGTTTCATGCTGTCTGCAATCAAATAAAAGTCAAAGTAAATGTAAGAAACACTGCATGTTTTTATTTGCACGTTCCATACTGTCCCAACATTTTCTTATTTGGGGTTGTACAGGTAGGATGTGTTGACAGCCAATCACCTTATCATTAACACAATCAGAATTAAACTATGAGGCTGAAGTCAGCTTCCTATTCGACAGCTTCTTATTTTCTGTTTCCCATTCCTCCTTAAATGAAGCGCTTCAAGCTCTTCTATGTTTCTTTGCTTTGACCACAGGTAAGGCCAAAGGGAACAACTTAGTTTGCCGTTTCAAACTCTTCATATTTAGTATCTCTCTCCCACCAGCACTGCTCAGGTTAACCAGCTCATTTTGAGCCAAATCTTCTTGATGTATTGACTCTGATGTCAAAAAGTAAAGGCATCTGCCGGGCCTAAGCTGAAAGGCTGGAGAATGACGACGAGTATGTTACAGCAACTGGATTAAACTGGATTTTGCAGTTTATTTAGGTGCATTCTAGTCTGTTAATGCCCACAAAGAACCTCAAACTATTAGCTTCCCATGCTAATGAACACTATGTGTAATGAGTGGAGCAACAATCAGAAGCAGAGCCTCAAATAGAGTGGAGTGAACCTAGTGTGTGCATCGTTTAGTTGAAGTGCTTTAAGGGGTGATTTGTAAGATGGTGCATACGGCCAAATTCATTCTGCAAACAAAATGCATCAAACTTCGTTGCTTTACTCGCCAAGAGCGTCACCAGCAGTGGAAAGCAGTGCCAAAAGCAGAGTTAACTTATGTTTTACATGTATTTGTTGAATGTGGTGTCTTGCTGGGAGAGGGTAGCGGTCATGGTCACTTACCAGAAGCTTCAGCCATCATAGTGTTTACTCTTCCTTTCATTGGCTACTAGTCGTTAAATAATCTAACCGGGAGCAAAACCTTCAACATGACTGACAGGTTAGAATAAGCCGTCAGGGCAGTGCTATATCTTCATCATCTCATGCTGGATTTTTCTTTTTCTTTTCTTTTCTTTTTTTATCCAGAAAATTATGTATACTGCCTATGAATAGTTTGGGGATACTTACCTTTTTCCAGGTTTTTAGTACTACTACTAATAATGCCAAACTAAATGCAGAGCCAGTTTTCCTGCTGGAAAGAATTACACTTTTGTCGGTCTCCTGCAAAACATTATCATGCACTGACTAGTTTGCCTTTAATTTGAATAGTTGAACACAGTAGAACAGTCCACCTAATGGAACTCTCGCTGTACGACTGCTTGATGGACAACAAGAAAGTTGACACAAACTGTTTTTAATATAGAACATACTGTATATAGTATATAACTGGCAGCATCAACTAGGGGTGTAACAAATCACAAATTTCTGATCGGATCATTTCGTGGTTTTAAAGTCACAGATGGGATCGTTTTTCAGATCAGAATAAACTAAATAGAACACATTTAACTTTGCTGTATGATTATTAAAACATAGAGAACACAACAGACTTTAAATGTGTGGCCATGCTCCACATACTGCCTTGGTCATATGGCTTTCTCATTTCACAGTGCCTACATACTGTAACAGTTTTGTTCACCCTTTCTCCACCATAACTATATGTTACAGTGAACCCAAACTGCTCCCATACATGTGATTTAAACGATGCAGGAGGCTTTTCAAGTTCTTCCTCTACTCTGGCATCCAAGAGAGAGCCAGAGAAAACGCCAGAGAGAGCATAAGCAATGAGTGAGAGTGTGTGTGCCTCTTGCCTCATCTTGTATCAGATGCTAAAGAGCAGTCAGCTCTCTGAAGCTTCAAACCTTACTCATACTTCTATAAATGGTAAAATATGATACTGACAAACATTAATAGTTGATATAGCTCTCCTGTTTCAGCCTATGTGCAATTTCTGCTTATAATAACACAGATAAAAAATGCTGTTGTAATAGTACTTTACACACACATACACACATGCACACCATGATGTAATAGTATAACTGGGTCTAATATTAACAATAATTTTAAAAAATAGGTTTTTTTTTTGGCAATTGTTTTGTGGTTCACGTGCGCACCAAACCGTGAGTGGTCATCTGTATGAATCACAGATTATCTGTGGCCTGTTACATCACTAGCATCAACAGAATTTCCAGATGCTGCTAGGACACTAAAAACCTCAAGACATTCCTTAGCTTGATTTTGAACTGTTAGCAAGGAATATCATGCAGAGTGATGCATGATGGGCAACTGACTAAGAGCTTCTAGGTGAAGACAGGACTGAGGCAAGGATGTCTCCTTTCCCTGTTCTTGTTTCTCTTGCTCATAGACAGGATTGAGAAGATGGGCACCAGCAAGAAAAGGAATCTATTGCAGTGGATCTATCCAGCAGCAGCTCCTGTTCAGCTGCAGGACAGTGATTGTCCATTTGGTGGACAGAAACCTGGCAATTTGGGGCAACAAACACAGCAGCCTCCCACCTTCAGAGATACCTGGAGAAGGTCCCTGTATGGTTCAAACTTACAGGCCTAGGGAGATGATTTGATAACGTTACCACAGAACAGGCAACACAGGTGAACCATTATGCTTGTTTGAAAGGTACTGCAACTGTACTGTGTGCTAAACACTTTGTGTATGACATGATGCTGAGGTCATCTCTGAGCCAGCTTACATGGTGAGGCATTTGCGTAAATTTGAACAAGAACCTGGAGATTAAGAAGCCAGTATTAGCCTTGTCTGTATGTGTTTCCAACATGGGATCAGGTAATGGTCAACAAAACTTTTCCTATAAGAGGGATCAGTACCAGAACCGGTTCTCTGTCAGTACCAAGTCACTGCCTGTCGAGGAAAAAGTAAGTGTTTAATATTTAAATAATAATGATGCTCTGTGGTAAATAATGTGAGAGTAAACTGAGAGAATGTGTACTCACATTGGCACATCCATGTAAGAAAGGGGCAGGGTCAGCAGTGACTCATCATTTAAAAGAACAGACGCTCAAACTGGCTGTTTAGACAAGGGGAGGAAGGTGCTGTGGTGCTTGATCCTTGTAGTATTTTGATTACAGCATGTCACAGACATGCCATTACAACCCCAGAGAAAATGTAATTCACCTGATTTATCACTTATCCCAGATACAGGTGATTAGCCACCCCAGCTAGCAGGGAACATTCCCAGAATGTTGGCTAACTTTACCTACAAGTTCTAATAAAGCTTTAAAGTAAATCTTTAGTCTAATGTTCTTAGAATGTTTTAAATGTGTTTATAATGTCAGATAATGTTCCTTTGGGGTTTAACACCAATTATGTTACATAATAACAAAAGAAGAACATTCTCAGCACAACATTCAGAAAATGTTTTATGGATGTTACTGAGACCTGAGATGACAGAATGTGTTTAGAGAAAGTTCTCCTACCTTTAGAAAGAAACATTCTGGGAACCAAAAGAATATTTCCTGCTGAAAACATTAATGGAACATTGCGTTGCATATTCCCAGAATGTTTTTAGAACAAATCATTTCTAGCTGTGAAGACATGTTTGATATGTAATATCTGTGTCTCTAGTTTTCAGCAGGAGACTCCAGGCTAACACTGCTAAAAATCACTGGTTTTCCCTAAAAGTCAATTTTGTCACCAAACTCGTCTCCATAAATACATGTCCAAAAACGTCCATCAACACAGTCAAACCTTGTCCAGGTCTTCAGTTGTTTCACGCAGACGCATCAAAGCGGTTGACAGCACGTTATGACTTACTTTAGCTTACAAAAACAGAAATAAAGCAGACGTTCAGCAGGCAATCACTGTAAATAACCAGAATCACTTTTACCTCAGCACAATATGTCATGCCATTCGGTGCAAGGCCACCAAAGGCAGGGCTATGAGAATTCCTAAATGCACTGTAAGGTAATCAGGCAGAGGACCAAGGCTTTTATACTTTGGATTTTGGACCAGCCAGTGACTCGCTATGGCTCCTTGTACTAACCTACAGCAACTGAGTTTACTGGAAAGTACTAGGTGAAGCCAAACAAGATCGACTGTATCTGCTATGGTGAATGGGCTCTTTAAATGCCAGCACTTGAAAAAAATTGTTTTATTTATTTCTACAGTCAAACTGCATAAAGCAGCATCTGTCAAGCTGATCATGGCATGACAGTAACACAAAACAGACAGCAAAGATGGAGGAAAAACAAAGCTTACCTTAAATCCAATTAGTAGAAATGTACTTGGACGAGCTGGAGGTTTTAGAATATCCCGCTTGCAAACTTCCTTGTTAATCATCAGGTAGGAAATGATCACTGTTATTTAATAAGACTGAATTCTTATTTGTTAGCGACATTTTCCCCTCCATCTTTAATGGTGCTGCAGTTACATTCCAATTTCTGTACAGGCGGCAGGATGAAACCGCTGCACCATTCAAGATGGAACTGAGAATCAGAATAAGAAGCTGGTGAAGAACAAGTTTTTGCATGTTTTTACTTCAGTAGGGAATCGGGGGTGATATACTGGACTATGACTGGATTCTGCTTACTGTTCATACAAAATGAAATGCAGCACTTCATTTCCAACCTTTAGTGTCATTAGAGGTGCCACGTCTATCTGTCTTACAGTTATGAAGACTTAGCTATGCCAAAATATTAAAATATAACAAGCGTGACACCTGGGTGATAATAAAGTAGCACTACAAAGCCGTTTTACTAAATAGCTATTTTTAAAACATGTACTCAGCATCAAAATAATAGTTGCACAAATAGTTGCACCCAGAGTGAATCAACAAACAGGAATGAAACTTGGTGGGTAGGGTTGACATTGTGACACATGCGAATGATTCAAGTTTCATGCTCAGCTGCGCATGTGAGGTAAGCAAAGATGGTCCTTACTGCTGAGAGCAGTGATGCCCTCCATAAGTCATTCTGTTAGTGCCAGCACTATTGGCAGACGGCCGCACAACGCAGGACTACATGCACACAGACCACATCAACATCACCAAAGACTGCAATGGTGTTGTGCCAGATTGTCATGGAGTGACTCAGAATGGCAGCGGGTCATCTTCAGTGAGAAGTCCCGCTTTTGTCTTGGTGGAGACGACTAACAGATAAACGGATTGTTGTCATGCATCGCACGTCCAGAAAGCCTGGTGTCACTCCACCTCCACCCTTTCCACAAAATCTGCAGGAGCTGTGTGAGAATATTCAAACTGCATTGGATGGATTATTGTAGGACACCTTTAGGAGCCTCGACAACTCCATGCCAAGACGTCTGGGATGTTGTGTCAGCAATGGTGACCTGATGCCATAATGAGAGACACTACTTCTGTTTGTGTAGCTCAATAAATACTACCCATATCAGTCTAAATTTATCATCATTTACTGTTCCTGGTAACCTTTATCTTCATTCCCAATAGCATTGCAATCCTTCTGGGTACAGCCCTTTTTATGACGATGAGTGCATTTATGTGGATTTTAAATAAAGCAAATTAATTGAGTCTGTAGGTTAACGCTCCAGTAACCCTTTTTGTTGTCAGTTTAACAAAACCAATCACAATGGCTATGACTATGACTAGAAGCTATAAATCCTCCCTACTACCTGTAAAATGCTTCCAGTAAACCCTTCCTGTCCGGTGTGTGTCACTGTGCTTTTAAATAAGGATATCTTGCTGGAGGATTCTTCTCCTGCACAATAGCACCCTCAACTCTGTTCGGCCTGCATGGCCCACCCCGTGACCTGGAGGTCAACAGCAACGTGACGCTGGAAGATTGATAATGATGTTTCTCTGCCCGTACACTGCCTTTGGCTGTTCTTAATGGAACATAACATGGTGCAATGTGATGCTGCTGCCGCAGATTAAATGGGGATTAAGGGATCTTCTCAGGCTAAGCATATGAAGTCCACAGGGACCTCACTCCACTCTCTGTAACGTTACCATAGAGGACGTCAGCCTCTCAGGACCTCTCGGGATCTCAGTTACCCATGGAAGCTGTCTTACCTCCAGCAATACGGCGTAAAGCCACTGGATGCAGTTGCTTTGTAGTGTCAGTGTGATGGTGGTCTCCATGGAGATTTGAGACAGCTGGCAAAGGTTCAAGCATGTACCAAAGAGCGACTGGCTGTAACACAACCCCATCAGCACAACAGTGGGTGATTTGCTGTCTACTGAGGTCCTAAATGCAGACTAATCTTACATTAACCTGCGGTAGAATGTGAGCTTGTTAGCTTTTGAATGGCATGTGAGGCATGGAGCTTTCCAGTCATCAAAGAGAAAGCGAGAGAATGGAGATGTTGTGAAATAAGCCTGCTCTACTGCTATCGTTGGTATCTCCCTGCTGGCCTCTTTGGCCCCATTAAAGAGGGAAACCGATGTACATCAGAGTGGTGAACGAGCCTGATGGACAGTTAAGTGGTGCTCCATGCAGCAGCTTTAGTTACAACCCTCTGCTCCCACTAGCAATGGACAGCTGGTTAATGTGTGCAGCCATAATAGCTGACAGCTTATCTCAAGGTATAATTTAGGGGGCGGAAGCAGAAACAGAGACAAACCCATATGTTCAAGTAAGAACATTCGCTATATGGATCATAGACTTGTTGTTCTCACTCGAGTGCCTTCTTTGAGAAATGTAGTGGAGGAGGAGTGTCCTGAGAGCACAGCGTCGTGTTCATGTGTACATCTGTTCCTCTTCTCGCTGGCCTTTTGTGTGCCATGACTGCATGGTAAACAGAGCACAGTCTTGTGGTCAAACACACCATCCTGAAATGAGAAGCCTTGGCAGGGCACCAAAAGAGTTGGGTTAAATTAGTAATGCAAGGTAGAAGAACTGATCTGCTAAGCAGAGTCGCTTTGTGAGAGTTGACATTTGATGGTCTCAGGGATGAGGATGACACTATAATATGGGGCGTACTGGTTACCAGGGAGGTGGTCTTGGCTCACCAACAAATGCTAAGATCCAGAACAGCTGTTTGGTGCCTCAGCCAATGTTGCCAGATTGGGTGGTTTCCAGTCAAAAAGAGAGGTTTTTTGTTAGATAAGTTTTTATAAGTTCTTTGGCTGATGGACAAAATGTGGGGTTGTTTGTCATGATTTTGTTGTTTTTAAAAAGGCAGCTCTATATAAAAATAAGCACTGCTTAAAATGGAGATGGAATTCGAAGAGGCCTAATTTCTCCCAACATAAAATCAGTTATCAAAACTCAACATAAATTTCTTACACTCCTGTTGAGATGGGGTATCATTCGTCATCTCAAAGGCAAGACATGGCATAGGTTATCCACTGGCAATACTGTAATAGTATAAATAGCTAGAAATTAGAAAGGCCAGTGATCTGTTTGACTTAGCCTATCAATTTAGGCATAAACTTGTTGAAATTTGTGGAGAGTGGAGAATGAGCAATACTTCCTTTCTTCTTGAAATATCATTGGTATTTTTTTAAAAGGCAAAACACCAGTGGGATAGGACGCTCAGTTGTTTGTTACTGATGTTGTGGTGGTTTAACGTTGTATTATTTAGAATTATGGTTGAAATGCTCACCTGGCATTTTTGGTATGCTTTTACTGAAAATGGTAAAAGCAATCTGGCAAACCATGTAGCCTCCCGCATATGTACGCCAGTTGACATCAAGTAACCTGCATGAACAAACCAGCACCAAACTGTTGATCAGTAATCTCAAATAGTCTTTCTTATGTGGTTTCTGACACTATTTTATCAGCTAGTGTGTATATACATGTTTTTAAAATACAGACAAAAGATTCAGGTTGAAGATTTCTCACACAAAAAGCACAGCCAATTGTTTTTCATCATCAAATAACATTTCATCTGCACACAGCATTCAGGATGCCCACTTCTGAAAGACAGCTCACTGACATTTTATGAGATTATCAATCAAGCATTGACACCTTACTTAATGCTGACAGCAATTTGCAGTAGCCCAAGATAAACGCCTGCCAAAACTTCACTGGTACTTTTGTTAGCCTGATCATTCACTGCTTCAGCAAGAGCCTGAGCTGCTCAGGAACATTCTGTCTCTGTCTCTCCCGCTGTGACGGAGGTGGAAAGTAACTAGTTTACATTTACTCAGTTCGAATTTTGATCCTTTTTTACTTCTGTAAGCATTTTAAATGTTATTACATTTACACAAGCATGTTTGTGTGTTACTGAGTTACATTTTAGCTCCTCAAATCGGCTAATTCTCTTTTTGTGTCAGATTTCATTTTTTCTGTTGGTTCAGCACTTTGACTGATTTGCTGTTGCTCACAGGCCTCATTTTCAAGTTTAGCATTTTACTTTGGACCAAAAGGATTCTATGCTTCCTATGCTGACAGATCCTACCGCATGTTCTGTCTGTGTTTCATACTTGAGCAGATGTTTTGTAGTCAGTCTATGCTGATTCAGAATGGTTGAATCAACCTTCTTTCACTTTCCCCTTACTTTTCTGTATTTTGGCTGATCTGTAGCCCACTGACTTATTAAATACAGTAGTCAGTGGTGATTCTAGATTATGTTGGGGTCCTAGGCAAAGATTCCCAGGGGGCATCTCCAGCCGGAGTTCATTACCATTACGTCAAAAATAATTAAAACATCAAAAACTTGTAAATCGAAAATATAAATGTCCCCTTAGCCCCCCTCCCCAACTGATCTGGGGCAAGAGTACCTGACGGTAAGCCGCACTTCTAGAGGTAGTGCTCCGCTACCCACTCCTCCTGTGGTTAGGAGAGACACTTTCCTATACATAAGCTGTTGTTGAAGTGTAATAAGATGTTTTATGTGCTTATTGTACTATACTTTGCTGGGATGTGGTGTAGTAGGATGGGTTTGTGAATCTACTATCGAGTGAAAGTGTTTACCATACCTTGTTCCTCCTTGTTACTGTGTCCAATAAAAGAGCATGCTATGTTTCCCATGTCTTATTTTACACTGGTGTTTAAAGTGTGATATTGTGCGATATTGTTATGAAGAACACAATCAAGAACAAAGGTGTTGCCATGAGCTCAAAGATGGACAGTGCAAAGGATGAAGCCCTGCCAAGGACTACGATGCAAGAAGCAGTATGGCGAGGATGGACGGTGAGGACAGTGGAGGAAGCAGCGTGGCAAAGCTTGACAGTGGAACTTGAATGGAGGATAATGGCAGAGACATCTGGAAAGCGTATGGGGAGGACCCACCATGGATGTAGTCTCCTGCTACTGGTTTGCATGACCATGCAGAGTGGCCACACGCACAGGCTCACAGGAGGCTCTGTGGCTGTGGTACGAGAGACACTCACCTGTAAAAAAGTTGTTGTTGTAGCATAATGAGGGGTTATATGTGCTTATTGCCTTATAGTGTGCTCAGCTGTGGGGAAGTTAGGTGGGTCTGTGTGTTAACCAGGAACAGAAGGTTTCCGGTGTCTTATTGTACAGTGATGGCACTGATGAGCATGTAGAGCTACAAAACTGCCAGGTCATAGATCAGAACAATGTCAAGGAAAGGAGATCAGACTTTTCTGATCTAGCTCTATTTAACAGTGTATACAGCATAGGAAGCATAGCAAGAAGAGGAGGTAATGTTAGCATGTCTTCATCATTACTCCACTGTTTGTTGGGATGTTAGTCACGTTGTTTGGATAAAGCGTTGTTTGACATTCCCACTGGATTTGGTTAAGGCACACATCTTTCTCATTTGATTTGCTTTTTATGCATGACAAGTTCTGACAAAGTCCTGCCATATCATCACAAGGATGTAAGACCCCTCTGATCTAAATAGAAACCTGGCTCAGGATGTGTTTATACGCATGCTTGAACGCTGCAACAGATGCCTGGGCGTTTGTTTAGATCTTAATGTTCTGTCTTTAGCTAAATATTGGCCATTCCCTATTAGGTGGGAATTCTCCCTTTTAAGCAGGACCTGTTATTTTGATCATGACCTAAAATCTCTGGGAGTTTATCAGGTTGTTCGTTTAAGGCCAAGGTAAACTGCTGCATATTCTCTCTCAGTTCCCACAGAACAGTACCATTAACCTGCAAACACCCTTTCATTCGTAAGTCCTGTGAATTGAGTGAATTTGTTTTTTCTTGTACTCTAATCTGCATCTCCTGTAATGGCTCCATTTTTGCCTTTGTGTTTCTCTAACACTGCAGTGATGAATTTGTCAGATATTGTGCACTCTAAAAGGAACAAATAAAGGACGGAAGCATCAGCTTTGGGAACAACCAGTCAGTTCCAGTCAGCCATCACTCACATCACACACTCAGGATTCAAGGCAAATACAGGCCTATTCTTCCCACAACACAATAGCACAGATAAGATAATGTCTGTAAGGGTTTAAAACAGAAGACAGTTTAGGCCTACTGCAGTGTTGTTTAGGGGAATACTCCTGGGTTTTCCGACATTGTTGCACTGTGATGATGTCATATGGTTGCACTTGACTCCTGGAGTTATGCGGAAAATAAGACAATCTGAAAGTTGTTTCATTTGTAATGGCTCGTTCTAGCTGGTCCAGAGTGGGACTCTTCAGACGAGGAGCTACAGGATACAAACCAGCTCACCCTGAGCTCTAACTGTGTTCCTCCTGCTACACAAACACACACACACACACACACACACACACACACACACACACACACAGTATGCCATAACTTTTTCTAAAATCTGCACATTTTTCATGTTATATGCTACCCTGAGATAACCAAGATGGCTAGCTAGTGATAAAAACGGAAACAGACAAAATTTTTTATCTTATTTGTGACATTATCATGACTGTCAATGCGCTACACAAATGTGCCTTTTTGCTGCAGTCATTTATCTTCACATGATTTATATTCGAAAACATTTGATGTAAAAAAACATGCTGTAAATGAGCTCTATGACTGTTGTGCAAATACCAGATTCACACCGTCATGCTGAATTTGATACCCTATGCTCTCGAGGCTGACGTTAGCCTCTTATTTCTGTTCCAACTTAAACAGTGCAAGAGTAACTAATCCTGATATAGGCGTCTGAATGTAACTGCTACATCAAGGTGGTACATGAAATAAGAATGTAGTTAATTCGTTTTTATCTAATCTCTGTTCATTGTTCAAGTTACAATCAGCAAACCAGGGCTGTAACACATGAAGTGTGGGCTCCCAATTTAACTCCTAAATTCAACAGGTGTAGCATTTATAGTCTGTCTGAACACTCTGGTGTTTATATACGTTAAAGGAGCAATGTGTAACATGATGCACCCTGTCGAATTTATACTCCAAACTATAGGGGGAAACATCACCGGAACATTGTGGTGTCCATCCCCATTGTAAAAAACAAGGAAATGCACAGTCCCTTCTCTCTAATGTTTACTGCTCTTTACTTGCCAGTCTAGAAAAAAGTTCAGCATATTTACAGCGGTGGAAAGTACCACCAATGGTAGCTCTTGTTTTGCTTCTATTTATATAACTTCTTTTGTTTACTGCTGAGCAAGTTTTTTTGTCAGCAGCAGATGATAACAGTCGCTCCCCAAAAGCTTCAGCTGTCTTGGTGTTTACTATTTGTTTCATTGGCTACCTGTTCTTAAATGATCTAACCAGGAACTTAAGCTTCAACATGATTGACAAGAGGTAAAAATATGCCATGTGGTCAGCGCTACTTTTTCATTCCGTATGTTGGACTGATTGCAGACACGACACTACAGTGACTCACTATCACCTCTTTTTAATACCAAGGTGGTATTACGGAGCTAGCTGGTTAGCATGATATTTTCAGTAGATATCTCTGCAACAAGACACATAGACGTCTTTGACACACTGTCAAAACTGTTGATCATTTTAGTTCATTTTGGAATGTTTTAAACTAAAAATCTTACATATTGCACCTTTAATATGTTAACAGTATACTAGCTCAAAATGGTGTTATAACCTTTTCTCCTATTGATTGACCGGTCCTATTGAGCACGCGTATATCATGAGCTTAGTGTAATGTTTCAAATAATTAAGCATAGATCAGTCAATCAAAATTTATTTATACAGCCCTTTTTCATGTCCAAGCCCCCATGACCAAACCAAAGGCAACAGTGGCAAGGGGAAATCCCTAGGAGTAAGAAGAAGAAACCTTGAGAGGAAGCCAGGGTTAAGGAAGGAACCCATCTTCTTCTGGTTAATCCCGGATGGCGAGAGAATGACAAAAAGAACAAGGCTATCAAAACAGCTTAATTACTATTCATTTAATGCTGGTAACGTTTCCTGATATGGAAATTTAGGCTGTGAAATTGTTCTACCTCCACATTTTGATGTTGTTAGCATTTTCTGAAAAGGTCATTTAGGCTGTCAGAATATCCTAGCTAAAGTTGGGAAGGCTGAATAATTTCAGTTCAGTTTAGATGTTTACTGGTCCTTGCTCAGTCAAAATACAGTAACCATTTGTTGGCACAAAAACTAGCAACCTAGTGGTAGAGTTTTTTCCTGTTTTAAATAATAAATATTTTATATTTATATTATGAATAATAAAATGTAATTAATATTTCGCTTAGTTTATACAATATACACTCATCATCAAAAGAATAGTTGCTGCCCCCCCTGCCATTCCGAGTCATTTGTGCAACTATTCTTTTGGTGATGAGTGTATTCAACATTAAGGCATACAAAGGGTTACTTTTTTACTGCTCTACCTGATGTGAACTCAGCAGAGAGTCCCTGCAGATGTGTACAACTGACAACATCCTTACTGAACTGAATGACTTATTGACTAAATTATTTCTTGGTACAGCCACGTGTTCAAATCCCTCGTCCCTGCAGAAAGCAGCCTCCACTCAGAAACATTTATCTTACTGAACTTCAGATTAACAGAGGAATCTCTCCATCTTTGTCTCTCTCATTGGAGACACACACAATGTTGCTATCATGAGAGAACCGTGTATGTGTGCATGACTGCACTGGTTTGACCTCATGATCACGAAACAGCTAGCTGTTTGCACTTTCCTCTTCATAACTCCAGACCTGTATAGCACCATGAAAGATTATAGCACAGTGTCAGCTTCCAATTCATGTGGAAAAGCAGAATAAAAACTGTCAGAAATGTATAAATTACAGCGCAAATGATATGATTAATAACTGTGCCTCCCATGTCTCCTACTCTGGTTGCTCTCAGCAGTCTCGAAAATAAACCCTGTGGGACTTGTGGCTTATACTGTACGTTACTTTAAACGTGCGTCATTGGACTTCCCCCTGTAACTGAGATCTGCTTCAGATGACCCAATCTGCTCAGAGATGCTGGATGTAGGCCATAAGCAACATCACCCTGCAGGACGCACGTAACAAGGCCTTCACACCATCTCTGAAAGCAAAACTACACCAGCAGAACATCGCTATATGGGACATCATTATATGCTGTCCAGAAAAAACTTCTTTTTTCAATCAATTATTACATCATTTGAAAACCTGAGTTTAAATGCTTCATGATGAATTTCGGCGATACAGAGTCTAGACTCACACTGTCACTCAGTGAGCTGACCCTTACTACAGCTTGTATTTGGGTCATTGTTTATTATTTACCATAATGAACACAGTTCACATCACTTACATCACTGCATCAGCATGCCACACTTTTTGGCTAAATGCAGACTGGGGCGTTAAGTCTCGGGGGAGTTCTATGTTGTTGGAAGGAAGCGGTTGAACTTCAGCTAAAGGGCATGGTGCTTCCAGCTGGATACCCAATCTTTCCATCCATCTCTCTGGCCTTTCTGTGGAGGCTTAGACTGACGTCAGGGCCAAGCACTCCCTCTCTCTCCACTGACAGTGAGGAGGGTTTCTAAAAATACCCCGCCTGAAGGAGCCCCATGGGTTTAGGCCACTCCTAGAGTCACCACTGCATGAATACACTAGAGGTGGTCTGCTCTTTTCCTCCCAGTAGAGTGCTTCTCTCTCTATCTATTGGTGCACACTTCCTTACACTCATCCAACAACACCTCCTAAAATCTCTAACAGGTTACCTTCAGAAGGAGAAGGAAAAACATTATTGATCTTAATGTATAACGAAAGCATAAATATCTCAACAAAGATATTTTTTATTATGTTTAAGTTACATCACCGTAGTTAGCCAAAGATGATTGATGTGAAATGCTCGATTCTATCTATTACACAGTTTGAAATGTTCACTGTAGTGGTGATGGGAACCAGAAGTCTGAAGACCTCAGTGCCTCTAAAATCTCCCTCACAGAAAGCTATTACATGAAGTGGTTCTGTATATGCGGCTTTGCCCCGTTTTTACCATGAACATCATGTGTAACAATTTAGATGTGTGTAGGTTACAGGTTGTTCACGATAGTATACAAAGGTTGTCTTTGCACTGTACACACAACAACCCTGATCACTTGCATTGCAAAGAAATCTGAGTTGTCTTCTCTGTGAAGCTTCAACACTGAAATTCAACATATCACACCTATCACGTCTCACATGTACAATCCCACATTCTCACACCCTTTTCACAGGCATGATTCACCGACATCACTACACATATTATACACTATGTAACTAATACTGCATTAAGAGACATCCACTTACACCAGTTACACTTATACTCCAACTGCTCCACAGTGCTCATTGTAGCTGACTGATTTGAAGGGGGTTTTGTTCAGAAGAAACAGCAGTACAAAAAGCTGCTGACAAAACTGGGGAGTTTGGGAAAACAACATCAGAGTTCAGAAGATGAGACAATTCAAACTCAAGTGTTTACAGTGACAGTGATGATCCTCTCCAACCAATCAGTAGTCTAAGTAGTTTGTTGTAAGTCACCTTTATTATCAGCTTGGAAACTCAAAGGAGGTGATACTAAAAATAGTCTGAACTGCCAAATGCAAAACCAAAAAAGGCAAGTTGAGTCAAATCATGTCGACCCGGTACTGTGCAGTAAAAATATGCCATTAAAGATACACGTTTAATGTAATGTGCATGTATCAGAGACTACCTTTCATGTTTCTGATCTCCAGTAAAACAGCCATTAAATATGATTTATTCATTTTCAGCATTAGGAAAAAATCAGGAAACATATATGTAGCAAAATATATTGTTAGGAGTTGTTTTTGTAATCGCTTGTCTTTTGTGCAGTATTGTGTAACAGATATAGCCTGTAATACACTTACCTGTTTATTTTTGCTAACTATTTACCATATTTTATGTCGTACATTTGTCTAAACACTAATTGTCCTCCCACACAGATTCCTCCCACATAAGCTCACTCTGACGACAGTAAGCAGCTTCAGTTCGAGGCCCCTCCACATACAGATGCACTCTTCACTCACTGCTGTTACTGCCAGACAAACGCACAAACACACACCTTCCTGTTCTTCTGATAGTAAATGCCAGCGTGTCCCCCACCCTGCAGCCCCCACACTGCTAGAGAGCATATGATAAAGGCCACATCATCACACCAGAGACGCTACTCACGTACACAGCAGCTGCAGGAACCCCACACCTTATAGAGAACGCAGAATGGAAAAAACAGCAGCAGCATGTCTGGGTCTTTAATTACGGCTGAAAAGAACATGGAGTATGTTCAGCCATGAGACATTTCCAGTCATGTCAGCCAGGTGATGACGCTCCTTATAACTTGTTTTTGTTCCATTCGCAGGAGCTATCTGATGAAGGGGCTGCACATTCAATAACGCTGGAAGCTGCGCTGCTGATATAGCTGCATGATGTCAATACAAGGCTAGTCAGTGGCTTGTGTGGTGTGTTTAAAAACAGGCTTAATCTCAAACTCATCTGGGTCTTTTTCTGTGTCTGTATTAGCCTATAATCTATCACATTAAACAGAGCTGGTACAGAAGCTCTACATAAGGAAAAAAGTGAAATTATCTTTGAAAAAAAGCCTAAAAAGTAATTGGTGAAAAAATGACTTCAGGACTGAGTTACTTATCAAACTGCAGTGGATCTTCTTAGTATATTCAGCATCTATCAGAACAGGAAGTGAAGTTTGTTAGGTGCTCTTGGTCTAAAATAAAAGCTAAACCTCAAATGTCATGTGAGGTGTGACCACAGTACAGCAGATCAGGCGGGGTCACCAGATTATTGACAACTTCAGTCTGAGAAAACATTAGCAGTTGCATTAGTACCTGAGTGAGCTGTGGATTATTTCAGTTAAATTAATAAACATAAATGGGAAAAAAAACATATATAAACACTACTATCCATAAAACTAAGATAATTTAATATACGGATATTTTAAAAATAGACGAATTTTAAAATCATCTGCAAATTTAATTTAAAGGATCTTCTTAATGTGTAAGATGATGCAACCTGTCAAATTCATAGCGGGCAACATATTACCAGAAAATGCTCAGTCCCGCCTCAGTCCCCCTTCAGTTCTTACCAGTCTAGAAGATTATGAGTTCAGCATCAAACTTCATCCCTATACTCCCCCGGAGCATCATTAGTGGTGGAAAACAGCACCTATGTCAACACTTGCTCTGCTGCTATTTACAGTATATCACTTCCTTTCTTTGTTGCTAAAACAAAAGAAGGACCTTCAACATGATTGATGAGTTTAGAATACACCAACAAGGCAGTGCTGCTGTTTCATTATCTCATGTTGAACTGATTCAACTTGATGCTACAGAGACTCACTATTGCCTTTGAAGGTGTTAAGCGGTATTATGAGACAGGCCGGGCAGGGCTAGCTGGTTAGCATGGCTAACTGGTTAACAGCTGATCTTCATTCATTTTGTTTTAATGAACTAAAAATCTTAATTCCACATTAAATATAGACATTTGACATATTTATTGAGGTAATAAATATGACATTTGAAACATATTTATTACCTTGTATGCTGTACAGTTTTACAGTAAATCCTGGGCAGACCCAGAAATTCTGCTGGTGTGGGTTTCACATGTTATGCTCACAAAATCAGTAAATGGCTCCTCGTTGTGAAAGAATGTTCAGATTCCTCAATTAAGTTAAAACATTATAAGCTAAATTGAAATTGTACTGTGTCACTGGCAGTTTATATTTAACACATTAACTCAATGCCTTTGTTTTGATAAAATGTAATTCAATACAAATACAAAGTTTTACAATTATTTACAGATTTGTACAGAAACTGTTGACCTGGTAATTTGGAGAAGTTAGGCTCTGCTTTGTTTTGTTTCAGTATCTGCTTTAAGTGCTTTATTTGGGCTTTGCCATGTTGAAGTGACATTATGGAACTAAAATTTGGAAAACTCGGGATTCCCACTGGGCTGGAGGGCTCCTCAAGTGCCTTTTTTCTACTAGGAAGTCATAAACATCCTTATTCAATCATGAGTGCAGCCTAAGTGGTTGTTCACAATGAAGTCCAAAAAGCTTGTTTAAGCTCTGTCCCGCAGCGCAAATAACCTCTGTGGAGTTGCCCGTGTTTACATTTAGAGGGCAGGCCAGGCGCCGGACCTGAGAACTATTATGAATAAAAGCAGTATGCGGTCACACTAGCTGATAATACTGGCTTTAAAAAAACCCTTCTGTGTATTAAACAGTACAGAGGTGAATTCCTATTCATATCATTGTAAGCCATCAGCTTGCTGGCTTCTTAGAACATGTAACAGAGAAAAGTTCACAAACTGGGCTCCTGGCAGCACAGCTTGATTAAAAGGTGGGTGTATTTCAGAGTGAATGAAAGTGCTTTGGCGAGCAATGATGCCATAACAAAGGTCCAAATAGAAGATGTGGCTGCTTAGTATTCCATGGGTGCCATTTTTTATTCAGTTACAAATTGCATTTTATAAGCATTATGATGGCCAGATATGCTCTGCAAGCAGACTCATGTTGTGCTAAAAATAGACAATGAATTCATATCTTTCTGTGTTGCAGGATAAAGTGGTATTTGCGTGAATCTGAGAGAGAGAGAGAGAGAGAGAGAGAGGATGGAGGCGCAGAGGGACATTGCTCTTTCCACTCGGCCGAACATAAGACATCACACAGAGTGGACCCGCTGAATCCGCAACTCCAGAGATACTCTAATGATGACAAAAACAAAGCTCCTATTGATCTCAGAGGGGGGAAAAAACCCTCTAAGGAGTCAGTAAGGTGGTCAGAATGTCTGTTTGGTTCCTGTTTCCTCCCAGACTCAGACCAGCTCTTTATTCTCTTCATTCTGCATTTTACTCTGAGGCTGAGCAGCTGTTATCTCAGTTGCTTCTGCCCCGCTTAATGAGCACAGTGTCCATTTGCTCCATGGGACACTGATAAGTGCAAGTGACTGGACTTCCTGCCCCACAGGCTTACTGTCAACTGCCATTTCATTAACCCAACACACATATCAGCTGCTTAATTAACGACTCTATATTGAGCGTTTTAGAGTGTTTCAGATCTTTGCGATTTTGCCCACAGAAATGCAGACCAACACACACAGAGGGAATTGTAGTCTGTTCTTATCGTACCATCAGCAGTAGAATCCTCCGCTTGGCCAATTTCCACTTTAATCAGAGCTATTTTTGCATTCACTAATGGGCACCTCCAAGTAAGACCAATGCCCTCCAGCAGACACCGCTGGCGGCTCGCTCTGTGGCCTTCAACCCTTGTCAACCTTCAAAGAAAACACAAACAAAGACATGCTTATCTCCACACAGCATGCACCACAAAGCCCCGGAGGACCTCAATAGAAGACTCTAAAAGCCTGCAGTGATATCCTAATGACCTCCATTTTCCTGAGCAAACAGAAAACTGATGGACATCTTCTTGTTTCAGGCAGCTGCTGTAGTCAGCAAGAAGAGACATAGAGAGAGACATAACAGGAGAACATCTGGGGTAGTGATGCTCATTCCAGTTCATCACAAAGGTTAGTGCCAAATGAATCAATTGCTTGGATCGGATTTGAAGTTTCAAAATCCACAAGTGACCTGACATCACATGGGCTAATGGTATCAGCAATGTTTGCCAGCATCCAAAACCACATACCACTATACTAAACAAACTGTACAAAATAGTCCCGCACCAAATGATGTCCAATTATTAGTATAAAACGTATACTAGTATGTGGTTTTGGATACAGCATTTATACACTCACCAAGCACTTTATTAGAACACTGGGTCCTGCCTCCCTTTGCTCTCAAACAACTTCAATTCTTTGTGGCTTGAATTCCACAAGATGCTGAAACATTCTTTTGACATTCTGGTCCATGTTAATGTGATAGCATTGTGAAGTTCATGCAGGTACACTTTCATGTTGCAAATCATGTCACTGAAGAACACTGAATTCATTATCGTGTTCATGCAACCAGTTTGACTTCTGCTTTGCGACATTATCATTGTGCATTATCATGCTGGAAGTAGCCATTAGACAAAGGTAGATTGTGTCCACGAGGGGATGGACATGGTCAGCAACAATACTCAAAAAGGCAATGACAGATGGGTATTAACAGCCCAAAGAGTCCCAAGAAAACATTTCTCACACTGTTACACCACCTCCACCAGCCTGGACTGGTCACACAATGCAAGTTGGATCTATGTATTCATGCTGTGGTGACAAATTCTGACCATATCATCTTTGTGTCTCAGCAGAAATTGAGTTACTGTAGCCATTCTGTGAGCTTGAACCAATCTGTCCATTCTCTGTTGACCTTGCTCATCAACAAAGTGCTGAGCAAGGTCACTGAACTGCTGCTCACTGGATGTTTTTTTCTTTATTACACCAGTCTGAGTAAACTCCAGATATTGTTGTGTGTGAAAATACTAGTAAATTAGCAACTATAGAAATACTTAAACCAAGTTGTGTGGCACCAGCAATCATGGCACAGTCAAGATCACATTTTTTCCCCTGTCTGATGTTTGATATAAACACTTTCTGAAGTTGCTGCTTCAGACCTGTTTTGATTTTGTGCACTGTACTGCTGCCACAGAACTGGCTGATTAGGTAATTGGATGCATGAGTAGGTGTACGAGTGTTAGTAATAAAGTGCTCAGTGTAATTGCATACTTTTAGCATACATACTATGTTTGTATATAGAATAGAAGCCTTTAAACACTGTGGATTTGTGGAGGCAAAACAAGATTCTGTTTACCCATATCATTCAGCTGCTGCTGAGTTTAAAAACATAACTCTGGTACGGTTGAGACTAAAAAAAGAGTCGAAATGCCAAAAAGCTGAACAGCGAATCTCTCTCTTTAAAGCTTTAAAGCAGCCTTGTAAAACTTTCCACAGTAATAAGACATATACAATACTGTCACGCATAACTGGTTTCTGGTTCATTCACCCAGTCTATGCAGTCCATATGCAGAAACTGAGCTAAAAAACACTGTTCTGAATGTATTGTATTTACTCATATCTACACAATCTTTAGCAGTGTATCACCACCCTGTCATGTTCAATATTAGGAGAGTTCTGTCCAGACTGCTTTTTGAATGAGGCACAATGTGTCAGTCAGGGATCATAGAAATATACTACATGGTCAAAAACATGTGGAAACCTGACCATCAGGCTTGAGTTTGTTGTCCCATTCTTGTTGGACACCCAAAAATGGGCTTTGCTATGCCTGTTTAGTTGTAAGGGATAAATAGAGGTTGGATAAAATGCTAAATGAATTAGGACTGGGTGTATGTACCAAAGAGTCATGAAATTATTAATATAAAAACATATGTTTACTTCTTGTGATTTCTGTGTATCATTATGAAATGGTGATCCATGAATGGTTTGCTTTGTTCACACAGCAGATACAGTAGCATATAGAACTGTTCCAAATTTCTGCTACTGTGAATAACTAAGCTAATAAAAGAGGGCCTGAAGTTATGTTTAGATGCCTGTGCGTGTTATGAATGGATATTGAGGTTTTTCAGTCATCATGCTTTCATAAACTCATTGTTTGTCCTGCGTATCTCTGACCTCAAAGATAACGCTAGCCAACACATTTTCCTGCCACTGGCATAACCATATTTGCATGGCTAAAAATATATCTGTCAACTCCAAGTCTAGAAAGTGAGTTTTTCTGATGATGGATAGGATGAGAGGTGTGATAAGAGATATAAACAAATTTTGTTGTTGTACTTTTGTGCTCCACACACTGTGCCTTGTGGCATGTACTGAAACAATAGTCTTATCCTGACCAGTCAAAAAACTTTCAAACCCTCAAGTTAGTCACGTCAGAAATATGAATATGTATAGATGGAGGCTAATATATCAGTGAAATAGTGGATGTCAGCATTATGGAGTGTACAGCAGACCCACAGCTCTCTCTCTCTCTCTCTCTCTCTCTCTGATGAGACAGAAAAGCAGTGCTGTTTTTTTGCCAGTGGACTAATGCTGACACTCGGATTGAGGCTGTGGCTGGTTGGTGGTCAGAGATGCAGAGCCAAGGAATTTCTGTAGCTTTTGCTTTTGGATCTCATGGGCTCCATTCCCCCTCAGGGTTAGGATAATGTCATAGTGTGGGCATATCCAACCAGGCCTGGGTGGAGCTCTAACTTTGCCTTACTGACAAGAGGCTTTAGACCACTGTCACCATAATGAAGTCAAACCCACCATGAAGTCATCTTACCAGATTTCCTTGAATATTCCACACAGTAAACAAATCCTGTCATTTCTACAATAATGTAGGTAATGTAGTGTTTAAGCCAGTATGATACTTTAAGTGTGTTTTACAGGTTATACAGCATCATATTCTGTGGGTTTTATAAAGTAATTGCGTATGTTGTATAAAGTAATTGTGTGGGTTTTATAAAGCAAATTAGATGTAAAGTAATGAGTAGTTAGATTACGTTTTACATACAGTATTACGTAAAATGAGTCCCATTACAGGAACTGCAGCCATTTTTACCCAGTACCTCTATTTTAATAGGCTCAAAAGTAATAAGAAAATTGACAGATGAGCAGTTTCTTGGCCAGGTGTTGTTTGTTCCCTCATTATTTCACAATAAATTAAGGAGTTGAATATGCATTTGGTGGCTGTGCATGGGAACTCTCAATATGCAGTCCAAATGGGTATTGATGCAAGTGAAGGTGGCCATCATTCAGCTAAAAAAACAAAACAAAAAAAAACAAAACAAACACAAAACATCAGAAAGACAGCAGAAACTGCTGGAGTTGCCAAATCAACAACCATAAGCATTCTTAAAAAGAAGGAATGCACTGGCGAGCTCAGCAATACCAAAAAGCCTGAAAGACCACTGACAACAACTAAAGTGGAAAATGACAGAGTTCTTTCTGTGGTGAAGAAAAAAAAACCCTACACAGTATATAGTCAAGTCAAGGACATTCTAGAGGAAGTTGGTATATCACTCTCAAAGTCTGGAATCAAGATACAACATCATGAATGTAAATACAGAGGGTTAACATTGAGATGAAAACCACTGGTAACACTCAAGAACAGAAAGGTCAGGTTAGATTTTGCTAGAAAGCCTGCCCAGCTCCAGGACAAGATGCTTTGGACAAATGAAACCAGTATTCATTTGTACCAGAAAGATGGGAAAAGGAAGAGTATGGAGAAGGAAAGGAAGGACTCATGATCCGAAGCCTACCACATCATCTGTGAAACATGGTGGAGGCAGTGTTATAGTAGGGGCATATATTGCTGCCAGTGGAACTGGGTCACTGGTGTTTACTGATGATGTGACTGGTGATAGTAGCAGTGTTCAGGAATTCTGAAGTGAATAGAGCTCTGCTTTTTGCCTAGATTCAGTCAAATGCTAACTAACTGAGAGAATGCTGCTTCATATACAAATGGATAATTACCCAAAAATGCTGCAAAAGCAACCCAAGAGACCAAACTCAGAAAGTGTACATTCTTAACCTTTTCAGGTTGACAATGCTGTTTACGAAATCAAAGGATATCACACATAAAAGAATATATTTGGGAACGCTGCTTGTTTACTTTAATTTTTTTCCCAAAAGCAAGTGTTGCTCCATTCCAATGAGGGCTCCAATGCTACAATATCCCTTTCAGAAGCTTTGTAATCCAGCGTTGAACTTTGTATAATAAATCCATAGTGTGATTATTTGTCTATTGCTCCAAAAAAAACCCCAACATTTTGTGTTGTTAGCTTCGCTGTTAGCCGTTCACTGATGCCTTGGGTTGTGTCAGTTAACCAATTATAACCTGTGTTTCTGACTTATCGACAGAACAGTGTTACCCTTCCAGGCAAAAAAAGTAAGTCTCTAGTGTGCAGTATTCACAAAATATTTAATCCTTATGCTCAAATGTCCTTTGATGTCACATGTGATATTGTTGACCTAAGAGAGTTAGATGGCTAAGTTAGTCACCTGGTATCAATCTAACTGAGCAAGCTGTTCACTTACTAAAGACCAAACTGAAGGCAGAAAGACTCACAAACCAGCTGCAACTGAAGGTGTCTGCAGTATGGCAAGTCTGGCAAAGCAATTCAGCTGAGGAAACTCAGCATTTGGTGATGTACATGGTTTCCAGACTTCAGGCAGACTATGGAGGGACATTGTGGTGTATTTCCTAAATGGTTAATGCAGTAATTTGATTACACCCCTTTATTAATGCTTTATTAATACATCAATCACATCTTGAATGCTTCATTTCAAATCCATAATGGATGTGGCAAAAATACAACAACTGTGTCAGTGTCCAAATACTTATGGACTTAACTGTAAACAAGTCTTAAAAATGCAGTAACAAACAACAAGAAAGTTATAAGGGATAAAAAGAGATTTGAAAATTGTCTTGTAAAATTAATTATGACTGTTTTTGGTCAAACAAAATAAGTAGACATTACTGGGAAATGTAAAACTGGGCCATTTTAATATTAAATTGCATCCTAAACCTAACTCCTAACCCTAAACCAGAGTTTCACCAGCGTCTCTGTTAACATTTTGTGGATCTGTAGATGATATAAAAATGATTAGCTAAACTGAAGCGCGACCTGCTTTTTATCCTCTGACAGCAGCTATTCTCTTGAGCTCTATAAATTTTGCCCAAGGACTAAGGAGAAGCACACCACTGCCATCGTTTGCGTAAGCCAAATGATCGATTTACCAACTGGGATTAATATAACCAGTAATAATCCTACGGAGAGTCGTCCATTAAACTGACAGATCTTCCCTGAAAATGGCCTCAGTTGGAAAAACAACTTTTGAAATGTCGTACCATGGCGCACAGTGCAGCTTTATGTCTAACACCACACTTTCCATGTGCAATCACATTAAACATCAATCATACTGTCCCCTGCCTACACACACTCTTACTTTTGCACCGAGTTCCTTTTATATCAAGGGGTGGGGGGGAATACCCACTTCTTCTTTCAGCAGCTTTATAGCATCTTGTAAATAGCGTGCTACTGAGTTCGCTGTGCTGATTAGAGCCTGTAGTAAGTGAGCTTACTGGCCATCAACGAGAAGGGCAAACAGTGTGTGAATCAGTGGAGTCCATTACTGCCCCTCAGTGCAGCAGGTGAGTGTGTGTTTGCGGAGGGTCGGGGTGAGGAGGAGGAGCACTTTAGAAGCAGCAGGGCGAGCGAGAGAGCTTTTAGGGGTCCGAATGAGCGGTTCATTAGCGACCGAGTGACTTCATTAGTGCGGCTGTATTGCAGGGCTTCCGGGACGCGTAGGTGAGGAGGCAGAGCTTTTTTTCTTTAATGTTGAGGAGAGTACAAACAGTGCTAGGCCACTGCTGACTTATTGAGCTGTAGATTACTGCCCTCCACCTCAGCAGCCTCTCTGACCCTCAGCTTGGGAGAAAACACAAGGCAGAGTACACAGGCTAGAGCTGTGGTCTCTTCACAACAACAGTGGACATAATACAAAACGTGTGCGCAAACACTCTTGAGCAAAAGTAGAAATGTATATTTGAGGGGTTTCACTCCAGAATCTCATTATAGACCGCCTTCAAGATTTTTCAGTTTGTACATTGTTGCCAGTGGTCTTTACACATACTAGACATATTAATATTACATTATGATTTTATACCTTTATTAAGGACATAAAATGTGTTTTCCATCAACATCAGCTGCTATTCCCTTTTATAACTCATCATATCCAATTTCTTGGAAGTGGATCTACAGTGTTTTGGAAGCAAACTCTTCATATGTAACTAATCTTTTTTCACAATAACCATAAAATGCTATTTCCACCTGTTCTGGAGGTTCCTCAGCTTCAAGTCTTGGTATGGCCAACATAGTGAAGAGGTGCAAACTGTTTTACCAACTGCTGATACCAACTTCTATTTCATCAGCTTCTTGTTTAAGCTACTCAGTTCTGGTACGGCAGGTAGGCTACATTCTGACACCTTAGCTTCTTTTTTTAATTTTTCCATTCCACTTTAAATGGTGCAGCAGTTACATTCTGGTGCCTTGGTTTCTTGTGGCAGTTTTCCTGTTCCACATTAAATTGTACAGCAGTTGTATGCTGGCACCTCAATCTACCTGTCCAACTTCTTGTTGGAACATTCTAGTTCCACCTTAAGTGGCGCAGCAGTTACACTGAGGCGCCACAATGTATCTGCTATACAATTTAAGGTAAAATGGAATAATTCCAACAAGAACCTGGTGAATGGGAAGGCAACTTCAGCCTTGTCAACTCTAGGAGGTCTCTTGTCCTGTGCATGAGCACTAATGGGATATTGCTCTTGCTCATTGGCTGGAAGAGCTTTGTGTGGATCTACTTAAGCCACTTTATATATTTCCCATTCACAGATCCAGGGCTGTGTACCAGCATCAGATTTTTCCAGCATGCACACAGAATGGACATCTAACGGACTGTGAGGAGATATTCACTGAATTTGACAAAATGTGTATTGGACTGAAATTGTATAGTCGTTGTTCCTAAACATCTTGCACCTAAACAGTAACAGCAGTCAACTTGAAGCTGAAATTTTGCCTGTACTTTTTTCCATTATTATAAATAACAGCAAGTCATCTGGTGTCAGAAACCACATTAGCAAGTCTATTTGAAGCTACTTGACAACTCGTGGTTTCAGGGAAGTGTGTGATAATTTAGGCATGCAGTTTGCGCAACGCTAACTGTTTGTAACACTTCCATTCATGTCATTTTGAGCTGAATTGTGAACAAGCATTTTCATGTGCATTGTATATATGTGTACTCTTGTAATACTATTGCATTACTGAAATATTAAAACCATTATACCCTGGTATATACACATATATACTAATTTCTGAACTAAAAATAGTTGGCTAAGGTTGAGCCCCACTCTCTCCTATAGTGTCAGAGAACACATTATTAAGTCTATTACAAAGCATGCATACATCATGTTTTGGGTGCTGCCATGCTGGCCGGTAGGAATGGAAGTTAATATGCTGGTCACCAGCAAACCCAGCATATGTTGCCTTTTGGATGCCGGTATGCTAGTCAACGAGTATGACCATGCTGGGTGACCAGCTAAAAGAGCTGCAGACCAGTGCATTGAATTTATGCTGGTCTGTGCTGGTTTTAGCAGGGCTTCCATTACTTATTGGCTACATAACCTCCAGTGCAAAATTTAAAAAGCACACTGCAGGCTTGGCTGACTTCCTGCATTTAATTTTTTTGAACCAGTTATTTAAAAATAAACTATTTCATCCACTCGTCTGGGAAGAACACATGAACTGCACTAGACTGTAGCTAAAGCAACAACTGTTGTACAGTATAGATTTCCAAAGGTTCTTCCAGTGCAATCTTTCTGTAACTGGTTAGTGGCCTGTGACACTGGCTGGAAGGGCGGGTACTGAGGGCTTTTCTCATCATGTTATACTATCTCTGAGGCAATTAAAATAACAAACAGGGAGTCTGGCTGCCATCACCACATAGCACAGCAGTTCAAACACAGTTCAAGCTGTTCTGATTATTTTCTGTTTTTCTGTCCCCTGTTGTCCACCCAGTTGTAGTGTTATACATTTTTTGATAATCGAGTCACACTGTAAACTGTGGATGATCATTGCCCTGTGGTGATCTATAAGGTGCATTTTAAATGCCAGGCGTCTGATATGCTCAGCCCTCTGTGGTCCAGTGATAATGAGGACGTGCTCCAGAGGCCTACACTATGACATAAAACTGACCACAAGCCAGCAACACAGCTCTGACTGCAGATCCTGTTTCAGGGCCCAATAAACACTCCCTGCCTTTCTCTACACACATCAGCACACAGTGTCTTTCGGCCTTTACAGGCAAACAAACACCGCAATAAATCTGCAGTGCTTCTTACTGAAAATGATTTTAATGTCAGCAGTAAATGTCACACAATGACTTATGACGAGAATACGTTCCCACAAATACATGGAAAATACTGCAACCTTATTTGGCCATTGTACAAGACAGGAATGGTAAAGAAATGTGTTTTAGTCTTACCATTATACCTTATTAGTCTCTTTTGACTGATTTTAATTGTGGTAAAAATCACACACACAAAACAGCACCCCCACCTAATGGATAACATTGCCATAATATCCAACACACACACAGCGGTGTTTGATGCAAACAGTTATGTAATACGTTTAACAAATAGTAGGGCTGCCATTGTCACTCAGAAATACAGTGATTACCTTTACTGTTTTTTATTGCCAAACACTAAAATGTGCTCAATTGATAAATAACAAAGAACGCAGAGCCTTTCAAACATTCCAAAACACTTCTCCAAAACAAGGACGCCTCTGACAGACTTCTATTTAAAGACATTTTTAATGCAGCTTTGAGTCATTTCATGAACTTGCACAGATATGCATTATCACTGCATTAATTATTTTTCATCAAGTCTTGTAGCATTTGCACTGTTTAATGCAGAAAGTGATGTCCATCTTTCCAGTTAACAAAGCCGGAATAACGTTCATTTCCTCATGCACATCTACAGAGAATTCAGTGTACTGTTAGCTCCACCTAAACACAGACATTAAAAGCATCTGAAGTATCTCAAGCTTATAACTTTTCTTGCAGAATTGATAAATTGATAAAGCATAGCTCTGAATATTACTGGAGTAGCCTGTTCATTCAAGACCTAATTAAACAAAATACTTTTCTGCACTGACAATCACTCACGCACTTTATTAGGAATACCCGTAAACCCACTCATTCATGTGATTATTTGATCAGTCAATTGTGTGGCAGCAGTACAGTGCATAAAATCAATGCAGTTATGGGCCAGCAGCTTCATGTAAAGTTCACATTAACCATCAGAATGGAAAATGAAAAATGTGAATTCAATATTTTTGACTGTGAAATAATGATGTCAGACAGGCTGGTTGTTATTTTTATAACTGCTATAAAGTATTTCTATAACTGCTGGGATTTCAGTATTAAGCTTGTGGGATTTACATGCATCTTCTAATGGCCACTTTCAGCTTGACACAAAGCAAAACTCGTCCTAAACTGGTTTAATTACTTCAGTGTTCTTCAAAGGCTTTCCCAGTCAGCGTGTCTGAATTCAATAGAAAACCTCTGGGATGAGGTAGAACAAGAGATTTGCAGCATGAAAGTATACCTGACAAATCTGCAGGAATTGCTTGAGGCCATCACATCAACATGGAACAAACATGTTATAGAATTAATGACATGAAGAAATATTAGTATAGTATTAGTATAACGGTCCTAATAAAATGCTTGTTGAGTGTACGTAAAGCAATAATGCAATGCAAATTATTTTTTTAAATTGCATAATCAATTCTATAGAGTAACTATGATAGCCCTAATAAATAGTTTTAATCAAAGTCTTAAAAAAGCCCTATTAATCTAAAAAAAATAATTCTGTTTCATTATTTCACATTCTCACTAGACAAACCTGTTATTCTCAGATGTTAACTATGCTTGTAAATCTAATTTGGTCAACTAGTGCATGGAGATAATATTAATTCAGTGCATATTATTATTCACATTAAAACAGACTATATTTAACTATGGATGTCATATGGGATCAGTGCATAATGTTCATATTACAACGGCATTTAACATTATTCAGAATTAGCAGCTTGTGCTTAACAGAAAAAAAAAAGCAAAACAATATATAATTATGAACACATATTTAAAACACATGAGGTAGTTAATAGTGGAATATAACATTAAAAATGTTTTTAAAATATTATTAATAGCTGGTCACAGACAGTAGCTCAAGGCATTAGCACAGCCACTCCAAACAATAAATTACTGTATGTCAGGTTATTTGATTCTCTTGTTAGTGTGAAGAGTCTCAGGGGCGTGTGATCTGTTCTTTCTCCAGTCACAAATCCCCTCATAGGGACACATCCTGCACTTCCACACATCCTCGATATCCACTCCTCTGGGCTCCCTCTGGCCAGTCCAGTAGGCCAGACAGCCCTGGAGCTCCGCTCTTAGCTGGACCTCATCGTAGGGGACCATCCTTGTGCCGATGAGGCAGCTGGAGTCCTGGTGTTGATACTCTATCTGCAGGAGATCGATGCATTGCACTTCATTACATGACAGAATCATGAGGAAAGCGTCCACTAGCTCGCCGAAGGTGGCCACCTGGATGCCGATCCTGACAGCATGTGCCTGGACTTCAGCTCCAAGTGGCAGGGAGGCTCGAAGTTTCAGATGGTCCACAATGTGCTCTCTCTTCACTTTCCCTCTGACCAGTCCATCGAACAGAAGCTTGTACAAGCCCACCTATCACATACAAACAGCAAAGATGTTCAAACAACTAAAACATGCAGTGTAAGAAATACTAATCAGCACTTACTCTGTTCTCAAAATGATTACAAAATGCATTATAGACACAAAAGATGTACTGAGACTCAGTAAGACTGTTGGATCTTGTAAAAATCAAAACAATAATTTGGTCACATAATTTTTTTTAAAAGGACTGCTGCTTCTGTTTTTAGTTATGCAACATACAATCGTGTGCAGAAGTTTGGCTGCCCCTGGTCAAATTAATCTTTGGTGTTAGGGTTACAGTTGTTATTTATTATGAATTGCTTCATCCTTAATGTCCAGGTCTGAGCCTCTACTGCACTGGCTGAGGCTCTTATTGCTTGACCTAGAAAACCAAAAACTACCCCATTATCATTCTAGTGCTGTCTCTGGACAAAGTGAACAGGAAATGGCTGCAGTTGATAAGGTTACAGGTCTTAAACGAATGAAGAAAAATAAAGATGGTGGTGTCACTGGGCTCTGATGTTACCTAACTAACCTGGCCAACATTAGGAGCCACTGGCAAAAGCCAAACTGACCCTATGCAGATACCGTTGGGCAGGGGTTGGGGGGTAAACAGGTGCTCGTGGGCCCTACTGGTCTAGAAAGACTCAAAAAATGTAAAATCTTTGTTCCACCTTAAAAGGTGCGGCAATTACATCCTGTTACCTTTTAAGGTGGCATTGGAAATTTACATTAAAAGCCAACTTCAGCTTCGAGTAGGTGGACATGGTCGGGGTGAATGGAGATTCAGGTAAGAAGTTCAGATAAGAAGCCAACTTTGACCTTATTCCACCTCCATCTGGGAATGCAAGCGCACCAGACAAGTCCAGGAGCACATTGTACAGAGCTATTCTATCTAAACGAGCTTTGGATTCAGATGGCTGCGCGATGCAGGACTAAATGCACACAGACTGTCATGGAGTCACTCAGAATGGCATTTGGTCAGAGTCCCGCTTTTGTTTTGGTGGAGACAATCAACAATCTGTATGTAGAGGCGCCGTGGTCAGCGCCAAGATGAACAGTTTGTTGTCACGCGTCACACATCCTGAAGGTCTGGTGTCACTCCACCTCCATCCCTACCGCAAAATGTTGCGTCAGCGACACTACTTCACTCCTTCTGTATGTGTAACTCAATAAATATTGCCCATATCAGTCTAAATTTAGCATCATTTATTGTTCCTGGCAACCTTTATTTTGCTTCCCAATGGCATTGCAATCTGACACTTCCTTATAGGTGCAAATATTTTGATGATGATTGTATTTAACCCCTTTTAACCCTCAAGTGCCTTAATGAACAAACAAGCAACTGGGACAAGGTTTACAAGTTCTGTGATTATTTTGCCTCTCTTACCGCAGCCAACCTGAACTGAAGTGAGAGTGAGGACAGGAGGGCAGAGATGGTATATACTTCCACATTCTAATGGTGCAATGGAAAAGTATACATTATAGTACAAAAAATGTGCTGACAAAGTGTATTTTGCTATTATTAAGGGAGATAAAAAAAACAAGTATCTGAATACTCTGGTCCAGCATTATATTTTGGATATTATTTTTATCCATTTATGTTGGAAAGCTCTGTTTTTTCAAAACTGTAAAACTGTATAGTAGTGATTGTTGCAAATAGCCCCTCTGTGACAACCAATGCCACCTCTAGGGTAAGTTGTAGCATCTGTAGTATGCATGTATAAAATGTTTGTATAAAAATAAAAAACAAAACAAAAAACAAAACAAAACAAAACTATTAGGTTAGTTCTGGCCTACTGTTCCCTGCAGTATCCGAAACCAAATGAACCTGTCTATTACATAAGCAATAATACACAAGAGGGTATTATTGCAATTATACTACAGTTACGTTACCATCGTTTATTGTTAGATTTAAAGATGAAGAGGACAGAAACAAAACTATTTGTTTGTTTATCAACATTCTGCAACATAAAATACTTCCATTTTCCCAGGCACCCCACTGCTAAATCAACATCATCAGTCTCTTCAGCATAATAATTATAATAGTCGAGAAACAGTTTAGAATTTCCCATCATCAGGGTTTCAAGTACTGGCCGAAACCTGTGCACCCTTAAATGGTAGAGTAGATCATGCTCCCTTTGATACACAGAATCCAGACAAGTTCAGCCAATCAAACTCACAATGTACCCTACCTACCTGCCTACCTAACTACCTGCCTACCTAGCAGCACTTCTGATAAGTATTGCTCCGATTTTACTCAGTGTCTGTGTTTAGTGTGTTTATGTGTGGTTTTGGAACCAAGAGCAAATAAGAGTGTAAAACCTTCAGCAGTTAGCTTTTGTGTCGTTTTAGTTTTATCTGTGATTACTACAGTAACAAATGAAATGTAGTACATTCATTTTTACATTTTTATTTGTATAATTATAAAATTGCTGCTTTGTTATGGCAGGTGTTTTTGAGTTATACTTGAAGAGTACGGTCAGAATGACATTATTGTGTAATACTGAACTCGTAGTAGGGCTCTCCACCAATCACATTGCGGGGTCGGAACTAACTATGACAGAATTAGCAATCTGATGCAGTTTGAGGCAAGTGATCATTTAAGCATGCAGGTACAGGATTCTATTACTTGTTATCAGCATTAACCTCACAACTTCAGGGGAAATTAAAAAGGCAAACTTATGACACCAACCATGTCTTAGCTGATCAGATACATGTAGTGTAAGCATGATTTCTGTCTGAACTTTGGTTTTAAGCTCTGTGAAACATCATAACTATATTCTACATTTGTGGAGAAAGGCATCAGAATGACAATCCTGCAGCTGCTAGCACTGCACATACCTGAAAGCAGTGACCAAGGGTCTGCGCATCTCCGGGCAGAGAGTCCTGCCTGCGGGTTTTCAGTTCATTCAACACCAGCTCCCCCTTCTGGTTATAACTCAGCTCATCAATGACGCCCATAATAAACACACCTTCATATAAGCCAAACACTGGAAGCTCACGCACACACTGCCCTGAAACCACACACAGACACAGGAACTATAATTCATATTCTCACATTCAATCTATACAAAAGAACGTTTTGTATTAAAAATTATTTCAATTTGATTTCTATAAACATACCTGTTTCTAACATAGGAATCATACGTAGCATATTAAGAAGCTTAATGGCAAAAGAATCCTCTCTGGTCTGGGTATTGATAGGAATGACTTCTTGGACCTCTAGCTCTGTGTTAACAAAGATATAATGAAGTGTTATAGTTACATAGGTTAAGACAACAAATAACAGACATTTTTTCCAGCATATCCTCTTAAGGGCATTCCTATTTAAAACAAAAAAATGACAAATTTAAAACAAAATAAAAAAGTTTTTAAAAAAATCTAAAGTAAATGTCCATATTTTTTTGCACAACCAGCAAATAAACTACCTGTGCAATAAAATATCGTCGATGTGCATGGAAAAACATGTATCTACATTTTTGTTGATTTTTACTTTTATGCAGGATTTGAACACAGCAGCTGCCGTTTACATTGTATGAATGGAGAAATGGCCCAGCACTGCCTGGAAAAAAAAGTCTGGTTCCACTAACTAACATTAAAGTTAAGTTCAGTTTTTGCTCTCTCCTGTAAAGCTGCCATTTTGGAGATACTTGTTTTTCTTTGTACAGCGATGATATACAGAAGTCTGTAGGATGCGCTTACTTATTTTCACTTAGCACCAGCAGTGCCAAAGCTGTTAAATGATACTGCAAATGATACCAAAAGAACAAAGAATAAAGCTACATATTAACATCTGTCTTCACCTCTGGCCAGGTGAATATTTGCTCCAGCCTGCACCTCTGTTCGCTGCTTCTCTGTTTTCCTGACTTTAGGATTTCGGAAGCCATAGTCGAGCTTCATCTCGCACCAGGTCTGCTCACACAGCTGGGTTACACTTAGGTGGCGCTTCATGAAGCGCAGTAGAGAACTGTGGCCACCCTCGACATTTCTCTTCCTCTTTTCACCCCTCTCCTCATCTGTTTTAATGGTTCTTTTCTCCGTCTCCTCCTCAGTCCTGACCACATCACAAATGTTATATTAAATGTTAAGTGGACCTCAAAGGGAAAAAAGATTCTTTCATATTTAGACAGCTTCTCCTGAGAACAAACCAGTTTCATGCTTACAGGTGTAAACTCTCAGTTTTACCCGAGGACATTGTTTTTACCTGTGCCGTGATGGTGAGGAAGTGATGGAGCTTTCATCCACAGTGCCTTTACTTGTGTCACCTTTACTAGTGGACGGCTGAGATGGTTCTTCTGAAACAGTCATTCATATGAACACCGATAATTCATACTGTTTTCTAAATAACAATAATAATCACACATGACTTATATAAGAATGACTGATTTATGTTGTAGTGACGAGCTTCAAGTGATACCTAATAAATCACTGTAGCGTTTAGTGCATGTAAACGGCTGCAGAGTTATAAAGCCCAAAGTACACACCGGAGGGAGAAAGTCTCTCTCACAGAAACCACTTTTCTCAGCTGCCTGAAATGCCTTGTTAGAGTTCCAGTGCTTTTCTCTGTTACAAGATGACATCAGCTCCTAACACAATCCTTATTGCCCACCAACCTGCAAGCTAGACATGTCCTCACACAACACAGAGAAAGCTAAAATGTAAAAATCCCTCTAAATTTTTTCAGGACTGGACTTTGGCTCAAACTGATACAGCAGAACCGATGCCGTTGTAAGAATAGACATAGCAGTATGGGCACGGCACCTGTAGCAGGTTGCAGCTCTTGTGGTTAATCAGTCAGAACAGAGGGGATGAGCTGACCAATCAGAGCATACTAGGGTCAATGGGAGGCAGGACTTAAAGACAGGGGATCTAACAGAGCATTTCAGATAGAGAGTGAATGCAGATGTACAGTGTGAGGAAAAATATTGTTTTAGGAAAACTGAAACATGTAAATCTTCTCTAGTTGACCCCAAAAATAACATTACTAACACAGAAAATGAGCATAATATGTTCCCTTTAATTTGAGCAATTATTTTAGCTATTGATTATAGAACAGTACTGCAGGAACAGTATAGAGGACAAACATTATAATATATAATATTATTACAAAATAATGACACAGTAATAAAGACATTATACATTTGTATAATATTATTAGAGATCTTTCTGTATATTGTCTTTAATTTTTTTCTTAATAAAATAAACACATATCAGTCTACTGCAGAATTCTCGCCATGCGAAACATATTTATCAGGCCAAAACAGCAGAAACCTTGTCTGGGAGATATGACAGTTATCAGCGGTCCTAGGATTACAAGCCTCCAATATAGTACAGCAGCGCCACCTTGTGCTCGGCCATGAAAAACTACTCACAACACCTTCAGAAACAACGCATGTAGTACTACCGTTTACCTGGACCCGAAAATCAATACCTACATCACACAACCAGGGTTAGTCTTATTTATCTACCTGAGCTGAAATGGTCTAGCTGGATATCGAGGAGCTCGGAGTCGCTGATGTCGTCTCCCCACTCGTCCTCACCCTGCGGCTCCATCAGCACAGACCATGCAGCAGCGCAGCTTCTCCGGTGTGACTGATACTGGGCCACAGAGCTGTGAAACTCCTCATAAGGATTTCAGTCGTGTCGTCGTGCTGATATTTATCAGTT
>CM067488.1:14609104-14691940 GCA_034552555.1 Semaprochilodus insignis
ATTATTATTATTATTGGGTGTAATATTTTTTAATTAGCATTTGATTGTTGATTCTATTAATATTATTGTTGGATTATTACAATAAGAATAAACATGGTTTGCTAAAATAATGTATTCGTTACGTGATTTCGGTCACAACTATCATATTTTGGCATAATCTTGCCGGTTTTAACACGTTTCCCGCTGTGAAAGTCAGGCCGAACACATCTGGAAACATGGTGGTTCGAACTATGGTGGTTCAAACTAACATGGTTCAAACTATTGTAGTACTAACAAAGTACGACGCTTTCGGGAAACGGCCGTACTTCAGATGTTAGTTAGTTTAACGATGCATCGTACCACGTTAGTTCAGTGCTACCTCCGTCGTTGTACGGGAAACGCACCCCTGAAGTGTGCGTTACTAATACCGTTATAGAAGCGTTAAATAAGCTCATACATACAATCTACAGGGTAAAAATGACTTTATAAAATTAAACACAACAGTGAAACGGTTCATTCTGCAGCAACTACCCAGAGACAGTCGTCCTGTTATTTTGGCATTGATAACATGTGAAAAGTTAATTGAAAAACCTCCGTTTGTTTACTGTTTGTAACATAGATGTTTATTGTAGAAACATGTAATAATTCGGTCTTTTGCAAAATCACAGAGCTTAAATACCCACAGGTATATATAATTAATCTTATACTTTTATTTGCTAACCTTTATATTCATAGTTCAAGCAAAAGGCCTATTAACTGAATTGGGTGAATACAGCCCTATTTAAGACAAAAAATATATTAAAAAATTTAAAGCATGTATGTACTTTAACGTGTTTATGTAGTTATGTTTATTCCCGGGCCAATTTATTTATCTTTTGCTTTTAATTAAAATAAAGTTTATTTAGGCTCTGTTCAGGCTTTAAGCTTGGTTGTAAGTCGATCTGGATAAGAGCGTCTGCTAAATGCCATAAATGTAAATGTAATGTAAATTTAAGGTGGAACAGGGCAATTGAATAAAGAAGATGGCTTCAGCCTCGTAACTTTCATGACATTAGAAATGTAATAACAATATTATAACAAGTAAAATATTAATTTTGCCTAAAATAATAATAATAAGCTCAGCTTTCCACTCATCTCATGAATGAGTTTTTCGTTAGATTACAGCTCGTATCTGTATCCCTCTGATACAGATGTCTGTTTATCTGTTAGAGCCACTGTTACAGCATAACAGAATACCACAGACTCAGACAATATACATCAATACAATAAAGAAGAGGAATACAAAAAAAGAGGATAAAGTGAAGGAAAATAAGTTCACCATCAGTGACCACAGCTCACGTGAGACCATATCACTCTGATAAATTCAGAAAGAAATTCCCAGAGTCTAATGAAGACATTCAGAGCTAATGTGTTACAGTTACAGTGGTGGAGCCTTTTACACACCAGCATTGTTTTTAGGATTGTGCAAAGCTTTATAAAAATGCTCTGTAACCAACTCACACCTGTCTTTTTTACTGTGCACACACACCCTTATACTAACATGCTACAATATAACAGCAGGATGTTTTGCTAAGCTATATGAAGACCAAAATACACCTGAACTACAACACCGCATACAGGCTCTTAAGGTTGGCCCCCTAGTCCTGGACTATACAGCATTCTGTATAAAGGTTTTCTTTGAATGGAAGATGCAGACTAAAAGTAATCTTGATCCCTGTGAAGGAGGCTGACAAGGCTGACCCGTTGGGGCAGAATGAACTCTGAAACCAACAGTCGGGCTGACATTCAAGAAGAAAGAGGAGAAAGAGATCACAGAAAACTTAAACGTCCATCACCCGCTCTGGACAGACTCCTGGCTGATTTGCCCTTTAGGCCCGGGAGATTCTGAGAAGGGAGGGAGTGCTGATTGCCCCAGCATCCTTGAGACAAAGAGGATAGAGGTTTATAAAGCCAACAGGAGGAAACATTATATGGCTGCCTAGCAAGATCTCATCACTAGCATGACCTCTGTACTCTTCTGAGGCAGACCTGGCACTTGACCCCTTAAAACCCCAGACGTACTATATACTCAGAATGATTATTCACTAACTACAGTGCATACTGGTTGGGTTATTCTTGGGCTATAGAATTGTTGGGTTATAGAACAGTTTGGCCCTTTAAGGGGTTAAAGACCTGTTACTCTCATTGAACAGTAATACTACAGACTTCACAAAGCACAGAAGACATAGAGCAGTAATAAAGCCTGAGTGGCAGCTCCTACTTATCAAAGTCCATGGATTTGTAAAGACCTTATCACAAATGAAAACCAATTAAAAAATGGATACAATTTGCACATTTCAAGAGACGCTTTTATAGTGTTGATACAGGGGTGCAACCATAGCTATATTCTAACTGTCCTACTGTATTTGGACAAACTGAGTCTAAAACCACATACTACTATACTACACTAATGAATAACTTCTTTTGGTGTTATACTATTTTTTAACATGCTGTCAGTATGGTATTGTGTGGTTTTGAATGTAGCCTTAGTTTATTTACTGTATATTACATATTTCCCACAGGATATGACAGCTGTCTGTCATTGTCACCTCTAGGGGGCCTTTGAGTATCATGAATAAGCTCCTGGGTTGTAGATGTGTCCACTTACAGTGCTGTCTGTGCAGACATCAGTCGAAATTACCATAGAGTACAAAATGTAATGCTTTAAAACATCTTTTTCTTTTCATGATCATTTGGGTGACTTGCTTTCAGATTTTATAAAAATCAAACTACTTGGCTTTAAGAGTACAAAGATAGAGGAGTTAAAGATGGCTGTAAGGTGCACAAAAGTAAGGAATGGACAAAAAAAAAAACATACTGATCATATTAATTTATAATTACACTTAACAGATGCTTTTGCGTAATTTCCTATTAAATATGTTCCTCATGTTTTACTCCTGGTGCTTAAAAATGTCTCTGAATTTGCAGAGTACTATGAAACATTTAGAGAGAACTCGTCATATGATTCCTAGAAAGGCAAATCAAAAACCCAGGCTGACTGCAAAAGACCTTCAGGAACATTTAACAGGCTCTGCTGTGGTGATGCGACACCTGCACAAATATGAACCTTGCAAAACATCTAAACAAGCCTGATGCATGTTGGAAAATGTGGACTGATGAAGTTTAAATAGACCTTTTTGGCTGCAGTATGCAAAGCTAGGTTTGGAGAGAAAGGGGTGCAGAAGTTCACGAAAAGAACGTTTCACCAACTGTTAGGCACAGGAAGTGGACTGAACATGCTCTGTGCTGCAGTCAGTGGAACATTTCACTGATGTAAAATGAAATGGAAATTGCAAAAGCAAACATCAAAACATCTGTAAAAAAAGATTAAAAGAGGATTTATATCTAAAACAGGATAATGATCCTAAATACAACTCAAAATTACTATTTCAAGTTTTTTTTTTCCATTTAAGTCCCATAACTGAAGCATCATCTAAAATCTGCAGACAGACTGACACAACTGAAAGCCCTTTGCAAGGAAGAACAGGTCAACAAGAACTCTTAACTTGCTACACATAGCATTTACGAAGTACTGACCCTGCAGAGTGCCCAAACTTTTGCTGTAAAAGATGAGAATAAATAATTGTGTGTAAAATTTTAGCTATTCACTTGAATATATTTTGACCAGTGTGCCACACTTCTCCATGTCACTGTATGTGCAGATTAGCATAATATTAAACAATTAAAACAATTCTGAAGCATACTTTCAAACACTAAAAATGAATCAACAATATGTTATAAAAGACAGCCCATGTTTATTTCAGTCTGAAATTGAAATAAATACAGCTGTGTGATTTAAGATCAATGAAAAGCAGTTAACTCTTTTTTTTTTTAACTCGTTTTCCCTTAAATCCATTTTTGTTCATTTTAACAGGAAAAACAGGCTGAAATAAATATACCGCAACAGTGAACTTCATAACAAGACACGACTGAAGTGCCAGGTAACGTTATTACATCAAAACAACATAACTGTCAACAACTGCTCCAACACATTCACACGTTCAGTACACTTCAGTTCACACTCTCAGAACCACTTTTCATATTGTTTGCAGCAGAAAAAGCTTGTTTAGAGAGAAATAAAACATTTGCAAGATATAAACAAATACTTGTGACTTGCATCCAAATGTAGACTTACAGTAGTACACGGCGTATGCAAAGAGAACCTGTTAAACTCTATTGGATATTGTGGGTTTGTGTATTCATATTGTTATTATCTCTTCCTGTTAGCACTGTGCAAAATATCCAACGCTACCCTGTTTCTTAAAGAGAGTCATTTCCAGCCCTGAAAAGAGCAAACAGATTCTTGAGGCCTGCGATATATGAATGTGGAGTTAGAAGTCTGTGTGTTAACATACAAAACCTACCGCAAGGTGCCAGAAAAAAACATCTCAAAGAAAAACTAGATTTCAACAAACACGCACACCACACGCACACACACACACACACTTCATGCTATTAATATAGATTAAGGCAACAATTCAGACCTATTCACTATAAAGTATATACACACACTCATTAACGATAAACTATATAAAATATTAATTGATAAACGTTCTGGGAGCAGTTATTTCCCCTTCTTTGTCAATGAAACAAACTGATACAGAAACTAACTACAATCCACTTATTTCCATTCCAACAGCATAAAAACTAAATCAACTCTCTTTTATGAGTCGCTTCCCTGTTTCACATACAGCTCTGAGACTTTACTGGGACAACACTAGCAATAAAACCTGCTGTAAGTAACAAACTAACACCAGCATCGTCTTAAACGCACTAATACCAACCCAACATCTGCAGCAGCATTAAAGATCCCAAAGTAACAGAACTTCACACAGAATTTGGGTCACTGGGAACACTGCAGATGTTCCCTTGAAAATGTGATCCATTTGTACACCAGTAACATTACAAACCACCCAAATCTCCAGACACTTGCTAAAGCTAATCTCTAAACCAGAGCGGTAACAATCCCAGCTATTAACAAAACAAAAAAGGCTAACATGGACAGTCTTAGGAATTTCACTCATATCAATCCAGATTTGAGTGATTTCACTGGTCCTTTAAAAGGTAAGGATAGGCATACACAGAAAAGTCCACCCCCCCTTCAATACTGATTGGCCCTACAGTCAGATGCCTCCAGCTCCACGCTAGACAAGAAGCGTTTGGCCAGCTTCCGTCCATCGTAGCTGAGCTGGGTGGTGTAGAGGGTCCGGGCGTGTTTGGGGTACACAATAGTGGTGCTCTGGTAGCGCTGCACCCGCTGACGAGGCTGGAACTCCAGCTGTGTTTTGTATCGCCTCCAGGTGCTCTGAGACAGGGCCAACACAGTCTGGCTGCACAGCTCCAGACCCAAACCCTTAGGCTGTAGAGACACGTCCTGGATGAAGTGCCGCTCCGAGTCATAGCGCACAGATGAGGTGTATCTGCAACAACAGGCATCATCTTCACAGTTTAGCAGTGCTTACCTGAGCACACACTTTATACAAGCAGAAAAGCATGTGTAAAGCATCCAAAGGTATAAACGTGAACAAACATCACCTTATTTCTTTTGGGGGAAGAGGATCGAGTTCAATTCCCTCTCCATAGGAGAATGGCTGCAGACTTTTAAACTGCCTAGGAGGAACCTGGAATAAAATGTTAGAAAGTTCAGCATTTGTTTGCAGCAGAAGTAGCAGTAAAATAATCTGAGTTACCAGACAGGCTTGCCAGTTTATTACCAGCTGGCTGCAGCGCATAAACATAGGGAGAATTCAGGCATATGGGTGATATGAGACACGTCGTAGGCTCTAAAGGATGAAGGCATTCTTCTGTTCAGTGTTCGACCAAAGATTATTGCTGTGTATTTCAGTATTTAATTTGTTTCATTCTGAAATCAGCTGACATGAGAAAATCTCTGCTGTGTGAACAAACCTCAACCCTCATAAAAGTTGTCATTTTTCAGTTTTTGGAATTTGCAAATGCTGTTGTCTCATTGACTTACAATAAAAGTAAAGTATTTTTTCCTTCTTTCATAAACTTATGGATTTGAAGTTTTTTTTACCCTAGGGTCCATATCCTACATTTTCATCCATGCTTTCTATACACTTCCCTGAGCACAGCTTATCAGATTTGTGTTGTTCTGGTCATCAGTCATTTTTAAATCAGCATTTTTCTGACCTCTCATTATCCCGTAGATTTAAAACCGTCATTTGACTGATATATAAATCACCTCCCTGCTTAGTCTTCAATAGATAACACTCTTTATAACTTCAGTGAGTGGGCGGGGCTGCTTAACGGGTGGGCATATGCAAACAGTTTTTAATGACGTCACAAACAATAACTTCAAAAAGGTTTGGTTTTAGAGACTGGGAAATGAATATTGCATATTAACGCTGCTTACATAGTATCTCCAATTTCAAGAGGCTACGAAAATAATTGTTTTGCATGAAATCTGTGATTTTAAACGCACAGTATTCACACATGCGAACAGCTTAATGAAAGCGGTATTTAGGAGGATCTGGAGTCCACGAGCACCTGATGGACCAGAAACCCAGTGGACGTTACCTATGTTCTAACTGCACCAGCCACAGAGGTAAGTAGGAAGATGCCTATGACTGGCCACAGCAGTGAGCACTGGTCGAAGTTTCAGCTACAGATTTGAAGTCTCTGTGTTGTTACTCACTCTCCCCTCGTCCTCGGAGCCCCCGCTGCTCCTCTCGCTGCCTGCCGCCAGGAGCCAGGGGCTGGGGCTCGGACTGGGACTGGGCGGCAGGCCGGAGTCTGGACTGTCCAGAACACGCTCGGCTTTAAAATTCATATCCAGCAGATCGTCGTCAGACACATTGCGCAGATTCAGTCTTCCCACCATTGCCCCTCAGCTCTAGCTCCAGCTCCAGCAGAGACAGCTCAAACCCCGCGAGGAGCAACCGTCCAGTCCTACAGGCGCTGTATGAGAGTCTCACAGTTCCTCAGACACTGACCGGACAGAGGCTGGAGGACCGCTTGCTGAATCCAGTCAGTGCAGTTGCCTCGCTGCGTCTCAGGGTCCCGTTCTCCCCAGACGAACTACAACTAGCTGGACGACTTCAAAACAGTGTTAAAACTCCTTTTGCTTTAGTCTTCATTAAATTCAACGAGGCAGCCGAGCCCCACCACATGAAGCACTGCCACACATGCAGCATTCAAATCTGTCCCACCTCTAAGCTCCTCATTGTTTAACAAACAGACAGCTCTGGACGAGGACCCGCCTTTATAAGAGCCTCCCTGCTGCTGATTGGAGTAAGATTCAGGGGGGAAAATATCTGGGCCATGAGAACTAACCCCTCCCCCTCGAGTGAATAAATACTCATTTGAAGACAGATCACTATTCCTCTTTTTGTCCTCTATGCTGGATGCTTTTTCTCAGCCTTTTATTGACAGAACTGCACAATTTATATTAGAAGCATCAGCTGCAGTATAAAAGTTGCATTTCTATGAACAGTAGGCATGAATATGTACATCAAGACTGAAATAATCAATCAGCAGAACTGCTACTAGAGATGACCAACTCCCCCCCACCCCATAATGAAGCACATCACACATCCCACCAACATTAATATACAACCTTTTTATGCATCACCAGACAAGACAAACAATACGTGATGTTGCACTCATTCATATAACTCTTTTAGACAAACATCAGAAATGATTTCAGGTATTCCTGGGTCCTAATAAGACCCTTTCAGATATTGCAGACTAGACAGTTTTCTGAGGATCTGCTTAAACGTTTTCAAACATTTAAAAGTGGACCATTCCTACCCATTCTAAGATTACATTTAAAAAAAGGCAACTTGTTTGTGTCCGATTTGGAGACCTAAACTCCCCTGCCTGGTGCTACACTGCTGAACTTGGAGAGTTTTTACAGCCTTAGCCCATTCACTCATTGCGTCCCCCCCACCTCACCCTGGAGCTCCAATGACCATTTACTGTAATGGGGAGGGGGACATTTGGAGAAAACGCTGCCTTTAAATCATTTTCATGTTCAGACTCCCAAGCCGGAAGAATCTGTGCCAAAGTAGCAGCAGGCTACTTCTCCGGATCATTCTGCCATCCATTTTGTTTTAAGTGCAAACATATTTCAGAGACATGTGCAAAGTAAAGTAAATGACATGCGTTCAGTCACTATGGGAAGCCTGCGGCATTAGTGTTACAAAAAGGAAAGCTAAAAGAAAAAGAGCATGAGTAAATGACTCACTCATGGCAGGGACGTGTTACATTTGTGGAAATTTCATCAGAACTTCCAAATTATGAGGTTCACATTAATCCATGGATGAAAAAACGCAATTATTTTTTGACATTTTCTATATGAAACGACTGACTGGTATTAGCGTGGGCATGTTCTCGTTTACCAAACTGTACATACGTGTCTATAATCCCACTTTGATCTCTGAACGCCTTACAAGTGGAGACATAACAGAAGCGCCAAAGCACAAGTCCCACCTAAAAGATTGACTATGGAAAAGTCCACTCTGAGGTTACTGAATTCTTTTTTTGATGAGCTTTTCCAGTTTGCGGATGCGTGAGGACTCCTGCTCGGGTGTAGGGGCGCTGAAAGACAGAGCAGGTCCTCCATCTGGCCCGGAAGGGGGAGTGGGTAACCTCTGTCTGAAGAGCTCCAGCATACTGTTCTGTTCACTGCGCTTCAGTCCCTGAGGATGTAAAGAGAGACACATACATAAAAGAATGAAATGTGAGAGAAACCATAAAAACTAAGACTATGCGCAGAATGCAGTCAAATCACATTTGTTTCTCAAATCAGATCTTTAGAGAAGACTGTCTGCACTGTTAGAGCGGACATCAGCTAATGTCCAGAAGTGACCAACCTATCTGAATGGGTTGCTGTAGTAATGACATATGTGTTACTAGTAGTAGCTACATACAGTAGCTGTGCTGGTTCAAATGCACCCTTCAAACAATCGCTCTGTCTGACGTTGTTGTTTGTCATGTTGCATGTGATGCTAAAGAAACTCTGAAATCCGATTTAAGTGTTCAGAGCTTAAATCGACTGCAATCACATTTCAAAACACCTTCAAATGCGACCTGCAAAAACCGTCCTGTCCTACATGCGGTGTATGAGAGTCTAACAGTCCCTCAGACATTGACTGGACAGAGGCTGGAGGACCACCTGCCTCTTCCAGTCCCGTTTGCCCCAGACAAACTACAACTAGCTGAACGACTTTAAAACAGTGTTAAAACTTTTTTTGCTTTTAAATTCAGCGAGGCAGCCGAGCACCACCACATGAAGCACTGCCACACGCAGCATTCAAATCTGTCTCATCTCTAAACTCCTCATTGTTTAACAAACAGGCAGCTCTGGACTAGGACCCGAAATGTGGTGTAGATCCGACTTGCAAAAATCAGGTTTCATGTTTTTTGTTTTTGTTTTTTTTTTCTGTCGAGACCATCAAAAACCATTCAGGACACAACCTGGATAAACTAGAAACTGCATTGGGGCTGATAGTCTGAGCCAGGCCTAATGGGCCAGTTCATCAGTCCCTGTGTAAAACTAATTCAGGATTCAGCTTCCTTTCTGGGTAGAAGCTTGCTGGTTGCACTCAAGCTGGTTTTTAAGAACAGACCAACAGATGCTCTGTGACAGGCACAATGAATTACAGAGTACATAATTGCCTGCTTACATAAGATTTATCATTCCTTTTTAACTTCAAGTTTTTAGACCAAGATAAGCACAGACTAAAAGGCCTTTTTAGAGGTGAATAACCACTGGGCACTGCAATGTAGTGCAAGCCTAGGCTAAATTTATATCAAGGAAATTTGTAATAAGAACTGCACAGTTAGGAATTGTGTCTTCCGTAAAGACTTACCTTCATATCTAGTATCTTCTGGAAGGTCTCTGGGTTGCCATCAGCAAGGAGCTTGATGTAGTTATCCACAAAGACCACTGGTGGCTCATGAGGAGCCATGACCACCTGAGGGTGAGAGAGAACTAGGTCAAGCAAACTACAGTACAGTCCTTGGTCTTGTCCCCAAGGCTAAATGCTCCCACATGAGTCTACTTTACCGAGCAGTAGAGTATTAAGACAGTCACCAACTGGCTAAAAGTTGCAAACACAGAGCAACACTCAGGGCCTATATTTAGGCTGCTTTTTAACAGAGCAATTACTCCATGCTTGAACGAACCTGAATTAGCCTCACCGGTGATTATTTTTGCTATAATGAGAGAGTCTGGGCAAATCAGCGGTTAAGAGAGGTTAAATGTGGCACGGGCCCATATTGTGGATCTCCCCCCACCCCTTCCTCCGTGTTGAGAGAAAAGAGAAAAAAGCTGGAGAGCCTGTGACTATTCATATTTCTAATAGAGCAAGAACACATGGCTGACAGACACTGCTGAAAGAAAACGGAAAAAAATATGGAACAGCACCCCCAACATTTCTTCTTTTCCCAATTCCCCTTACCCTCTTGTCCCTACCTCAAGGGACAGGGCTCCAAAATATGCATGAGTCAAAGATGGAAAAGCAACAAGTAACTTTGTGGATCGTCTGGAATTTTAATGACAAACCCTCCCTTCAAAAAAGTGATTTACTTAGCAACTGTCTGGAGATAGGCCAATGAAAAGCCTTGAGGGGGCCTTGTTGTAGTTAGCATGTTGTAAAGGGAGAGAGAAAAGCAAGCGAGAAAACCAACTGTGAGTGAGAGGGACAGACGGACAAACCAACAGACAAGCAGACAGACAGAGAAAGGCATCGGGGCTACCTTTCTATTTAGTTTCCAGAACAGGCCACAACAGGAGGGAGAGAAAGAAGCTGTGGAAAACAGCCACGTCTCACAGGCTGCATGCTTGGCCAGCTCTACCTCTTTTAGCTTCCCCTCTCTCTCTTAGGTCAGGAGCAGGCCCATTCCCAGCAAAGACAAGTAAAGACATCTTTAACAGATTATTCTCCACGTTAGCGCTCTAATGAGCATCATGTGAACAGCCAAACTGTAGTCTTCAGCCGCAATGGAGGTCACATTTCACCCTTAAACCAGTAAACGTGTCACGGAAATAGCAATGTTTCACAGAAGTAACTGTGCTGGAAGGATTCTGACAGTATCTGACATAAAGGAAGAACATGCCTGAGACACTGGACCAGCAAACACAACATAAACATCAATCACAGCTAACTTGTTGGGCTTTTGAAGCAGGCGCGTCTATGGGCTAGAAAGGCACTACAGCAGAAACAAAGCAACACTTTAGGGTATGACTGCTTTGCTCCTTTGAGGCTCCCTCTGAAAATCTGCAAAAGTGGTGCTAAAGATGGAAGCAATTACCTGAGAGGTACCTGGGGCGGTGCAAAGTCAATCATTAAATGCTAACCAGATCTAAAGACCCACTGTATGAATTCATTCAGCTCAAGGCCAGAATTATGCAGCCCCGCAAAGCAGCCATGAGCAATGGGAATGCATGTAAACACATTCTGGCTGCGATTGAAGGGCCAAGACTTCACCACTGCTCATCAGCACATGGGCAGTGTGTTGATAGGTTCAGCTGCTGACACGCTCAGGGTAGATCAATAAAGGCTCATTTTCAATGCTACAACACTTGCACTGTGCTGAAACACAGGTCTTAATCAACTTTATCTCTCATCAAGACCTTTAGATATGAAATAATGGCTTTACAGATAAGGTACTAAATTAACCCGGAAAACAAACTCTCCTCTGAATGCATTAAGATATTGTCCACTGTTTGCTTCAAGCTGTCACAAGATGTTTACAATGACAGGACAAGTGGTATGTCGACCAGTATATTTCCCCCCCCCACAACCGATACTGATTATTAGTAACCAGGGACATTGATAACCTGTTTGGGGCCAATATTCATTTACCATAAATTTTATATTTGTAGTGTGAATACTTACAAGAATGCAACTCAAAACCTATTCCAAAAAAAAAAAAAATAATTTTTTTTTAAGTCATTTTTAAACTTATTAAAATAGCTCCTAACTGATTACTTAAATAGCTCTTAATGAGGTGTAACAGTGAATGCCTTTAGTAAGAAAAATGACAATTAAAAAAAAAGTTTTAGATAAAAAAATAAATAAATAAATACAAATACACTACATTTACACAACTTTTATATCAACAAATACACAGTCACTGACAGTGTTGAAAGGGGACGCATTTCAGTATATGGGCACAAGTGAGAATTGAATAGATCATTGATTATAGAATAACAAGCAGTAGTTGGATATGATGAATGTATGTATTCTAACTGGCTCTTGAAAATGTACTGCGAAATTACATGGATAAAGTCTGTTTTGCATAAGCAGAATGGTGCAATCTATCAAAGTAGTGAACTGTACGTTTAACGAGCGGTATTAGAAATTCATTTTTTTAAAAACATATAATGAACTGCTTTCTGGAGGCCTATCTTTCTGCTATAGGCTCACCTATTTCACATATATGTTTAAACCAGTAAAAAGGCAGTTTGGATCAACATGGCTCCCATGCACAGAAACCTCACTCTTACTTAAATGTTATGGTTCAGGGGGTGGGGCAGCTACATGTGTAAGTCACATTTGTTTGGCTAGAGTAAGTGAATTGCATGACCGATATTGTGCATTGTTCTTTTGACCAACTGTGCTCAACAAAGTTCCTACCCTTCCTCTTGAAGCGGGATTGACGGCAGTGCTTCTTTATTCCCACGTCTCGCACAAACACTGAAAAGCATGTTTTACTGGATTTACATTCAAACATTTCTACAAACCGACAGACTACTTAAGTGCTGGTTGGTTTTACGTAAGCCAAATACAAATCCACCATTTCTAAACTTTTTTCACAGCTGTTAGAACCTGCCCTTCACCAGAATGATCGTCCATGATCTTCCATGATCAGAGCTGGTCCCAGTTTGAATAATGGAGAGATTAAGGCTGAATTCCAGGCAATTAAGAAGAACAGGAAAGCCCTGAGGAGTCTAACAAGTAGCCAGAGATCACAGGGCTCAGGTTCGAGTCAAGGGTCAGGAAGAAAAGGAAGAGCAATAAAGAGCATTGCTTGATTCATAAATTTATTACAGTGGGATTTAAACTTATTTTTGGACAGCTGATTTAATTCTAGAATATTGTTTTAGCATATCTTATATGGTTTTATATTTTATCTGTGATATATGACAACTACTGTTGTGAATACATGATGACCAGCACTAGGCCCTCAGGTTTTGTGCGATGCTTTGGGTGATTATGGACTGGTTCAGGTCTGCTTCAGACAGAATTACGGCAGGCTCAGGTTAATACATAATAGACGATCCACGATACTTGAAATTTGGTTGTGCCAGGTTTGCACAGAAACGTCTCAGGCTGTATTTAGGTTCAGATCAAAGTTTTGGGCCAAATTAAATATCTAGGAATATATGATTCATGAAGACAAAGTTAAATCAAGTAGAATCCTACATTCTGCACTGACGTTTGACAATCCTGCAGTAGGCCAAGGATAACAGACCAAAGCTGGATCAATATGTGTTAAGCCATCACACATATTGTGAGAGAGAGCACAAACTAGCAAATGATAGACACTAAAGTAAGGAATTGCGTTAGCAGCTGCTCTCCTCTAGGCAGAGCCCTGCTGGGTGCGGGCATTTCCTGCTTTGAGGAGAAAGCTCATTAAAACAGAGGGGCACAGCTCATTGAGGGGTTCCTAACCAGCGCAGAGCCACAAGGGTCTTTGTGAGTTGCTCATAATAGAATACTTTCCTGCATGGGCAGGGCAAGCTTGTTAAAGGGGAATTCTTGGAAAAATAGACTCAAATGATGACTCTTATGGTCATGGGTGGATGTATGTTTGGACGGAAAGACAGAGGTGCTCACCTTCAGAATCATCTCTGCTCGAGTCATCCCTTTGACCACTATTTTAGTGTAGCTTGCTGGAGCTTTGCGAAGCACCTGAGAGCCGATTGAAGGGAGGTCTAGTAGAACAGTCTTCAGAGAGTGTGTGTCCAGTAGGAGCTAGACACACATATACAGAGGTACTTAAAATAAAATAAAAAAGTTATTCCCCTAAAAATAAAGGTGGCAAAAAGGGTTATTTGGAGAAACACCACAGAAGAACCACTTTTGATCCCCTAAAGAACCTTTCAACTGATGCAGACCGAAAAAGTTTTACTTTGGTTCGGGCAGTTTTGATAGGTGTGAACATTCCCCTTGTACTTCAATGAGCATCAAACACCTGAACTGTGGACTGCCAAAAATCTTAGGCTTTGGTTTTCTTCCAAGTGAACCTTGGTTTAGTTCACTGCTGGTAGGTATTTTTACAATAGTTCAAAAAGGACAAATTCAACATCAGTGCATGCTTTTCTGTTCTTTTAGCAACATGTCAGTGCTGTATTGATGGCATAAACTGCCTATTTAACTCTTGATAGATGCTCATATCATTCTTGCAGCATGAGCTCCTGTTAATAATGGCAGACGCAATCCATTGATTTCACATGGATCCTGCAACATATTTTTGACCAAGCAACAGGGACTGGTGACATGCAAATTTACTATGATAAACTAGGGAAAGATTAAAAGGAAAATACAATAATTTTGCAGCACTAATACAGGCAACATGAAAGTAACCTGTGTCCTAATCAAATTTCTGACAAATAAATCGACACCCACAAGCATAGCTTGCAGTTGGTTAGTTTCAAATTGCAGTGTGAAACCAACCAAAACACGTCACTGAAACCCAAACTCTGGTATGAAATCAGTCTAAAAGAAGCCTCAATTAAAAGGGAACACAAAGCAGGTCTTCTACAGCATCGATCCAGAGAACCCCTTTACTCATCACATTTAAAGGGCACCACATTTTCCGCCATGTGAATATAATGCAATCAATATGTCTAAAAAAGATACCATTCCAGCTTCTGCATTACTGTGACTTTCTGCTTACTTGCTCAGCTCCAACCATGCTGATGGGTTTACATCTAAACAGGTGGTTGATAAACTTTGGAATGAAGGAGCTGAAAAGAGAAAAGCAAATAGCAGTCACTGCAAACTTACAGTTCCGTTCATGTAGAATTAGGTATAAAATAACCACTATCTCAACAGTTACATGTATATAAGAAGTACATACTTGGTGAACTTGATGCAGAACTGGGTAAAGTATTTGCGGGTGGCAGCAAGGTTGTCTCTGATGATGGGTACATTCTGTTTGATATGCATGATGACAGATGTGACGTAAGGGCTCTGGTCACCCACATGTTCCACACTCTGCCATGGCATCTGCAAAGACACACACACACACACACACACACACACACACACACACACACACACACACACACAATAAAAAGCTTCAGTGAGAAAGTATCTTTCTCAACCATTTCTTTTACCACAGTTGCCGAATGACTAACATCTTTTGCAGATTAATGTTAAACCACAGAAGTGTGTGGGTGCCATTTGGAAGTCACGTTTAACACACCTTGCTCATGGCTGTGAGGGCTGGGTCACATGCAGCATCCAGATCTTGAACCAAAAGCTGGATGCTGTTGGAGATTACACTGCCAAATACAAGGACGAGAAGAAACATTAACAAATATGTATTGCATTCTTTATAGGACACACGGGAACAAACAAGCTGGTAAATCAGATTTCTATACTATTACTGTGGTATATATTGAGAAGGTTGACAGTTACGTGCTAAAGGTGTCCATCTCCCCTGTTAGGTTGATTCTCTCTATAAGTGATTTATCCACCTTCTCCTTCAGTTTCTCCTCAAGCTGTAAGAAAAATGCAGAAGGACAATGTTTAGAAATCCAACCTATGGGGAATCTGGGATTCTTCTAAAGAAGACCAAAAATTAGAAATAACAAAAAGTTTTAGGAATAACTGTAAACATATTCAAATGCGGTTGTTGATCATTTTAGTCTTGGTACAATAGGTCATTTTTTCTCTCTCATCACTTCTGTTAAAGCCCATGTCCAGACAAACATGTGGAGCCAGCTTGAGTGCATGCCATCATTAAAACAATACTAATGACTAATAATACCAAATACTAAGAAATACATACTCATATAAATATTACAAAGATTTGCACAGATACTTTGCACTCAAAATGATTTGCAATGAAAAATTTTGTACTAAATTAGTAAATGAAAAGGGCTTTCATTAGTGGTCTCTGACTTTTGGACCTCACTGTATATGTGTGCGTGTGTGTGTTTATAATAACCTGCTGTGTGGTAGCGAGGCAGTATTCGGCTGTGCTCAGGATACTGCAAATGAGACAGAGCTCCTCTGTGGTGAACTTGGCCACCTCTGAGCCTTCTTTTTCCTTTAACAGACTGCTGATGGTCAGACCTCCACTGTTTGTGCTTGTTCTGCAACACACACACAGACACACACACTGACCAGAGCAACCCCCTAAATCGAGTAACACCCCAAAACTCCTCCGTCTGTTCAAATGTTGGAAAAGCAGAGAACCCACATCTGCTGCTCCAAAATAAGAGTTTGATCTCCCAAAGACAATAGAGGGCAAGCCACCCAAGATGGCGGGTGGTGCATATTCTTCTGCAGTGGAACACAGAGAATCTATACAAAATGGGGCCACACAGACCCAGGGTTCGCTCTTTGGGCGATAACAACAAAATAAACAGCTTCTCTGCTGAGTTGAAGGATCAAAAGCCAGGCATGGTGGGGGGTTGAGAAAAGAGAAAAGCCCACAAAGTCAAAGGGGGAGGGGCTGGGCACACAGCCGGGCTTTACTTACTTGGGCAGGTTTCCAGAGAGGATCTTCCAGGCATATTCACGCAGGTACTTCTGGAAGATGGTGGTGAGGGCTATCATGGGCTCGCCTGTACTCAGCTGAGAGCACTGCACCATGCACTTCTTATAGTACACAAAGAGATCGGCACAGCTGGGCAGCACAGCACCACCTTCTTCCGTGCCTGATTTAGGGGGGCCTTGCGCTCGAAAATCGGCCACAAAGCGGTCGATCAGCTCTCCCAGATTCCTGCAACAGTGACACAAAGGCCATTTGTTAGCCACAGTCATGCAGAACTGAAACACCAATAGGAATGTGATAGGCTGTGTACAGAGGTGTGAGAACTATTTGGAACAGGGAGCACATTGTATGTGCCATCACAGAGGGTCATCCCCTTCATAAGTCAGTAACCAGATACCAAACGCCCAAGTGAAGAATGTGGGCATTTTCATGCCAGACAGGTCAGTCTGGACTTGAAATAAAGGAGGCCATTGTCAGGAAAAGGTCACTCTACTTTAGCCAATGGGCCATTACAAGAGCAAAGAAGTCTCCTCTTTAGTGCCCCAGATTTGGAAGTCTTCCTGTGGGTAACAAAACCGTCATGAAACAGAAAAAAGCAAAGCAGAGAAAGATCTGCTGCTGTAGCACTTTTCAAGCCGTCTGCAGAGGCTGTGGTTAACGCAGCTAATGGGAAACATTTCTGCTTCAGTGGAGAGATAAAAAGGAAGAGATGGAGACGGAGACAGTGGAATGACTGGTGTGGGAATACTGAAGGGGACACCCACAAACCATGTGACTGTATACAAAACACACAACACACACAGACCTGTGTCACAGGGAAATAAAAACCTTGTTTTTACTTCTAATGGTGCTCATATTTACACTGTGGCACAAAAACCTCTTGTGGTGGGTGTTTAGGGAAACTTTCTATGTGATTGTAGAATTCCACAGCACATTCTACTCACTTGTCCTGTGATTCGATGTAGACATAAAGATGAGGTTCAAAGCATTTGGAAATAATGCCATGGAACGGGTTCTCTGGGGTCTTGGGCTTTTTTGGCTGAAAACAGGAAAACATTAGTCAACTAATATTTCACAACATCATCTTCTCTGAGTTGTACGGCAGCTCTGATAAGACAGCAAAAGTGGAAGGAAATTTCAGTCAGAACTCATTTTCAACATTTCTAAGTTTTGAAATGAGAAACATGACACTGCAAAACCAGAGCTGCAATGGACAAAAACGTAAAACATTCATGTATTTGATGGATGGATACATATATATGTACAACAGGGTGTTTTTGATAATAAAAATCTCTGCAGCATTTTGTGTATATTTCTAGAGGCAGGATGCTCATGTTAAGCGGATAAGATGCCCTTGCAGAGACTAAATATAAGGCTATACTGATTAGTAGGTTTGAGAGGTGTTTTTGGCTCAAACTGATTTGTTATGATCTCTGTGGCTGCTGGGAGCTCATATATCATGGCACTGGGAAGAATACCTTTTTTCATGTAATCTCTAAAAACAGTAATGGACAAAGAATTGTGTTTACCCTCCACTAAATCCCTGTTTGAAACCTGATACCACAAAGTTACACTACAAAAACAACTGCATAATTCATACAGATTTTTTTTTATTGAACCGCAGCACATATGTGGTATAAAAATTAAGGCTGATGTATTTGAACAAAATAACTATCAAATGAACTGCTCATTTCACCCCAACAACAGCACTGTGCAACGATGTTAATTATACAACACCACGGTAAGGAAAACAGGACCAAGTTCTGTCAGACTCAAGGTGGGGTAAATGTGAACACCACATGGGGTCATTGGCTGTGCCAGTGTTTTGCTATATATTCCTTGTTCCTATTTGGTCTTCACATAAATATTTAACCATCCATTATGTAACCATTTCAACTCATCCTCTAAGTTCTAATTCAGGCCTGAATAAAGCTAACCAGTGTTACTGAAGAGGACATGTAAGAACATGCTACCAATCACTAAGGGTAAGGATGAATGACCTTACCCTGTCCAGATCTTCATCCTTCTCAGAAACATTGTCCTCAGACTCATCCTCTAGAAAAGGGTTAGTGGGCTCCATGGGTGTCTCAGGTCTCTTCTACACTCAAAGGAAGAGAGACACACACACACACACACACACACACACACACACACACACACACACACGCACGCACATAAGGACTTCACAGCCTCATTCCCATCGGTTTCACGCTCCAGAAATGTTCCTTTGTACGCAGGCACATGGCACTATGACCTGGGAAGTAGAGCCAGGAACAGCTCACACTGGCCTTACCCCTGGGCCGTCGCTCAAGGTGCTGCCTGAGAAACGCTTAGCCAGCAGCCCCTCGAAATTGGTGGTCCTTTGAATAGCAAAGAGCAGGAGCTTGACCTCAATCTCTCTGGCTCGGGTTCGCATCAGCTTCGCCAGCTCTGTCCTGATGAGAACACAAAACGCACACACACTATGGTCAGCAAGACCTCACATGCTAGGGCTTTGGGTCAGTGATTTTATAGGCCGACACATGCATGCTGTTAAACTGACCATAGCGGATCACGTCTGCCTTTAAAAGGTACAAGAAATGTTGGGTCAATATTATCTCTGCCTGTTCTATCTCTCAAAAAGACAAGCTGACAACTTTTGTCTATGCACACAATATTTACTCTACTTTGTGGTTTGATGAATTTGCACAGACAAAAAAGAACCAATAGTACCACAAAAATACCATCAAAAACACATTTATATTTATTATATTCATTCAACATTTCACACACCTCCCCTCGTCATACTGCCCATCCCTAACATATGTGTGTTCATTGGACAATCAAAGTGAGAAATAGATTCAGTTGTTCAAGATCACATACTTTTCCTACTATCCTAACTTTACAATACTAACTTCACCAAACTTAAACAGTTCCCTCTCTATATTCAGAACATGATTTGTCTTCTTACTCACTCTTGAAGTGAACTTAACTTCCTTCAAGTGCAACTCAATTTCACAATTTCACTCAAACTCAAAATCAACTATGATTTCACCATAGTTTAGTAATACAGGATGCTGAAGAGTCAGTGGAAAGAAGCACCTGCCTTGATGTACAATCAACGTGCTGTTACCTAGTGATATGGCAGAACTCCACAGCGATGCGCTCAGTCATGCACCACTCTTCAGGAAACATGCGTCCGTACTTCTCTTCATAGTCAACCAGCTGACGCTTAATCCAAGCATAGCGCCGGTCTATTTTATCCAACCATGCCACCTGCATTCAAGAGATATAGTGCTCAGACAAGAACATCAAAAAGCAGTACTGTGTTCCAAACTTATTGTTAGGCATATAACACTTACATCCTGGTTCTCCTGGAACAGCACAAGATATTCAGAGAGGTGCTGCCTGATGAATTTCTTAATTATTTCCTGCTTAATGCGAGGATCCAAGACATTGGCCACCAAGCAGGCATCTCTCAGCACAATACTGGGGCCTCCAGACCTCTGTTAAAAACACACAATCCATGCTAGCGTTTTTTGTGTAGCACCTTTTATGCATGCAATGCAGCTCAAATTCTTTCAATGTGAGATTAATAATGCAGATAATAAATACTCATTAACTCTGTGCCATTTCTTTTTCTGTGATATAGTGGAGTACCTTTGATCCCTGTGAGGGGAAAGCCTCCTCAAAATCAGCCAGGATCTGAGTGCCTAATTCACTCTGCGCTGCTTTCACCCTGTGGGTAAAAGACAGATTGATGAGTTTCAGCACATGCGCCTCCTGGTCTGAGTGTTCAATTAGCCTTTAGGGGAGGCGGAGGGATTTCCCTCATTATCCTTAAAGAAACAAGATCAAATGGAGAGGGTCATTCTCAGTCTGATCCTGCCCCAGGACATGGAACCTCTCTCAATTACCATAAGCACAGTAATGGAACACCAAAAGAATAGCCGTATATAAACTGATGAAGAAATAAGCATTTTTTTCTTTTGTGATCAGCAGGCAAATATCACATCCTAAAGCAGACCGTCTTCAGGACTCATGGGGTAAAATTCAATAATTTTAGAGGGGAATCCCACCAATATGTCTAAATATCTGCATGATAAAACCATTATCATATACCAAGTTATTTTGTGCAATAAGATACAAAATGCTCCATTTCAGAGGAACAGAGTTAGAACTGTTCACAGAGAGGTAAAAGGGGTTGTAAAGCATTGTTTGGATATGTGTAGAATATGTAAAAAAAAAAAAAAATACACAGAACCCCTTTAAATGTAATTTAAGGCCAAATTAGTGCAATTTAGGATACCAGGGCACTCTGCATATGTGGAACAACTGCCAAATGTGCTTCCGCTTCCTTGTCTGTTATTAACTAAATATCCATCAAATATACACCACTAAATGAAACATATAAATAAAAATCAGATCCCTAAATTAAAAAATGTTCATTACTAGACAACTTCCTAAATGTATAAAAACACTCTTTAAATTAAACCCCATATTGCCATATTTCTGGGTATGCTAGCTTAACAGCAGATAACATCTACAGTGGGGAAAGTAAGTATTTGATACACTGCCGATTTTGCAAGTTTTCCCACCTACAAAGAATGGAGAGGTCTGTAATTTTTATCATAGGTACACTTCAACTGTGAGAGACAGAATCTAAGAAAAAAATCCAGAAAATCACATTGTATGATTTTTAAATAATTAATTTGCATTTTATTGCATGACATAAGTATGTGATAAAATGGAAAAACAGAACTTAATATTTGGTACAGAAACCTTTGTTTGCAATTACAAAGGTCAGACGTTTCCTGTAGTTCTTGACTAAGTCTGCACACACTGCAGCAGGGATTTTGGCCCACTCCTCAATACAGATCTTCTCCAGATCTTTCAGGTTTCGGGGTTGTCGCTGGGCAACATTGAGTTTCAGCTCCCTCCAAAGATTTTCTGTTCGATTCAGTTGACTGGCTAGGTCACACCAGGACCCTGAAATGCTTCTTACGAAGCCACTCCTTAGTTGCCCTGGCTGCATGTATCGGGTCATTGTCATGCTGGAAGACCCAGCCATGACCCATCTTCAATGCTCTTACTGAGGGAAGGAGGCTGTTGGCCAAAGTCTCACGATACATGACCCCATCCATCCATGCAAATTATTTATTTAAACATCATACAATGTGATTTTCTGGATTTTTTTTAGATTCTGTCTCTCATTGGAAGTGTACCTACGATAAAAATTACAGACCTCTCCATTCTTTGTAGGTGGGAAAACTTGCAAAATCAGCAGTGTATCAAATACTTATTTTCCCCACTGTATGTAATACTCAGCCGTGTGTTGAAGTGACCCCATGTTTTTTAGTCACACCTTTTGCACTGGGCTCTTATCCAGAGCGAACATCCTGTTCAATGTGCGTGACATAATAAGAGCTAAGAACACCTGACCATAGCCAAAAATTCTAAGCCATATATATATATATATATATATATATAGTACCACAAAAATACCATCAAAAAACAAATATCATCCAGTTAGGGATCAATTAAATTCTCAACTGGCAGCAAACAGAACTGATTTAAAACATAGAGAAGTAACTGATTTGTTGACATTCAGTAATGACAGAAAATTCAGTTTCCAACTCTGCCTTACCTCGAGAATGAGTCCCAGCGATGTTGATACTAAGATAAGACCAAGACCACTCTCAACACAAATAGCACAACCTTAATTAGCAGCAAATGACAGCTGACTGTTGTTACTGTACAGATTATTATACCACTATGTAAAAATTATATCATTTATTTAAATTATATATATATAAGCTATGGCAAGTTTGCAAACATTCTTGACTACATGCAGTCTTTAGTTTTTATTAGTCTAAACAGTGTCTATGAGTACATTACACTTTTGATTAATCCAGAGACCACTACTTATAAGAAGTTACTAAGGTGTTTCTCTTAAATTTTAAGATAGTTTTTCCTGGTTCATTACAACTCTTTACTGGACAGTACAACTGGTTGGGTACAGAACCCAAAGCGTAGAACCACCTGTGCACTTTCCAGGCTAATAGACCTGAGCGTTTATTGCAATTACCACCACATAACTCATTTGTACTTTCTCACAGATGATGATTACACAAGTAATATAGCCTAGAACCATATCCAAATACATTTCAAGATTATCAAAACATCATAACCTCATGGTATGTACAAATATTATTCAGGCTGATAGCACATACCCCTGGAGATATTTTTAGCCAAAAGATATGCTTCTTTTTTGTCAAATAATGCTCAGTAATTCTAAGACTTGACTAATAAAACAATGGAACTGAAGAGAGCAGTGCAGTGGTAATGACTAAGAAAAGTGTTTCAACTATGCCAAAATGCTTGATACGGATCATGCTGTAAAGGATAATATTTGTTCAATAAATTGCCCAGCCCGGTAATGCATATTTATTTACTTGGCACAACAGCCAAATGGCTAAATGATGTCTCTCTCCGCCCTCAGAGCCCCCCCACTTAACCACTACAACTCCCAGAAAAACAAACAAACATGAATAATGTGCAAAAACACAGAAAAACAGGTGGGGGCAGAAACGTTTTCCCTTACATATCTGCACATTAACATTTGTGGTGTTTGTCAGGTTTCCACATTCGCAGCAGTGGGCAGGTTCATGGCAAGTTGAAGATGAGATTAAAGAGGTTTGGGAGCATCACCGCACAGTGGATATGGGATTCCAATTTCATTTCTAAATTCACTGGATGTAGCCAGATCCCTTCACTGGAACAACAAGTGCCTTCCAGGATAAACAAGAACAGCATGAAAAAGAGAGGAACCCATAGGCTCCTGCCAGATGGACACCAGACTCCAACCAGGCATATGTCTACCTATCTGTGTCTTTCTCGACTACTCCCAAGACCCAGCAGCATCTGAGCTGTAGCTGCACTCTCAGCTGCTGTCCCTGATCAAACATCTTTGCCACACCTTTCAACCAAACCAGACATTTCTATTTAGGGAGATGGGTGTGTCACGCCTCAAAGCAAAAACATTTCTCTTCTCCTGTTTTTGGCACAGGCTAAAACTGCACACTGCATTGGTCCAATCAGGCGTGACTGACATCGAATTTCTGTGTGCATCCTTCTCATCACTTCATGCTCAGCAAGCAAGTTCATAACAAGCCCATATTTTGCTCCTAAAACTCCCATCCAAAAATCAAAGGGGGCTAATATGTTTACATTGTAAATTCCAAGGTCTCCAAGATCACCTCCACCCACTGAAGTCTTTTTTCCACAGACTAACCCTTGAAGAAGGGGGTCAGTTCAAAGTCAAAATGTGCAAGCTGTGGTTGTGAAATGGCTTGATCAATACGCTTCATTGATTTATTTTGCACAAGCACATAAGCGCAACAGCTGTTGGCATTCTGTGACTTCGTTTTAACTTTGAGTCATATTAGTGCAAAGACACGCATTCTGCAAAGCTGAACATTGCTGGGGGGTGGAAAGGCTAAGTGTGGGAGAAAGGAAAGGCAACTGAAGCCACAGGCCATTCCAGATAAACATTAAGGCACTGGAACAATATCAGGAATAGTTTTTCGCATCAAACACACCCTTCCTCGCCCTTTACTTATGAAACAACAGCCTTATCAGAGAATCCAACAAAAATAAGCAGTGGGAAGGAGCGAGTCATAGAGATGCATGGAATGAAACTGAGGGCCTCTCTTAGTCCTCACAAAGAGTTCAGTCATTAGATCCACAAGGGACAGGGGATGCACTGGTGGGGACACACAAAAACAAAGAGCTCCTCTGCACTGGAAGAACGTAGCTAAAAAAAAAGCTTGTTATTAAAGAACCTTTGGAGCAGGTTTCCTTCCTGTGTTACATATGTGGTAAACATAAACAGGATTCTCATATCCTCAGCACCGTTCAGTTTAGAGAATTACAGCAGTGAATTAGTCATATAAACACTGTCTGCACTTTCAGTTCATTGAGACAACAGGCAGACAGTCCAAGTTTACAGTCAGGCCATAGTTTACTTGCATCAATATAATGAACTGTCTGAAATTTGAAATTTATGTGTGTGTGTGTGTGTGTGTGTGTGTGTGTGTGTGTGTGTGTGTGTGTGTGTGAGAGAGTGTGTGGTAAACAAAGCTTTATTTAAGGCTGATAAGATATGGAAAAGTGAATGTGAGTCTGCTTACCTCTCAGAAAGCTGGCGTATCTGTGGGATACCCATATACTTTTGGAAATGCTCTAGCACATTGACCACCCCCTGGAGCAGGTTTGCCACTTCCCCATACTGCCTCTTGCGTGTCATAGCTCTGAAAATAAACTTCATGTATTAACCAATTGATCAATTTGTATGAAATGTGTGTTGTTCCTAAAGTACTGAATCAGGAACACTACTATCCATCTTTACAGTGAATAAAATACAGCACCAGAAATCACATTTAAGCAACTTGACATGCTTTGAGGTAAGTGTGGGATGATTCAGAGAAGCAGTTCGCACAGTGCTATGGCACAGTAGCTTTCAGTAGAACATGCTCTTAATTATGTCCTCTTATTTCCATAGTAGAATCTTTTGTGAATTGTGAATGCAATGACATATTTTTTACTTTTTTCTTTTGTCATCGTTTTTTAATTACAGAGTTGTGGATATGAGTCACAGACTTTACACCTATGTCACTTTATTCCCCCTCTTGGTATATATATATGAAATATATATGAAATAATAATGAAATATAATCTCTCCAAAAGGTCCTGGGACTCCCTTGAGGTCTGTGAGTTGGCTGTGCCTGGTAAATTTTAAATGTGAGGCCTGTCAAGATCTCAACTGGCTCCTTTCAATGTGGAGGAGTAGTATCTCTGCGTTGAGCTCCTCCCAGATGACTGAGCTCCTCACACCATCAAGTAGAGTGCGGCCTACCACCTCGCGAAGAAAGCTAACTTCTGCCACCTGTAACCATAATACTCCTCCTTAGGAGGTGAAATGCATAGGTTAAGCTCTGGTTATTGACTTGACCAATCTAAAACCTTCAGCTTTTCCCCCAGTCAAGCCCTTGTTGTGCTGGTAGTGTGTTTGGGGTCAGTGTCTTGGAGCTCCTTTGGATTAGACTGCATGCATTTCTCTGAATATCACAGCCAGTATGTTCCTGTGATCTCTGAATTCACTGTGTTGCTACCATCATGAGTCACATCAACAACAAATATTAAAGATTAGTGGGTCCGTTTCAGAATCTTAGTAGTGGTAAATCTTGGTTTCCAGAAAATTCTATACGTTCTTGCACATTCCAATCTGGCCTTCCGATTCTTACTACTGATGAGGGGTTTGCATCTTGTGGTACGGCCTCTACGTTTCTTCTTCTTCTCCTTCTTCGTACGGTGGATTCTGATTCTTTCACCTGAGCCATGAGTTTGTTGGTGAGGTCACTGATTGTTGTTTTTGGCTTTTTCTTCACAGTTCTCACAACATTCCTGTTATCAGCTGCTGCTGTCCTTACACAACCTGTTTAATGTCCAGTTGTTAGTACAGACATGGTAAACCAGGGGTTTCTTTTTTTTCAGGATATTTCACATTGTTGTACAGGCTATGCCCAATGCTTGTGCACTGGCTCTTATTCTCCTTCTGTTCTCAGCTTCGAAATGGCTTGCTTTTGTCCCAAAGACAGCTGTCTGGTATTCATATTGGTTTATCCTTTTTAACAACAAATGTAGTCATCGCAGGCAAAACCTAGGGCTCAAAACTAAGAGCAGACATTCAGAGCTATTAATTGTCTAAACAATCAATTTAACAGGGCACACCTGGTCAATGAGAAACATCTGTCTGTCACAAGTTACAATATTTTTGCTCACTTGAAAAAATGAGTGGGTTCAAAGGTGTCTAGATGTAAATGCCATGCTATGATATTATGCTAATATTTCCTCTTCACATTGTAGTCAAAATTAAACATAATTAGTAAAAGAGAAATGCATTTATTCATTTAAAGTTTGCAACCTCTTCTAGAATTGTACTGCATTATATGTGTTTTGCATCAGTTTATCAGTGTTGCTTTTTTTGAGAATGCTAGAACTAGCCCTGTCTTTGAGAATTAATCCCACCTATGTTTTAGTTTGTATTCTTCTCTGCCCTATTTGGTGGGTTTGCCAATTAGCCTCATAACACTTTGCAAAGCTGAAGACGGAGACTTGTCTTGGCTGATCGACTATTTTTGGCTTTAGGGGGAAAACTGGTGTGTGGGCTAGCAAAGGGTACCACTTACTCCAGAGAGTCGACACCGCCAGCCAACATGTGCAGGTGATTTAGAGTAGTGATGGAGGTGGTCAGGTGACGCTTGGCATGGTCCAGCTGTTTGATGTCCCGGGTGATCTCTTTTACCTGAGGAGTGGAACAAACATCTTAGAGCTGATTGCTCCAGCATATCCAGCGCCGAGAGGCTCCCTATTGTTCTCCTGTCCCACTACTCCAACTAGCCAGACCCTGCCCTTCCGCTGACCTGCTCGGCACTGGTAACACGCAGATGGCTAGTGCATTACCCAAGGCTTAAAGGGCTGCAGTGCACAAAAACCGCAGGATGTCACAATTTCCTCCTGCATAGTTAGCCAGCAGAGAAGAGCGTGTTAGGGGGAGGTGAAAGTCCTATTTACACTGGGTCGACTTTCAGGCCCTAAATGACCAGGTTCCTGTCTGCAAGCCTTATTTTTACTCACCATTTGCTCCGATTTCTCTGCTTTGTCCTTGATGTCTTTTATTTTGCCAAACAGTTGCTGGATGGCTTTCTGCGCCTCCTCCAGAGCCTGGAATAGAGGCAAGAGTTCAGAGATACTGCATCCGTGATCACTCTCACAGACTTGCTAGAACATTTCCATACAATTGCTGTCAGAAATATCTCTAAAGGAATAATTCACTCAGCTTCTCTAACAACAGTTCTCAAAAGTTTATAGGACAGCTTGTTATGGAAAAATATGGTTCCTTTATATGACATTTGAAAACAGTCACAATATTCCTTTTGGCAATTAACTGCTTCAAATGTCAGTCAGTAAACTTAATCTTAAAACCACATCAAAGCAGTCTGTAACTTCAGCAGTAGCAATTCCTAGTGAATATAAAGATACAGGATGAGTCAAAGAGCTGGAACAGAAGGAGACAATGATGATGTTTCTGGCCTGTTTTCCTCCTCCTTCTCCTACCCCCTCTGTATTATTTTTAGAGAACGTCTCCCTCTCTCTTACACTCTCTCTCTCTCTCATTCAGGCAGAGAAATGAAAACCAAATGGGACTGCTTGACGAAAAACCTTCACCCACAGTTTGCCCTCACATTCCAGCAGGGTAAGTGTGCAGCAGCTGCACTGAGGTATCCCAGGCCTGCCACATGTTCCCCCACCTGACCCCATCACACCGCCATGGCGCCTGTACTGGCCCTGAGGTAGACCGGCCTCCACAGCAACTTGACTGTAGTGTCACAGTCAGTGTGGCACACATCACACTGCCATGCAAGGGCCTACAAAACAAAAAGAAGCCCTGCTGGCTGTTGATAGTGTGTAATTCTCATATAGTGCTTGAGCAGCTGTGATGGTGGACAGTAAGCTATGGCGGTGGTTGCTGTCAGTGTATTTTGCTGGGCCCTGGGTTGAGCAGACCAAGCGTATAAAGGTTGGCTCGCTCCTTCTTTCACAGCCAGATGGAATGCTAACAGCCGGCACCAGCTGCCCCATGGAATTTACCACTTTTACAAGCCTCCTCAAAACACAGGAGGACGCTCCCTTGCTCCATCACATAGACACACACAGACACACTGACACACACACACACAAAAAGAAAGAGAGAGAGAGAGAGAGAGAGGTAACATTTTCAAAAAGAATACTGCCACAAAATAAGTTACAATAGGTCCTTCACTGACTTCCCAAATACTGAACTTGTCCCATTGCTCCTCTCCATTCCTTACAGTCAGCAGCAGAGACCATGCAGCAAAAATGGCTGGGAAAGCTCTCGATTAGATTTAGCAATGCAGATATGCAGATAGTGGGATGAGGAGTGGTTAGGCATTCCAAATGGTTCATTTCCAGAGCTCAGAGTACGACACTGAATGTTGGCCGACTTATTCCCTTCCTTATCTCTCTCCCCTCCTCGTCTGATGTGGAGGGAGAGGCCCAGTTCAATCCTGGCAAAGAGGTGTCTGGCTGCCACACATGTGGACTCCATTTGCAGTTTGGGGATATCTCCGCTCAAGCAGTTATAGCAGGCCACAGACAGCAGGACGACACTGAATGAGATGCTGACATGGGGGCATTCCCTCTTTATTTCTCTCGTCTTTAGCCAAGCAAGAGAGTACATGCTAGTTTGCTACACTAAAGAAAAGGCAGAAACTGATGACAGTTCGAATTTTTAGTTAGCAAACTGCTGCTGAAAGACTTCTGAGATGTGAAGACATCACATTACTGTTATAATAAAATCTAATATGTCTGAAAAGTTAATCTTGTAGGAGGAAGAAAAAAAGGCCCTTAATTCAGAATTGAAGGTAATTGAAGGTCTTATGTAATAAGACCAATGAAAAAAGCAAGTCTAGATCACTACGATTAGTCTTTTTGTCAGAAAATGCTCTCACAACATAACGAGCAGCTGTTTTCAAATTCTTGTAATAAATAATCGTTAAAAAAACACAAACAGAGTTAGAAAGGTTTGATATAATAGTGATAATACACAGTTTCCATAAAATATTTTCTTGGTTTTAAAGTCCTATGCTGGGCCCAACTTTTCATGAAGAAGAACATAACCATGTCCCCAATGTCCAGAAGAATACCAGGAGGAAGGGCAGGGGGAAAAAAAAAAAACAACAAACATAAAGCAGTAAACTTTCCATCCTGTGTGCAGATTAAATATTTATGCTACATTCTTGGGGAGGTTCCTTCACAGAATTCCTAATAAGCAGCTCCAGATGCCAAAAACTACATGAGACATCCTGATCCCGACTGGCTCCCTGTCAGCCATAAAACTCGCATATGAACCCCCACCCCATCTGGGAACACAATATGGCACGCTTTTATATGGAATTTTTAGCTGCATCAAAGAACATAATATATGGTACCAGAATAGCTGGGCTAGACACAAGGGAAAGCAGTGAGAATGACCCACCACTCTAAGTGCCACCAAATGTTTTGGTCCTTTGTTGATTTTATGCTATATTCCATGTTGCAGCATACTGTATAATTTTCCACTAGTTTTTTATTATTCCACAAATACTTCACAAAGGCCTTTATTAATGGGTGTATGTCATATGGGCAATAACATACAGAGACATAAACAATAGTGCATTTTCCTAGCCAATTTACATATATTACTTGTAATTGTATCTACCACTGAGAAGTGAAAATGTGAATTTTCCTTTTACAGAAAGCAAATGTGATTATACAGGATGTGATTATACAGGTTGCTAGGATTTGCTGTTCAGTGCAGCGTTACATCGAGCAAAATCCTGCCCCATTCCTATAAACATACACACTTGCTCAGCCTTCATACTTTCACTGTCACAGCTGCTGTCTCCCCTAAAGATGTCTCTGAAGAACAAGGCAGAGTCAACCAACAATGTAATGCCACATATCACAAACATCACGTTGCTGTGCTAGTGACTTATTCAACACTTTTTTCTTTTATGTTAAAAGGCTTTCTGAGGGCTAATTTAAGTGTTAGCTGGCAGCTCCAGTTACATAATTACATTTTTTAAACTCCAACTGCAATACACTGTGCAAGACAGCTAAAATGTATATTACAAGCTTCAAATATCCATGTTTAACCTTGATTAACATTGAGCTGCTACAAAATGTAAACATTAACCACCCTTATCTTGATGCTAACAGAACAATTACAACTGTGTTAGCACTAACTAACTAAATTAAGGCATTGTTTATTCTGTACTCGACAGCAATCAGGAAGCAATATTTAACTGAAACAGAATAAAATAAGCATCCTTTAAATTGTGCTGAAAAAGTTAAATTATCAACTAACAGCAAAAAAGTATGGCTAGAGGAGAAGCCTTTGAAATTCAACAGAAAAGAAAAAAAATTCTCCAAAACAAGGCATTCAGCTGGGCTCTGAACCAGAATTGTCCTGGGGTGCACAGCTACCCATTCCTGCCAAAGAGCGAATCCGCTCAGCAGGCAGACAATAACAGTTTTTTTCCTTTCCAAGACGGATTTTTGCCCGCAGGGCATTTAAACAGGGTGAACATCTGTGGCGTGACCGCAGTACCATGCAGGAGACGTTGCTTATCTGGCCTTCAGCTCCAACTCAACATCAAAGCACACTCACTGACTCACTCTCAAGCTAACTGGACAAATCGTTTCTCCAATGTAGAATGCTAACTTTGCCCTTCAAAAAGGACAAGAGGGAGACTGAGAGCGTCCTAAAAGCTCACATTCTCCACCACCTCCACACAGCTCAGATTATCATCACGCATGCCCCCAGAGACCTTGCTCCAGAAGCAGATGTCTCCACCCTAATGATAAATACTATTCAGACTAAACAAAAGGACAAGCAGTGTGTTTTCCAGTCCATCAGCCCCTCGCCCATACATCTGTAACCCACACCTCACAGCATTTCCATCTGCAGCAAGAATTTTCCTTTGCTTTGTGGAAACATCTCAGAAGGCTACAGGCCATGAAAACCCAAGCCTTGGTCCAGAGAATAGGCCACAAGCGCTTTCCACATCCCGGGGTAAACCAGTTAAGAGAGGACCACCAGACGCTTCCAAAAGCTTGCTAGCTCCGACTCATACCTCACAATCAAGTGTCACATTTCACCTCTGCCTGCCGTCCTGATTGAGCATGGATCTGTGTTGAATCAAGGTCTTCCACCAGCTCCAAGAAGCAGCAGGACACCAAACCACAATGTGGAATAAAACCATAGCGGAGAACAGGGAAATCCAAGGGAATGTGTCTTCTCTTCCAGAGTGAGAAGGAGACAGTCTGAGGCCAGGAATGTGACAGTTATGACTAATCCTAGCCTGTTCCACAGCAGTAAAAGGGAGGAGGAACACAAATGACAGGATGAACAATTATTAAATGTCACTGACAGACTGGGGTACAAAGGACTAAGACTGGGTTTGCTATTGATTACCCTGACCAAACAGGTTAAGTAGAGAAGCTATGAAAGATTTGTGTCTGAACAGGCAGGTGGGTGCAGCCCTGCAGGGTCTGGTGCCACATCCATCATCACAGCTTCAAACTAGAGCAGCTTTCTCCGTTCACATGCTGCAGCCTCAAGCAAGGCTCACTAACAGCACTCTGCAATCTAATTCATCTTCCTCCTGTCCGAATAGCAAAACCTCAGATCGTGCAAACACAGTGTCCCTTCACTAACTCTCTCAAATGAGAACACTCAAAAGACACCTCAATATGAGTAACATTCTTTTCAAAGCAGAGAAGATGGTGTTCATCATTAACATTTCAGATTCAATATTTATTACCACACCAATTCAGGAAAGCCTCAGTGTGCTTCTGACAGTAAAGAACCAAATATATACAACAATCTACACAATATTCATAAAATTCACAAGAACAGCTGCCTTATAATAGAAATTAAATCACAGATGGACAAAACTGCCATAACCGCAAACTCAAACTTCCATATCCACATGTATAAAACTGCTTTATATTACCCTAAAAAAATTAATTTAGCCTAATAAGTAAATTATTTTAACTACATGTGTAAACATTAGACCGAGGGCTCTGTGTCTTTTCCACCTCAAGCCCCACCAACATGGCCCAGGAAAATTAAACTGAACATTTTTGCTTCAAAATGTGATTTTTTTGGAAGTTTTTAAAACCATGTCCTTAGGTGCCAACCTCTACAACATGCAATGTAGTTGAACATAAAAAAGAATAGACAGATCAGGTTTACATAAGCTTGTTTTATTCCAGAATGGTGGGAAATTAAGAGTAATGCTTTGCATAGCATTTTTTTCCTTTTACAATTTTGTATGTTCCCAAGCAAACCTTTGAATGTATTTTGTCTGAAGTGGCCAAAAATAGCACCACTGTCACTGAGCTTGTATTAAAATTGTTTACCATTTTAAAACAACTGATATTATACAGTGATCTTTTTCATAGATTTTTGTTTTTTATTACAAAATGATGTTGATGGTTCACTGTGGACTATGTACTCAGTATCGGCCCAGGGCTCACAAGACTAGACCTACATGTAAACAGAGCACACAATATCTACTAAATGCTAAACTGGCCACAACTATAGGATGGATGTCAATTTCATTCTGACTGGTTACCTAAATGTCTATGTGTCACGCATCATGTCCGATGGGAAACACACTTTTGCAAGCTTTTGCATGCTCTGTGTGCCACACTTCTTCTCTTCAGAGCAATGTGGTCACTGTATTTAACAGTATTTAATAGCTTTTAAGCTAGATGTCCTCATGTGTTTGGTGGCCTATACTCATATGCTTTCTGTAAGTTTGTTCCTCCCTGTAGGTCGATTTCGCAAATTTCCTGTCCCGACATTACACAAACACAGCTGCCTACGTTTGGCTGTTTTGCAGGTCAAACAGCCTTTCCATCTCAAAATAGCCAATTCTTGGCCACATTAATGGACAAAATGCATTCAACTCTTTGGCAAGAGGCATAAGTCTGGCTTTTGAGATTATGGACAGGTAAAGTTAACACACTCACCTGCCTGCCATCCTGTCCCACATTAGTCTGTCCCCTCACCACTGTTCTGATGTTATCATCCAGCCGTCTGATTAAATAAAAGACACATTTTTAATAAAGAATAATTAAAAACTTTTGTGACTTTCAGTATCCGGACATTTAACATTTTTAATTGTCAGACGAAAAGCTCACCTGATTTTCAGACGTATCTTGTTCACCACTTCATCTATGTTTGCCAGCGACTGTTAAAAGAAAGCTGTCATGTTATAATTCACTGCAGAACAACAAGTCTTTTAAAGTTCCTTCATAATATCCCAATGGACTCTTAATAAGAAGCATCCTTGCAAAATGGGCTCATTAACACTACTGTAGTGTAATAGCACTGCCTAGTGGTCAAAAAAAGAAGCCAAAATGAAAAGCACAACATGCAATGTTAAAGATATAATCAGAAGTGTTTCTTGGGCTATTCTTAATGGAAACACAAGCTTCATCAATATTTCTTGTATAAGCTGATATACTGTTGTGCTCATATACTTTTGTTATCTTATATTTAAAGTTCTGATAAAGCAATTCCCTGAGTTGTCGGCACTTTACCAACAATACAAACTTGAATGTAAAATAAAAAGAATAATCCAGAAAAATAACTACTTCTGAGATTTGCCCCTAAACATGCAGTGCATTTAACTGATACATGTCACTTGATCTACCTGCTCAGTAGGAAACAAAGTGTTGATGTATTCAACAGCATTGAAGTCTGGCCGATCAAGGGCATCTTGACTGGGGAAAACCTAAAACGAAGACACATCGAGGAAACAAAAGTGGGAAAATCTGAACTGTGTTTCACTAAACAGAAAACTCTCAATGTACATAAACAGTACATGAGCAAACAGACCGGTACGTAACAGAGATAAGGTGTGTCTCGCTAAAACAGCTGTCACACATTAAACGAGAGACTACTGCTAGCATTATTCCATTTTTTTCAAATTTCTTTTATTTATTATTTATTATTTATTTAATGACTACTAAACGCGATGTCAATCATTTATATGCAAGTTAACGCTGGCCAGCTGACATCAGCTCTTTTCAAAACAGATAGCTAGCTAGCTATCAGGCTAGCAACTAACCTATGAAAAAACAGCTAACGCTAGGGTTACAATACAACGTACAATAACAAACGTCCAACGTGACACAAATACTTGCACTACTGTATTTTTTTATTTTCACAGAAAAGCCGAATAATACGGTTAGCTTATTAAATATCAATTCAACAAGTTCCTACTCAACCTGACAGACAGAAGCTAACAGCTACCTTAGCCAAGCTAGCGTGCTAACGTTAATTATGCACTGCAAACCGTGAAAAAAACACTAACTGCTTTCTTAAGTGACAGCTACCTGTTCAATTGCCACTTGCACTTCTGGAGAAAGGTGTAAAATTGCGTCCAAATCCTCCACAAACTCAAATTCGTCTTCTTCCATCATTGTAGCAGCCGGTTGACAGTGAGCTGTGACTGTAGCTGCTCGGAACCTGCAGCGCCTTCAGCTGAGCGACCACAACAACTGTCGTAGCCAATACTGCCCCCTAACGTACTGGAGTCACCCACGGAGCACCTCTGGGATTTCTATCAAAGACATTTCTCTTTAATTCCAGTCACGCAGAACTTCAATAATAAGCTCTGAAACGTTTTCAGATATTTTACCTTAGCAGGTTCTAAATGTCACATTAAATGTTTCATATTAGGTAAAGCGTGATTTTAATATCACAAGTTCCAGGAAACACAGAGTAAAATATCACAAATGTCTGTGTGGTACTAAACCTGAGTGTCATAGCAAACATTCAGCAAACCATGAACAAAAAATATGAACATGAATATGAATATCATAAAAAAGGTGGCTTAATTGATTGATTGACAGCTCTCTGTCAGCCTGCTCCGCCCCTCAACTTAAATTATGATCCAGCTTTTATGTGACGGAAACTGGACCAAAAAAGTTTTAAAGAGTTGGCGACCAAGAGATGGACGGACGGATGGATGGACATAGCAACTCAAAAATGAAGGAACAGATTAAGGTATATGGATAAAGGAATGAATGAGCAACACACAACCACAGACACTTGGCTTGGTAGCTTTTGGTTATGCTATGTTAGTTGCAGCTCGCTAAGTTTCTCTGACTCTGGGTGCGTCACAATTCCCCACTTTATACTACTACTAACTCGTTTTTGAGTATGCAATACAATTATGAATGTCAAAGCTGAGTATACTCAAAAATCCACAGTGAACACTAGTCGACTTTTGAGTGTGGTAATGATGGACACTATTGTCCCACAATGCAATTTGAAACCGAAAGGGAGGAGCTTCTCACGCCTGGAATAATCTGGAAAAAATGGCGGACAGCGATGAGACGGAGACCAGAAATGGTGTAGATGTTCACCCAAATCTGTCACAAAAACCTGTACAAAAAATGCATTCTAGTAAATAATGTATTTGTTTATTCGTGTTGAAGCAGCCTTTAGAGTTCCGTATGACGTAAGCTTCAACACTTCCTGTTAGAAAGAAATGATACAGTTGACACTGTTTATGTGGGCGGAGCAAGACACATCATCCTTGTGAAATGCTCACAGAAATGTTAGCCAATATTAGGACCGCCCAGTTTACATGGAGAGGAGAGAAATATGGTGAAATACAGCAGATATTTATTAGACCTTAAAGGAAAGTCTTTTATAATATAGTCTTTCTACATGTAGTTTGGGTCCAGAGGAACAAGATTAACCTACTTAGAAAGAAAACACAGATTTTGGTTATCTGGGGGTCTACATAAAAGAGTTTGAAGTATTATGCATACATTGCTACAAGCTTTAAAACATACAGTTCACACTGCTGCTGCAATATGCTTATGAAGTCTGATCTGTGAAAACAACCTATGTCAAGAAAACCAGTACCTTTCAGTCTACAGCACTTTAGCCCCGCCCATTCACACTGAAGCTATAGGGAGTGTTTCAGCCCGGCTATGATACTGACAATCAGAGCTGAGGTCATTTACATACATTGCTCTTAAAGACACAGAAAATAAACTCAATCCCAAAAAAAAAAAATCAATATATACATTAAGAATAATTATGAATTCTGAATAAATAAAAACACACAAATACCATAAGTGGACCTTTTTTACTCTGTTTATCATTTCTTGTGGCAATAAAATGGTAGTATGGCACCTATAAACTTTAGGTCTGTGCCGACAAATGCTGAATGCACTACGATACTTCATTATTCCTCAAATTAACTATACATTCATTTAAGTATGGGGCTGTGGTACTCTACCCACCATTGCAACCAGGTCGGACTGTAAAAAGTGTTTTATCTCCTTCTCTTCCTTGCAGGCCACATTGTTTCACAAATGGTAAATGATTCACCCAAGTTAGTTCAGACGTATTCTTTGAAGCACTGTTCTCAGAGACACGTTGACTACAGTAGATCACTCCAGAGGACAATGACTGACATACAGCAGGGGAAATCCAGCAGGATGAGTCTCAATCAAAGCCAAACACTTTGTGGAAAAGTGTCAAGACAATTCCAGCACTTCAAATGGAGAGATATTTTCACATGGTGAGTGAAAAAAAATCCATCCTATTACATGGGTTGCATCTTTCCTGTCATTCCTCTTCATGGTCAGTGGTCAGGCCTATTCACAGTTTGCGTTATTTTCTAAAACATTCACAGTTTGCATTAGGTTCTAAAAGGTACTAATAAACATCTGTAGCATAGAGTTAAATGTCACATGGTCCATTTCCTTGCCCTAAGTTAAAGGAGTTAAATATAAAATGATGAAATCAATATGTACCATTTTTAGTTTTAGGGTATGTTAAAGAAGTCTATGTATCATGTTGCAGAGATATCTATTAAGGTTGGCTTGCTGATCAGCTAGACCCGGCCTGTCCTGTCTTTTAATACCACTTTGTAGCTGAAAAGATGATAACAATAAAAACGAGTGACAAGAATAGCAGCAGAAAAAGAATTAGCATTGGTGTTGCTTTCCACTGCTGGAGACGTTTGATGCTGCTAGACCGGTAACAGATGTGAGGAATAAAGAGGGAGGAGGGACTGTGTGGAATATGAATTTGACAAATGGGAACATCTTACATATGACTCCTTTAATATCAAATTTAAAAGGTGAATGAACATTATTGCTGCACTATAGCCCAAGTTAGCCTTAATACATGTTCAGGAAACTGGCTTACAAAGCTGAAGCCTCATTTACAGCTATTCAGATGTTCACTTAGCAGTGGATATGTTACTAGATATTTGTGCATCTTTGTTATAGGCAGCTGCTGAAAACATTGTTGATGGGTCAGGGTCTATCAGCACTAATCTGTGGCACTGCAGTGACCTCTCAGTTCCTGGCCTCGGACTACCGCCTGGATGTACCCATGCTCCAGAGTTTCATCAACTACACTCTTCTGTTCTTCACCTACACCACAGCACTGCTTTTCAGAAAAGGTCACTTTTATTCATCACCCAGTGTTCTGAGAATGTGCAGTCACTTTCAAATGTTTGGGAACCCTGTGCATGTTGCTTGTGATGTTGACATAAATGAACACATTCCCTGTAGAAAACTCCCTTCTACACGTGTTAATGCACAATTACTGTTTATTTGCTGAATTAAGATACTGGCCTTTGAAAATGTCATGACACATTCTGTATTTTCCATTTTATGAACTAATGAACTGGTGGATTACTTGGCAAGAAATTACCATAAATGGACAATAACAGTGCGTTATGTATCATTGAATAATTTCTTGGTGTTCCTATTTCTGTTTGCACTCTAGAAGTTATCACTGATAAGTGATTCCAGACAGTAGCGTATGAATGCCACTCCGTTTTCTTCCACGACGTAACATCCAGAATGCCTCTCTTTTAATGTAGGTGATGGAAATATTTTGCAGATATTAAAGAAAAAATGGTGGAAGTACATCTTGTTGGGTCTGGCAGATGTGGAGGCGAATTACGCCGTGGTGAAAGCATACCAATATACTACATTGACCAGTATACAGGTGAAAACTTTTCTTATAGAGCTGAATGTAAATGAATCATTACAATAAGAAACTTGTTGCTTTTGCATGTGTGAAATACTAACAGGGGTTGCTGTATGACTTACTTGACTGCTTTCCTGTGTTTCAGCTGTTGGACTGCTTTATCATCCCGGTTATTATGATCTTGTCATGGTTCTTCCTGAAGGCACGGTACAGAATAATTCACTACGTGGCTGTGTGTGTGTGTTTGGCTGGTGTTGGCGCCATGGTTGGAGCCGACCTCCTTGCAGGCCGGGACCAAGGGTCAAGTAAGGACACATTGACTTATTCATTATAAGAAGATCCTGTCTTTGCTCAGCAGTGGTGTTACTGTTAACATCTATTAATATTTCAAGTCAGGTTATTTCAGCTTAGAAGTATGTATTGATAGTGTAGTATCAAATTTTTCATCTGTCCAACATGATATGACTTTATAGGAAAAGGATGAATAAATTTAAAGTATATATAATGTGATATAATGTTATATAATTAGATTATATTTCAAGCAGTTCTTGAGCATTTCTGTTGAGACATATAAAAGGCATAAAAAACAACAAAGGTTTTGATATACACTGACATACCACAAGTCATGAGATAGCACTATGAATTCATTATGAAGTGGTGTTACCTCAGAGGACATCTTGGGAACGCCCACACCTGTCTAAATTGTGAGGTGTAATCTTGTGAGTGAGGTTGAACACTGGCCAGCATGGGTTATTGGAGTTCAAACGAGGTAATATAGTGTGTGCCAGATGAATGGGACATTCCATTTCCAAAGTTCTGTGGGCATTTAACCTTCCCCGATCCACGGTGTCGTAGATGTACTTAGAATATGTCATAGAAGGCATTACTACCCGCAGGATAAACCCACCAGAGTGCCTCTGTTAACGGCACAACCAGACATAGCGTCTCACGTGGGCTTGTGAGGTTGCCAACTGGACCCTAGAGGACTGGCAACGTGGCTTTGTCTGATGAGTCACAGTACCAATTGTTTCTGATGGTAGGGTTTGTGTGTGCGCAGACCACATGAAGCCATGGACCCCAGTTGTCAACAAGGCACTGTGCAAGCTGTTGGTGGTTCCATACTGGCGTGGGGTGTGTTGTCATGGCATGGGTTGGGTCTGCTGGTCTGCCTTAACACATCATAGACTGGTGCCCACTACATTTTACTGCTTGGTGACCATTTGCCACCCTTCATGGACTTTATCCCCACAATGATGGGGTATTCCAGCAGGATAATCCAATGTGGCATTGGGCCCAAGTAGTCCAGAATTGGTGCAAGGAGCATTCTGGACAGTTCCAATGAATGGAGTGGCTTGCACATTTGCCTGACACGAGCACAATCGAGGCATTCCACCATCATGCCTTGCCGTGAGCATATTGGCCAGTGTTCAACCTCACTCACAAGATAATACCTCACAACTTATACAGGTCTGGGTGTTTCCCCTAAATCATTTGAGATCTGCAGAATCAAGACTTAAACTTACAAAATGTAGAACGTTGCATCTTCATCTCAGAATAGAAAATTGTATAGAACCTGAAAATATGTGTATCAATAGATGCCTAATTTAAATGCAGTGGAAATAAATCAGTTCAGTTTAGCCGTGTTGTCATTATACCAGGGCAGCATAATAAAAAGCATTCTCACAGCTCTCAGTGGTTCTCACACAACAATGCACAATACAAAAGAGAGAAAGTTCAGGATGGAACAATGTAGACAAATGATGAAGTGATGGTTAAATGATGACCTTTTACTTCAGTCCTTTGTAGTGGACTGAAACAAACATCTTGACCATACTTCATCTCCGTGCCAACAGCCAGTAACATCCTGCTGGGAGACGGTCTGGTTATCCTCAGTGCCACTCTGTATGCCGTCTCCAATGTATGTCAGGAGTACACTGTGAAGAACCGGAGCGGAGTGGAGTTTCTGGGCATGCTGGGCCTGTTTGGGACGCTGATCAGCGGCATACAGCTGTGAGACTCATTTAGGTGTATATCCATTTGCATGCCGAGGTACATGTTGTGCATGTTTCAGTCATTCCTGAAGAAACTTTTGCATCCCAGCATGTTAGATAGGATAGTATCTAAATTTAAACAGTGGAACACAACAAACAACAAACAGCCCTTTAAACTCCAGACTCCTTGGAATCAGAGTCCTTGGAATTAGAAGGGGAACTCCACCAAGTTTTCAAAATATCTGTGCAATTAAATGCCGACAAATTCATTCAGGCGTCCACTTCTAAAAGCGCCCTGAGAGAAAGTAATTATATGAGATGGTGATGAATACACTCCCTGCCATCTGATACATTGTTTGTGGTAGTTTTGTAATGAAGTGTTTGGAATAAAATTTATTTTACCATTAACAATATTACATATTGTTTTAGTTTTAGATAGTAAATAGATAGTTTTAGATAGTAAATAAAATGACTATATTTGCCTGGTGCACATAAGAACTCCTGGTTCCCATCACCATCACTGTAAAGAAATCTTTACAGAACAGAACTGTTAAGTTTCTCTACAAATAAACCTGAATGACCTGTTTATGTTTCAACCACTGAATTATACACAAATATTGAATTATTGGTGGACTTACCATTAAGGGCTTTATGCAAGGTAATTAAACCTTTAAACTCTAAGGGGCCAAAATTCTTCCTTACGATTGTGCCAAACAAGATTAATAGCTGAATAATATCATATTGTTAAAATTGCTTTGGTTCATGTGGTGCTTTGTAGCACATAATCAACACAGAACACATTTCTGCATGTTAATGCACAATTACTGATTATTTGCTGAATTCATTATATTGGGGGAAAAACACAGGTATATTGTGGCCTGTGCGAAACTTATGGCATATTCATTTTATAGGTTTTATTGTTTTCCCCAATATGTTAAACTGAGCAATTACATATTTGATACATCTTATATGCAAATTAACTTGCACTAACATGTTCGTTATCTGTAGAGGATGTTAACTACATAGAAAATAAACAGAAGTGGTCTGTTTCCATTACAGTGGTGTTTTAGAGCATGCACAGCTGGCAAGCATCCAGTGGACATGGCAAATCGGTAGGACCTCCTTGCTGAGTGATGAAATAAAAGAAGCCTTATTGTTTTGGTCATGATCAAGAAACTGATCTTATAATGCCATTATGTATTTTAAAAATTCAGCCTAAAAATTCAGCCCTGTGTTTTAAAATTCAGCCTACATGCTCATGGTTCCATTAATCTGACTGACGTTCCCCTCTCTTTTCAGCTCTACTGCTGAGTGGCTTTGCTCTGTGCATGTACACACTCTATAGCTGCATGCCCATAGTGATGAAGCTGACCAGCGCTACAGCAGTAAACCTCTCCCTGCTCACTGCTGACCTGTTCAGTCTGTTCTGTGGCCTGTTCCTCTTCCAGTACTCAGTGAGTGCAGCATTAATCTGATACCTATATACAGTAAATTTGACTCTCATAAGAAGAGCAGAGCACGTTTCAGGTGCTTTTAAGGAGAGGACGTTTTGGTTGTACTAATGGAGGGATCAATATCCATTCTATTCAGAGTGAACAGTCGTTGGCAAACGTCCCAACTCAGTGTCAGGTCATTGTGACCTGATAACGGTTAATTACTGTCTTACTGCTTTCTTATGAACATTTTATCTTCTCAAAGAACCAAACAGCACAACTATGATCGTTTCCTTAAAATGAATTAGTGAGGTTTTGAAGGGTATATGTCAGGAGACATTTTCTCTTAGGAGGGTAAATTGTGTTATTTGTGGTGGACCAAACTGTATGCAAATAAGGTTTTCAAACCATTTTTAACATTGGGTTTTACACTGTATTGCATTACATTGTGCAGCTAAAACACAACAGAATTGGCAGTTATAGGGGGGTAGCTAGCGGGGGACCTAGCTAGCAGTTGGAATTAGCCGTCACTGAAGAATGAGGAGGGAGAATCTGCTGTGTTTGAAATGACCAAAAACACCAAAAATCAGCATCACTGTGCAAAACACACTAAAAGTATGTAGCACCCAAGCCAGTAGTAACATTTGTATATAGAACACTAGTAAGTTTTCTCACATGTGATTTACAGATTTATCTGTCACACTGCGACAGTGGTCAGAACATGGCACAGTGCATTATGGGTATTCTCTGTCCTCTAGGATACACTGCCTTTTGCTGAGATAATAAATTAATCAACCAATCAGTCAATCAACCTTTATCGTAAAAGACCCTCATTTACAATGTGGCCAAATTTTACAAAAAGATAAATTTACACCATAAAAAAGAATAAAAACAAATTTATGATTGTAAAAGTATGGCAAATAAAATCAAATAAGGCCAAAGATTATTATGAAATCATAATAATTGCATAAGTGCTTCAGACAAATAAGATTAAATCAAAACAACACAATAAAACTATTAAGCAGATGTAAGCAGTAAAAAACGTAATTAAATAATAAAATAGTGTATTAAAAGTAAGTTACACAACCAAGCAGATAAAGCAGTAAACAATATTAAAACAGCAATAGTATATTATAAAATAGTATACAGTGAGCAGATCATATTCGTGGCCATTGTGAGCTGTTTTCTGCATGTGCTAATGTGAATGAATGCACTGATCTCAGTTCTATTTTTGGGTCCTCCTCAGTTCTCAGGACTTTACATCGTGTCATTAGTGGTGATCATGGTGGGCTTCATTATGTTCAACACTGTCCCTACACCAAACACAACTCCCGAATCAGTGAGTGAAGAGAGAGGCTACGAAAACCAGGCTGCGGAGTTTGACGAAGAAGGACAAGTGGGCTCTGCAATCACCGTTTCCTGTGAGCATCAAGAGAAAGTCAAAGAAGAGACTGACTCCAGAGGGAGAAAACAAACGTTAGAAACCAGAGGATGTGTTTTTATAAGTAGTGCTGAACTGTAGCTCACAAATATCACAATTAATGAATTAAATTATGAATTAAACAACATTCACCACCAGTACAAACTGACTAGTCTGCACATTGACACTATAGAAGCTGAACTTAGATAGTGGGCTGTGTCTGAATGCAAGTATATAGACGTAACAGATTTAGATTTTCTTAATACATATAGTAATACATAATAAATGTTCAGTCTCTTCTTCCAATTACTTTGTGACACTATTGAACTGTTGATTAACATTTGCTGCATAACACTGATGTAACCATAGCATTACTGGTGACTGACATTGACAGAGGTCATGTTAATTACCAACTAGCTAATGTACACTTTTCACAAAATGAGCATGCCATTAGCTTCCATGACATCAAACTTATGGCAAGTGTTATGATTTATTAACAGCAGTTGTAACGTGACGCAGCTATGTTATTAGATTACTTGGTTAGGCCAGTATTATGTAGCGTGATTCAAGCTAAATGTTACTCAACTTCAGCTTCTTATTTTACTGATGGTCTCACATTCTCCTCAAGCACTCTCTGGTATGAAAGAGAATTCATACTCGATTCTGTCATTGCAAGTTAGCCAGGCTTGAGGCAACCAAGCAACCTCAAACCATAACATTTCCACAATCATGCCTTACAAATAGGTACGAGCTTCTTTTGTTGAAATACTGCTTATGGTTTTTACCAAACATGGTTGTGGTACGGAGGCTAAACAACTCTAACTTTGACTCATTTGTCCATAGCACATTGTTCCAGAAGTCCAGGTTGTTGCCTAGATCACCATTAACAGACTTCAGTCTTGCCCCAGTGTTCTTTTTAGACAACAGTTTTTTTTTTTACTGGTGCACCTTCCATGTAGATCAAATGTGTGCAGCCATTTGGACAAGTTCCTCCAAGATATTCTCTAATGGTGTTCTAATTATTAGCACCTGATACGTATGCATGGGTGCACTTACATTTTCCACATAAGAAAACTGCATAAATGTTGGTTTTATTCTAAGTGTCACGTCTAAAATTATACTATAAATTAATATTTTTTTATATGTTAGAAACTTCTAAACTGTTGATGAAGCTGGTGAATGGGTCATTTGAGTTAATATTTAGAATCACTAATGATAATATCGGTTTACCACACATACTGAAGAACACACGTCTTATGACCATCTTTCATTTATACTGCATTACTTGGTTGTGCAAGGCTTTTGTGTACTGCAATAAATGAAGGTATAATCAGAGCGGACCTTGAAACCATTATTTCAGTGATATGAAGTGAGGATAAGATGATGAATAAATAAATGATGAGTGAAGTGATATGTGAGCCATTACAGTAACAACTGCTCCACTTGCTATTACACTGTATTGCTCTCTAATAGTCATCATGTTCTCGTCAGAATCCTGCTATTATGTCTTTAGTGCTACGGCTTTACTGAGTAGCTATGTGTGACTGTGTCTGGCTGGTTGGTGTGGAGGAAAAAACTTTTGCAGCTGTGGGATCTACAGCAGCAGAGCTCCACAGGCCTTTTACCAACTGCTGGATATGACCTGAAGTGTCTTTAGAGAAATGATGGTTAAACTGCTGATAGATCAACTGCTGCATCTAATGTTAACTGGGCTTCAGCTGAGGGGTGAGGCTTGATTTAGCCAAGAAGCCATTATTTATTTGTAGCCATCAAGGTTACTCTCTTAAGTCTTTACCAACACAAAGCATCAATCATTTCCTGGTTTACAGGCTTTTTTTTTGTTGACACATGTCGGCTTGGCTTTTTTTCGGTTATCCACCACACACCCGCAATGATATCTGTTGCTCTGTCTTTCCTGGAACCTGCTCACATATCTGGCAGTTCTCTTTTAAAATGAGGCATATTGTCTGTGTCAAATGATTCAAGTATGACATTCTTCCAGTCTACTGGCCATTTGGTGATTTACTGGCATAAGCTGGTCAGCAGTATAACTGACTTCTGAAATCCGTTGCGAAGTTGTTGATTCCTGCAGTTTCCTTTTGCTGGCAATGATCTCAGCACCATTCCATCTTTGTGTGATTTTTGTTTGATCACTGATGATCTGTCAATAGGCTAAAATCTTTTTCCCTCTCACATACCTGTTTGAAACCAATTCTGTTTTTTTTTCCTCTCACATACCTTTTTGAAACCAATTCTGGTTTGTCTGTGTGTTGTAAAATCTTTACAGATGCTGTTGTAGTTCTGGTCCTTATCCTTTCTGGCAGCTCTGGAATTCATGGTTTAGTTCCGTTAAAAGATCTTTTATCATTCTAGTTTTTGGCTTCTCTTCTCTGTTTTGCAGTTCCCACTGTAACATCTCACATCCGCTTTGATTTCATTCCCCTTTTAATTTGTCCCAAGTGTTTCTCTCATTTATCTTTGATGGCCTCTTTGATGCAAAGGTTTTCTGGCTTTCTATCACTTACATCCAGCATCTAAAATCCGTTCCTGATATGTTCTCCAGGTCATATATTAGAAGCCTAAAGGCTCCTCAGCTTCACATGGAACATGTCTGTAAATTAACAACCCAGACATCGAGTTAACGTATAGTGTTACAGTTGTGTTTCTTGCTGTGTAGATGCATGAACAAAGGGTGTCCGAGCTTTAAGAGTGACACAGAGAGAGGAGCTCAATAGTTAACCAGAATAAATGAGCAACCTATGCTGGACAAAGAAAAACAGCAGAATGCTGTGAGAAGGGTGCTTGTCACTTTTCCATATGATCTCAGTTGTAAAGATTTATTTAAACAGTTGGCGAGTGTATGAATAAGGTCCAGTGTGAACATTCTGGTTTTTGTGCTATATACTAATATATACTTATGCTATGGATCTGTTCTGCCAAATGGAGGTCTTACACAGGCTGCTGTCTCCAAATTCCTTTAAAGCAGTAGTCACCAATCCTCATCATGGAGATCCATGTTTTGTTTCCACCTGCATAACACATGCTGGCTGCTTACATATGACTGTTGCATCTACTCCAGCCAATCTAGACTTCTGAAGAAGTTAACTAGCTGGAGCTGGTGTGAGAGATTGTGGTTGGAACTAGACTCTGCAGAAAGGTAGCTCTCCAGGACCAGGGTTGGTGACTAACGCTCTAAAGCATTTAGGAGGAGAACATCAAAACTGCTCATCAAAAAAGCACTGTATACAAAGGAAACGAAGGACCATCCATTCGACACAGCAGATGTCCATGCTTCTCTCATTAGCTGAACCTCCTGCAATATACACTGTGTAGCCAGTAGCATGTAACATTCTAGTCAGAATTTGTTTAATAAAGCTTTTTTTTTTTAATGTGGCTCTACTGGCCATTTCCAGTTCTGATATGTAAAATGCCAGAAAAACAAAACACTGTGTTCCGTATCCCTTAGCATGTAAATGTCTAGTTATACATTTGCTCTATAGCCCAACCAGAAATACAAGGTGACTTACGGGCTGAAAGCAGATGTACATCTTCACGGTGGACAAAATGATAAAAGGAACATGACATGCCTGCATATGTAACAAGGTAACAAGATTTTATTTATTCAATGTTTGTTCTCTTTATTTTCACTCTTCCTCTTCATTTAGAACTTTAACGAGATGAACAGTAAGATCTATGCAGCCCCAACTTTACAGGCTATTTACAATGTAAACTTTCTCCATAGGGAAAACACACTTTTCATATATATAATATCAATGTGGAAAGAGGTCTGAAAGGTTGCCCCATAGTATACAGTACTGTACACGGTCCCCAAATAATAATAAAATCAAATAAAATCTAAATTAGTCAACACTAAAACAAGAGTCATTCATCTTCCATGCGAAATCAGACGTGTTTTCTCATTGGTGAACTGTACGTCTAGTGTACGTAAACTTAAATCAGATATTTCAGTGAAAAGAAACCAAGTCGATAAACTCTTTTTACATGCTAAGCATCCAAACAAACGAAGGGACTCTCTTGCTAGGTTAAGTGAATGCTTGGTTGCATTGGTATTGTAAACTCTGGTCGCTCTCAAGGGGGCATATGAGCAGTATCACAGTGTGAGAGGTTTCTTAAATCATCTCTATCGGACAAACAGGCGGTGCTCTACCTGCAGGACTGTGGAGCGGCCAGGGTTGTTCAATAATGACACGTACATCAGTTTCCTGCTTTACTAGAAAAAGTGTTGCAATTGGTCCCCCGCCTTTATGTCCATCTGGGATGACCTTATATTATGGAAGCCTGTTGCTGTTATGGAATTTTGCTGCTGATGGAAACAGATGGAGGAAAAAGACCAGGCAGTTGTTTCTCCTTCTGTTTCCAGCAGCAGTATGTGTTTGTGTATGTCAAGAATATTCAAATTAAAATCTTGAAATCTTGGAAAAGACTTTAACATCTCAAAATATTAACTGTGTTCTTCCAAATAATGATAATAATAATCATTTTTCATTGAATGATTATTTTCGCAAAATTTTGACATTTCAAAATAATTTTCTGAAAAGACTGACGTCAAAATGATCATCATTTCCTCAAGATTTTGAGAGACCAAGTCAAAATAAGTACGCAACTACGCAATTATTTTGGAATCATCATCATTTTGACATAGCAAGTCATTTCTATGACTTGTAAGTGAATAGGCTGAGCAGAAAGCAAATCAATATTTCGAGACACACAGTGACATACTGCTTTCAAAATCAGAAGGGGGGGGGGGGGCAAGTTTTTTTTTTTTTTTTCCAGGAATGGGATCCCATGTTATGCACACATGTTATGAACAACATTCTTCCTGCAGCCTAACTAAGATGTCACTGTAGCTTTGGATAATGTACTGCATCTCCTCTCTCAATTTCCACCAAAGTACTAACAGACACAAACACACTATCAAATACATACGCTCTAATTAAACTGTAAGAATCAAACTGTAGTCGACAACTTTGACAAACAAGCAAGAATCATGGCATACACACCTATCACACAACTTCTTTACTCACACTCATCATGCAGAGACGGCTGGGTTTGCTCCTGCCAGCATAATAAATTCTCGTTTACCAGCAATGACAAGATGAAGGCATTAAATGTGTGACATCTGAGTACATTCACTGTAGAGTTCAGAATCGAATGCCATTTTTCTATATTTCAGCCCCTCTATGGCACACTGATAGCCATAGAACTGTAACCTCTTGTTTTATTGGATAAGCTGTGTTAACTGGATTCATGCGCCAGAACAAAATTTACATAGCAGCTAATGGCTGTTGTGTTGTGTGCGGGTGCAGTCGCGTTTTGGGGACAGCAGAGGGCATCTGTGCAGCATCGAACAGGACTGCTGTGCCTATAGAGGCACTGTTAAAGGCACAGGCAAAGATTTCACAACTATGTCCCTTGGCCCAAAATGGACATACTACAATCACAGAGCAATGAAGCAGTCTCCTCAGTGCCAGGTGAAACCGTACAGCTCAAATGTTTACCTACCGGCAAAAAATATATATTATAAAAACAACATCCAACTTTTGCAGATATTCTTGGATTTGGGAACATCCAAGTGTATCAAAGGGACTGCATTAAATCGAGGCCAAAGGGCACCACAGTAACTTATTCCAACAATATTTCCCAACAATATTTCCCAACAAAACAAAAACCAACAGGCCTTGCTTCTTTATCCATGTCAAAGTAATCTGGGTAAAGTAACACCTTCTAAATCCCAGGAACAGGGTCCGCATGAGCTGTGATTTGTTAGCTGATGAGAGTGAGGTACGGGGTCTGCACATAGCCATCGAGCACTAACCATGGCGCCATTTATACTTTAAGTCACATCACACATCAGCTTTCTAATATCCTCCTGTGATGTGGTTAGCACATTATTCCCAATGATCTACTCCACTACTACCTACACACACACACACACACACACACACACACACACACACACACACGCACACACGCACGCACACACACTGAGCAGCACGAGAAAACTCCAGACATCATCTTACTCTGATTTTATCCACACACAAGGATACAAAACCTTTTTTTTTCATATTTTGCTGTATATCATTTTATAGCTATAGACAGTTATAAATTTATATAGTATTTTTTTGTAGAGTCTTTATATATTTGTTTTAATTTGGAATGTACTGAATGTTCATCTGCTGTAATGCTGTATGTGACTGGCTAGGCCTACTAGTCCATCCATGCCCTCATCACGTGGATGCCCATGTCAGGCTGACGCTTCAGGCCAGCTTCAGCGTGCTGACAGGGAAGGAGGGCATGGTCACCATAGTGACAGGGTTGAGAACGGTCTGGCCCACCAGCTGGGGGTGATGAGCGACAACTTGTGGTGTCTGTTTGGCCACCATGGTGGCAGTCTGTGGGCTGGGCTGGGGGGTTCCGTTCACCTGGCTGTGGGAAAACGTGTGAGCTATGTGGCTCACCACCGCTGGCTGGGAAACCGTGACAGGCTGGGGGTATAGTGCAGGCAGGTGCTGGCCCAGGTGAGTCACTGGGTGTACTGTGATGTGGCCGATGGGCTGAGGTCCAGGAGCCAGCTGCTTGGGGCCTGTCTGGATAACATGGTTAACGGCTTGGATGACGGAGGCGTGTGAGGCGGCAGCAGCGTGTGTTATGACTGTCGGCTGGAGGCCTGAAGCGCTCACTATGTGCTTGTGCGCTGAGGACAGGGTCTGAGGGGCTACCACGGCTTGGGCCTGCTGAGGAGCCAAAGTGGCGAGGCCATTAGGAGCCTGAGCCGGGGTGGGGGACAGGGAAGGGGCGGAGGGCTGAGTGGGAGCTGAGGCAGGGGCAGGGTGGGCTGCAGCAGAAGACGGAGGGGGCTGCGAGGCTTTGGGTGGGATCGATACATGCTGGGCCAGAGAGGGGGCCAGCTGGGGCTTCCTTAACTCTGGCTGGGGGGCAGGAGGCACTTTAGGTAAAGAGCCATGTGCAGTACTTTCTTCCTCCATGTCCTCGTCTATGTTATCTTCACCCTCTGGGAAAACAAGAAATAAATGAAAGACAAAAGTGAGTACAATGATAAGGAATACCACAATTCCAAATAAACTATACAAACATTAAATCCTGAACTTAATGTTTATATAGTTCATTGTATAATGAACTTGATGTTCTGTTGTTGCTATAACCTCCTGTCTGCTGTTGTGTTAAGGGGAGCTCACTATTCTGGAAGAATTGCATTTCATTTGAAGTGACTTGAAGTTTACCTGAGGCTGTGGAGGTGGAGGCCTGATCATCTTCAGGCTGGATAGTCTGGCGCAGAACACGGTCTATCTCCATCACGTCCATCCACTGGCTGAGATCGTTCTTCAGCTCGGCCAACCTCTGCTGCGTGGAGATCTTCTCGCGAGCCAAACGCTCCATCTCGTGCTCATACTCCTTCTCTTTTCTCTTCAGAGTCTGCAGAGAGAAACAAAGGGGGTGTGAGAAGCTCACTCACACTTACTTTTCCCTGGAATAAAAAGATCTCCAATGCAGAAACTCCACTGAGAGTGTAATTCAGGTCTGTTCTAGCTTTAATCTGCATCCAAGAATCTGGCTCACAACCTGCGTCTGTCTGAGAGCATGTTAAGAGTGTTCTAGAAAAAAAAAGCATGCATTTATGCCTATTAAGCCCATTAGGCTCCCTGAATTGGAGATAAAGGATGTTCCTTGGCTGGAAAAAAGGAAAAATCTTTTAGTTCTAGAGCAGAAGACAGTCCAGCACAAGGCCAACATGCTCAGACGATTAGTGTACTACTTCTGACCCCATTCCTTTTACAGCATTGCATCAGATATTTCCAGAAATCTAAATTATAAACAGTCTCGTCTCCATTAGGGCTAAAAGGGCTTTTATAGTTGAATATAAACAGTCCTTCTCCCATAACTCCAACCATTCCAACAGACTGGCAGACAGTTTTCCCGGAGCAGGTTGATGACACGGACATGCATTCTGTGGAATTTGTCTATGAACTTCTGATAAGAATGTACACGTTTGTGTACGGGTAAAGGTGAGGGTAGGTAATCTTTCAACAGCCTCTGTGCAGATGTAAAGCGCTGCTTCCTCGTGCAGGCCCCAGTCTGTTTGTGCTTTTTACAAAGCCCTCCCATTCCTGGTTCTCACCACACACTCCGACACGTTCTGGGAAGGGGGAGGCTACGCTAGCTCTGAACAAGTAAACAGGCAAGGAATGGGCTGTAGGCAGGGCTTAGGAGAGGCCTGCTGAACCAATCATAGGTGGACATCTGGGCACAAGGCAGTGAGTCACAGGCCACCCTTGTACACTTGCGCAGAAATGAGAAACCATTGCCCAACCCCCTTTCACATACATGCATGCAAGCACACGCCCTGCACGATTTCACAAACACCAGTCACAGTCACGCAGAGGGAGAGGGAAAAGAGGGAGAAATAAGATATATTAGACACTGGGCTGCGCCTCAGTGACCTAGTTCCCCCCGCTCAGTCAGCTGACGCAGGAGCACCACACACACGCGGCTAAGGCCTTTAAGAGCTTTGAAGCGGATGGATAAAGATTACAGCACCAGTACACAGAGACGATTCTGGCTTCATAATGTACATGCACACAAGAGGCAGATAATGAAACTAAAATACACGTACAATGAAGCATGAAAGTTCAGATCTTGACCTGTGCTCTATTCTCTCGTGCTGTTGAAAAGATTAGTAAGTGGTCTCGTTTTTAAAGCAAGGCTCTCCATAGTCTAATAATGCAATTCTAAATAATCCAATACATGTTACAATATTAATTTTTGTGACATGTTTTGCAGGTACTTTTCAGCCATGCTAACATCCATGGGCTAATGACAGGCTTGTTGTCCTCCACTGGACAATGTTGATGAATGCACCATCACTCCCTTCTCTCAGCTCCCACCCTAATAATTCTGCACTACCACCTAAATTTAGCCCCATATGTACATGTTAAAAGATTACACCTGGCCCTGGGAGACAAGGCTCTCTATTGCAAGACTAAACAGCATATGAGACCCATCTAAGGATGCACCTGTTTAAGGCAGGCTTTTATGCTGAAACTGATATCCAATCCATGTCCTACTGTGTCCATACACAGACCACAAGAACAGATTTAGACACACTCCAGTCACAGCTATCAGTTGCCTTACTATACATATTTCATAAGGTGCTTGTAGAGTTTATGTCTGACAGCTTAAAGTGACTCAGTGAACAGAATATAAGCTGACTGAGGCAAGAGACTCCTATGATTTGGCAACCCATTAGCATGGGGCAAATGGCTATAAAGCAAATGGCCTGAACATATCGCATCTCACTTGAGCTGATTACAATGCTCATCCTCGCCACGTGCTCCAGGAGAGCATGGCCGCAGCAAAACAACAACAGTGTGACAGCCAGGCCTGTCACTTGATATGGCCCTGGAATCTGCAGACAAAGAGAGGTTTAAGAAAAAAAGAAAAGATGAGAAGAGAAGAGACACAGATAGGGTCAGGAGCAGCCGTTTGACTTCTGCTCACCTTCCTCTGTGGTTAAAAATGGGAACGTTCACCAATCCACATGCAGCACTTCTCAGCGTAACACTGGGGGTCCCTCCCCTTTTTGTTTCAACAAATTAGACGCTGTCGGCCCCTTTGTTCTGACAAATAAGATACTGGGGGTCCCCTACTGTTGTCAAGGCAACAGGCGTAAAACCGTTTCCCTGGTAACTAGAGTCCTGGTATGGTAGTGGTGGTGGTGGAGAGCAGCAGGCCTGAAAGGGGGTTTGGCTGGACTGAATGCCTCGTGGGTTTTCCTTCCACAGACAGTGAGCTAACCTTTAGTCATGTGATAGTATGAATTAGCATAGGCAGCACCCGAGACTCCCGAGACCAGCACCTTGAGCATAAAGTTGCTTTTTGACAGCATGCATTGTGCACTATTGTAGTGTATTCCTCCTGCAATGTACAACTGAGCTTGGAAAAATAAAACAGTTGCAATTTGATAAACATTCCTGGAAGTTTCTAGCATTGTGTTGTGCAATGAACTGAACAGAGAGCGCCTTTCAGCACCCAGGGGAATAAATTAACACTACTAAAGGCACAAGAGGTTTTCTGTGCACTGAAAGAGAGTGCTCCTGTGTTTTCCTGAATGCATTTCACAAGCTAGCAAACTTGAAAGCAGGGAATCAACAAATCTGATATTCATATACAACTCCATATTTATAAGCCTCCTCATCCTTAATTCCTTATTTATCACCCAGAAATTTAACACGAGGAAGAATGTCTTGCTGTTTATTTCTGCTTAACCACCAACCACCCCCCACACTGTCCTACCCTGGGGGGCAGCCGCTTTCTTCCCCGACCGCCTCCACCAGACCCCTCCTGCTACTGGGCTCTGGTGCCAGGCCCTTCCTTTCTGAGCTGGCTAAGAGCAGTGTCGGGCCCAGCTCCGCTCCACAGCTGTGCATGCCTGCCACAACTATTCACCCGCAGGCCAGGCTGCTCTACAAACACCCAAACCCAGTGAACTCCAGAAGCCCCCCTCCTGCTCTGTACGGCTTAACTGGGCTAAACTGTCTCTTGTCTGAATCTGTACAGGCTCAACCACTGCTCCTCCGTCATAGTCCGGCACAGTCAGGGAAGAGCAACATCTGGAGTGAGTTTTAGTGAATGAAAAACTAATAAGTGGAAGATTAGTGCTAACAATAGCTCTGATGGAAATGGAGTCAAATGGCAAAGCCCACCTTTACAAAAGGAGCTTTTAGACCAAAACAGTCTGGACTACAAGTAAAGGAGAAGATTCTCATTACGAGAGAGAGAGAGAGAGAGTTGTAATTAGGCTTTGTAGTGCTGTCTCTTTCTCACACAAAAAGAACAAGCTCCCCCTCCCCCCTCTGCTTCCCTGTCTCCATTTAAAGCCTCTTGCCCCGCCCGTGTGTGTGGGTGTAAGTGGAGCAGACCATGCTGATTAGGCTGTGCCGAGAAGGTAAACATGGCTTGGGCACAGTCACATGCAATGAGAGTGAGGAGCACATGGCCAGATCCTAGCAGGGGGGGGTGGGGGGGGCGGGTGCACTGCTTACTGACTCAACTGTGCAGAGGGGGGGGAAACTGAAGAAAGAAAGAAAAAAAGAAAGCGCACATAAAATGAGAGGACCAAAAGGAATCAAGAAAAGAAACAAAAACAAAACAAAAAAAAAAAACAGAAACTAATGTTGTCCATGTTTCTCCTCCTCATAAACACGTGTGCAGAGATTTAAATAAAGAAAAGACAGCAAAAGACTTACTACTACAAAAGAAGTTGCTGGGGAAAAGGCATCAACATCAACTGTCCTCTTTTTGTGTCATTCCTTATAGGCCAGTTAAATAACTACTGAACACATTTCAGCTCATACTTACACATTACTGAGGTAATGTGATTTATACAACAGTCTCAGACTTTGATTACTCCAGAGACGTTATGATTAAGACAGATGATATCATTTAACCCTGACACACAGTGCTAACCTCAGTCAGAAAAAGCCCACAGACTCCCATTATGATCCACTAAGACGCATAACCTGGTGCACCAATTACCGTCTGACTACTGTCTGACTGAAAATGGGAGTGAAAAATTGACCCCAATTTTTCCCCCCGTTTTTTTGCTTCTTGTAAGGCTTTCTGGAGCACACAGCTGTTACCCAGCTCAGCTGGATGGCCTCTGTTGCAGAGGCAGACCCCCCGGGCCTTCTACAGATGAGGTTAAATAGGCCAGCTATGGTGAGAGCCTGGGCCAGACTAAAGGCCAGAGAGAGTCCAGGGCACGAGTATAATTCAAAACATTACAGATATTGGCACTGGTGCACTGTGGTCATAGGCACGAGGCCGCAAGCAGAGTGCTGAAGATCTCACGGTACAGCAAAAACCTCAAGTGTATTATAGTGAATATGCCACAGGTCCATTATTGCTGTTTATCATTAGAATTTAAGACACAGAGGACAGACAAGGCACCCTGCTGCTAAACATCGTCAATCTGCCCTTCAGCATAATAGTCGAGCAACAGTTCATAATTTCAGTTCATCAGGGTTACAAGCAAAGGCTGCAACAAGGCAATGTTACAGGTTATATTAAACCCATGGCCACACACACTGGCCAAGCAGTTAAATATTAAGAGCTTACTTTTATGTGAAGCTGAACTTTGTTTTGTACTCCCCCACTTTGTATTCTAATTATTCGCTCTACCTAAAAGGGTGCAGCAGATCATGCTCCCTCTAATTGGCTGATCCAATTCCAAACAAACGTACCCTACCTACCTACCTAGCAACACTTCTAATAAGTATTGCTCTGTTTTAAACCCAAGCTGTCTAGTGTATTTTGTGTACTTAAGTGCAGTTTGGGACGCAGGCTGAATAACTGTAAAATCTCTAGCATTTAATCTTTGCTTAGTTTTATTTTTCATTCCTGATCTCTACAATAACGAATGACATGTAGTAAAGGCTGCTTTGTTATGGCTGGTGTTTATGTCTTGTAGGTGCTGACATCATTGCTAGGTTATGTGTGTATGTGGCAGAGTGACATTTGAAGAGTGTTGGTCTGAGTGCCATTATCGTGCAATACTGGCACTCATACAGTGTCTCTCAGCCAATCCCATTGCAGGGCCAGAAATAACTGTGGTATAATATAGAACGCTACGTACGATCACTGCAATATGACAAACCCTTAACAAGTCATGTAGGTGACACAGCTGATAATAGGAATTGGGTAATTATGACTGAAGAAATGAGTAAATGTTGTCACTAAGCATGAATAACTGCAAACACTGACAGAACATGTAAATGATTCACATCTGCAATTGGTCAGTGCAAGCTCTAAAAGCCCTTTTTTGTTGAACGGCATCTGTATAACCAGGAATGCTTGACTATGACACACCAAAACGGCATGCTTTATGACGAAATCATCAATGCACTTCAGAGACCAAACTGAATTATTAAGTGACATGTGATCTCTTGCGCAGTTTGTGGTCCTCGCCAACAGGATGAGCGATATGCTTGGACAGCACGATCTAGTCAACACCAACCCCACACTGTGCGTCCACTGAAGACATACCAACATCCTCTCCCCGAAGTACCCACACACACACACACACACACACACACACACACACACACACACACACACACACACACAAAGAGAGGAAATGCACAGATAAACACACCTCTGCCAACAGAGCGAAGCCCCCACCTACTGGTTATGTTTCCTGTGTTTTAAGGGGTCTGTTTATTTTTGAACAAATGGAGGATATTGATCGTCATGAAAGACAGTGGTTGTCTTGTCTAGAATCATGACATCATCTCCATACAGGTAAAACCCTAATTAATACATTACGAGGTTGTAACGATACACAAAGTTCACAGAATGATATGAAATTTCACCTTAAATTCACAATACAATACAGATACAGAATTACAATAAAAATGCTAACATTTAGTTTTCTTTTCATTTTTAGTAATTCCCAAAACTTTTGTTATAATTTTCACTTTTGAAAAAGACAATTTAATTTACATTGTGATTGAGTATTCTGTTATAGAGTAAAGCCTATACCTTGCTATCACCTTGGTAGCAATTTGCATCCATGAGTAGGAAGTTATTCAGGCTGAAGACCTTTGAAAAGGAAGCTGGCCACCTTTAACTTCGGCCACTCTTTTGCCCATCATTATCATATTCAAACTTTATTTCACATAGCTTGGATAATTAAGCATCCAAGGTAAACTAAGTAAACCAAAATTTTCCAGTTCTGAGTGCTGTGCAGTGGAGTTTTTGTTTTGCAGTGGAACATATCGATACAGCCCTACCCCACAGTGCATTATTTTTTAATGTCTGAAAACCTAAAATGGATTAGTTTAATTGCTTTCTATATAGTGGCCGTGACCGTGGACTCCGGAGACACTGGAGAGCCTATACCAGGAGTCTGCAACATGCAGCTCTTTTACTGCAGCTCACTGCGGCTACCCAAGCTGGTTTGATTTTGGATGAATAGGACAAACTGGCTCGCCATAAAAATTTGATTGTTGACCTCTGATCTATACAAACACTAAGCTAATGGATGCTAATCTATGAGCTAAGGGTACCTGCAGTTCTGTTTTTCCCCTCCCTGAGTGCCATCACACCATCTGCAGGGACCCTAAGCATCCAAGGATGCGAAATATAACAACAATATAATTTACATCATGTATTTCCAGAATACCTTTCAAATTTCTGCACAACTGCACAAACTGTCAACTGAAAAATGCACAATAACAAAGAGCTTGATGGATGTTTTGTTTAGGTCACTATTCTATTAAACTTTATTGGTTTGGTTTCTCTTCTATTTCCTTATTCATGCTTAACAAATTAAATTATTGTACTGCAAATACGATTGCTTTTCTATTTTTAATGTAACACTACTGCTTTGTTAGTGCAAATGTCTGCAAATATCGTGATATCTACTATGTATTGTGAAAGTGTCTACGAAGTAATGCACTACATTTCGTCATATTGCCAGTGAAATAGTTCCACCAGTTCTGAGGAAATCACATGAGGAAATACTCAGTTACATGGCATGTCATTGTTTTTCAGGATGTAACCACAAGGCAAAAATGTGTCATTATGTTTGGCAGGATGTAAGGCAGCAGCGAAGTAGCACTGCTTTACCAGCAGCCTGCAAGCAGGACCGGTTCTGCAGGTTTTACACAGTTACAGGGCCATAAAAGAAATAGCAGCTTTTGCAGAGGCTGCCAGGCTAAGCTTTAGCTCGTGCACCAGCAGACAGCACGGCAGCAGGGGCAGTGCGGCTGAATGTTGGCTCGTGGAGGGAGGAGGGTGACGTCACGCGACTCAGGCTAGCCATGTGCTCTGTGCTCATGTGGCTGCAGAGAGCAGGCAGGAACAGGATGAGCTAGAGAGAGGGAGGGAGAGAGAGGGAGAGGGAGGGAGAGAGAGAGGAGGGAGGGAGGAAGGGAGGGAGAGAGAGAGGAGGGAGGGAGGTAGTGGGAGAAATAAAGAGGAAGGAACAGCACAAACTGGGTACACGAAAGGAACTTCCATTTCAGTCAAGTCTTTGCAACAATCGCAACAATGGCACACCCCAGAAATAGTTAAGGTTGGAGAGAGACAAAACATCAATTATAAAACTGATGAGGGTAACAAAATCAGTGAACGGAGGAAAGGGAAAAAAAGAAGAAGAAAAAACTAAAACCTCACTGGTGGCAACGAATGAAGAAAAGCCACAAAGTCTTGGTCTGACTCAGCTAGCAAAGAAGCGAAACAAGGAAGTCTTGATTTTCTCACAACCCCCGAGCAGCAGATCACACGCTACCGAGAGTACCAGCAATTCAGTTTATTTACTGTGAGACTGGGGGTGGAAGTAAACGTCACATATGGCCTTGCAGAATGAGAGCCATAAAGATGAATAAAATGAAAAGTAATCCAAGGTGGCAATCCCCTTATTCAATCCTCGGGAACAGCTTGCTAGGTAAATCTACCCTCCAAGAGAGGGAAAGGGGGAGGGGATGGGGATAGAGGAAGGGATAGAGGGAGGGGTAGAGAACCAGGGCGCATGCAGGCACAGACGCGTGGAGGTGAGGCCTCGCGTGCCTGAACCGCCCATGGCCCCGTCACCCATAGCACATGCTGTTCAACTCCTTCTGCAACCATGGCCAGCTACAACAACAACAACAGCAGCAGTGCACGTACACAGAACGCTACCCATTAACAGGGCTCCCTCGTGACATGCTCCCTCTGCACTAATCTGCTAGCAGGGACAGAGATGGTGAGAGCAAGCATGAGAGCTTGTGCAAGGACATGGTTCAAATAGCTTTTTACCACCTTTGCCATACATTTCACCTCCACAGAAGAGTAAACAGCAGGTTTGGTGAAGGCTATCAAGGAAATAATGAAACTAATAACTAAACTGATTTTCACTGCTATTTCACAGCCAGGTCAGTTCACAGAATGAATCTGGGGGGGACTTGGGGGTAGATGGATAGATAGATAGATAGATAGATAGATAGATAGATAGATAGATAGATAGAGAGAGTGTGAGAGAGAGAATATACAGAGACAGAGAAGCAAAGACAGGAAAAAGATAAAGAGGAGACAGAAGACTGAAAAAGCTGCAGACAGAAAAAGCCTACTACTAACAGAACAGAGAGTCAAAGAGATCAAGAGGGGAGGAGGGACGAGGGCTCCAGTGACACAAGCTCTGCTCCACTGTCCTACTTTAACCCGCGAACAAACGATTTGTGCCATCATCAGGCGCCCTCCCTCTTTTTTCTCTCTACCTCTGTTTGAGTGGTGACAGGAAAATGACTCAAAACTCATTAAGCCTCCATTATACAGCCTCAGACACTGCAGGGGTGAATGAGCTAACATCCAAGTTTCACACCTTTCTTTTTCAACTGCTGCCCCTTCTTCACTCCCTAGCCACAAGCTGATCAAGGCATCAAAAGCAGCCCTAGAAACAGCACATGCTTAGAAGTATCACAAATAATCTCCAGTCATGTACGATTGATACATTGTGGGTAAAGATCAACTAACATTATTTACTATCATACAAGTTTTATTCAGAATTAGGGCTGCTGCTGATAATTATTTCTGTGTTCAATTTAATCTACTAAGCATTATTTGATTAATGAACAAGTTGAACCATTATTTGACTTCTGAAGTTCCCTGCCACTTTGCGTGTCATGGCTGCACCATTTTCATCATGTTCTGCCTGCGTGACAGGCAATTTCTCCCTTTATGGAGCAATAAAACAAGATAAACAATATTGCCCCCAGCACTTCCTGTAGTTTACTGTAATCTGTGTGAATGACTGCATCATAAGCATGTAATATAGCATTATAGAACATTTCTGTTCTTAAACAAACAATAAAAAACACATAAAACATATTGCACCAACACTTTCTGCAGTGCACTGCAATTTGTAGGCAAGACCAAGTGTATCATATGAACAGTACAGAGTAGGGACACATCAACACAAACACACAGTGTGTGTTAGTATGGTATGCTAACTCCATTGGTTACTTTGGATCGAGTAGCGCTGCAGTGGAGAAGAACCGGCTTTTTTTCTACATCAAAACAGCGTCAAAAAAGTAAATTATGCTTCATAATTATGACCCCCCGGTGCTCATCTGTCTCAATAGCAGTCTCTGTAGCACAGTGACAGCAGGCATCACATCTGCAGCCAACACGTCTGAGTAGTTAAAGTCTTTTTGGCTGGTCGATTGAGTTGTAGTTCTATGTCCTCTAAAGCAAGACATACAATGCAGAGCACCAGGTGCTGAGCAGCTTGGCTAATCCCACTGTGCACAAACACAGAAGGACAGTATAGGTTTTTACAAAAGCAGCCACGAAAAAAATTCACAACATTAACATTTACACACTGTTATGTTCACTCAAACAGAGTAAAGTCACCATATGTGAACTTAGGTTGGCTTTTTTACCTCTATGTCAACACCGTTTTTAGCCGCAGTAAAATCACTCAGTGCATTCCTAGTGGGAATATACCAAGGTAGAATGTCTAAAGAGCCCTTTGTGTCCGACTGCCCCAGTGTCAGTACCTGTCTCAGTACCCTCCTTCACTTCCAGGTCGATTTGTTTGTTCATTAGTGCGGTAACATATGCTCAGCCTACAACATATTGGTATTGGTGCGTTGATATTGGTCCTACATATAGTACTGGTATTGGTATCAACACATCCCTATATCAGAGCATTATAGAAGGCTTTAATTCTTAAGTGAACCACATATCGACTTGTTCCCCCCAGAATCAACATAGTAACCAATCAACTAACTGCTCCAGCCCTAATCAGAACAGCAATCGCTAAAAGCAGCAACAGCACACAAAATCGTTTATGCCATGACCTGCCAATGCTTAAGATAAAGTAAATAGCCAAGCCAAGTTTCTACCTGAATATATCTAAGGGCACTTCTCAACACACTGAGATTGGAGGTCTTCTTTTCGTCCACATTAGGGATGTTCTTCTTAAGGGTCTCAAAGCACTCCTTTAAGTGTGCACGTCTGAAAGAAGAGGAAAGGACAGAAAGTAATATTGATGTATTCAGCTGAATTCCAGTGTATTGTCAATACATCAGAAATGCATAACAAAAAGCTTTTAGGACAGTAAAGTGTAGACAAAAACTAAAGTACAGAACAGTGAGAGAGTTAAGGCAGCATAAACCACACACAAACGTTTCTCATATTTTCTTTGCATTTTAGTAAATGTTCAACAACAAAATAGCTTCAACGCCATCCCAGAGCCCTACAAGCTTAGCTGTAGTTTCCCCCAGGCAAAAGCTTAAGCAGCAAATCTCCAATAATGTTATGAAAATGGAACCCGGGAACAGAGATTAAACTCACCTGTTTTTTTCAAGCTTGTTATGTACTTCGCGTGTGCCTGCCCTGAAAAGAAAGACCACATACAAAAATACTGTTACCAGATGAAATAAATTTGATAATATAACACTTGATATATTTAGCAAATAATGTTTACAGGTAGCAGACTCCACATGAAATCTTACGGATTTCTTTTTATTCTACCAACTTACAATTATTAATAAGCATCTCAGATTAAGAACAATTATCAGGTATCATCAGTCTTTGTACTCTCCATGCTATTTAAAGGGCATAAACTGATTCTTTATCAACAGTCTTTAATATTTATTAAGTGGGAGGTTAAATAGGGCTGTTGAGTATGAATGCTAATTTGGGATCAACTTTTGGGATTCTTTTACATAATATTGAATATCTGATAGGGTAACTACAAAATGTTGGTCACTCTGAGTCACCCATCCTCTTTACCCTCCAGGTCTTTTCTTGCTGTCCAGGCAGCGCGGGTCATCCAGAGGGTTTGCTTTGGCCACAGGGTTCGGCCGTGCCGGTTGAGGCAGTAGGGCATGCTGGGAGCTGGTGACGATGGATCCAGGGTAGGGTTGTAGAAGCTGAGGTGGTTTGGTGCTGCTGGACTGGGCCAGAGATGTGGGTGTGGCTTTAACCTGAGGGGGTACAATCGCGCATTGGTGCAGTGCATGTGGAGCTGGGGGCGACTGGGCAGCCTTTTTGGGAGGGCTGAGACGAGGTGCAGCAGGTGAGCTGAGCGGCGTGGTTGGAGCTGCAGGTAGAGCAGGGGGGCTGGATGAGACGACTGGAATAGGGATGACTGTGATGGGAATGGAGGGAGCAGGATGAGAAGGAAGAGGAGGGGGAGGAGGTGGGGCAGGTGCAGGGCTGTGATGATGCTCTGGACTTGATTCTTTGGCCCAGGTCATGTGATTGGCGTGTGCAGACTGAATGCTGGAGATGGCCTCCGCTCTCCGCCTTTCAGCCTCCTGTTCGAGGCGCAGCCTCTCACGAAGTTCGTTCTCCTCTGTGAAAAAAAGAAGCAATACAGATTCACTTTTTGTGCCACGTTGATCTGATGTACTGGATCAGTATTTGCCATAACAGCTTGATATTAAACATATTAGGTAGAAGCATAACATGATCAATCTACATGAGGTCACAGGCATTACAAAACTGACTGCAAATTTATCAAATATTTAGTTTTTTGGAGCTACAAGATGTGGATGCTACCATACACACAGAAGAGTCATTCCAAGCAATTCTATACAATGAAATCTACCTTTTTTAAAGCGTAAGGAAAAAAAAAACATCACCAGTATCAGCACTTGATTCCCTGAGCGTACGTATCGGAATTAATATTGGAAGAGAAAAGGTCACTGCGCTGTTTATACAGGGATGTTCCTTCTGACTTATTTTTATATTTGACTATTCTTAAAGTTAATAAATGAATATCCTACAATCTACAAAATGTTTAAGCCAAAATGTTGCAGAGCTGTATGCTTACTTATTATTAAAGAGGACTATTAAAGAAGAGGTTAAATTTTTAAAACATCAGTTGGTTTTTAATCACCAAACATCAACATGGTAAAGGGAGGTTCCCTCTTCAGGGTAGCTCAAAAGATAATGGTGGATGCCAATTGTCTTTTATGTCAGTGTACCAACATGTTACTTCGTCAAAATCAGCTTAACTTGCCTAGTCACCAAATAAGCCACACCAGAGCTGACTACGCCATCTCTGTTCTCACAGTCGATGTGTCCTTGGCAACACTCTCAAGTTAAGGCAGTAATATGCAGTAGCACCGTATAACATACTTGCAAAAATGCCCCATTTTGCAGTAAGGATAAAACAGCATTTGCTGTGGCGAAATAGGGCAAATAATATACATATACATAGTTTTAGGCTAATACATGATTCAAGTCCATGCCATTTAGCAAAGCCTTTTAAGACAAATTTAGGCTGTCCTAAAAGTAGTAGCTGTAACACTCCAAGACCCGAGTTTAACACCCCTGTAACCACAAGCTTTCAGACAAATGAACTGGGAAACATGAACTATATTTTCAGACTTCTATAGTTCAGACTACTATAGTTCTCAGCCGTAACATATCCCAGAAGAATAGCTGTAGAAGGTAAAGCCTCAAGACAACACCTCAGTGTGACCTCTGACCTCTTTATGACATGATATGGTTCTAGAGGAGGCTTATTAGGAGAAGACTGACGTCAATGAAAGGAAAGTGGAGATCAACTAAAAGCAACTAATGAACAGAATCAGAAAATTTGTAGTGGCCTGGAGTTCACCCAGCTAAAGCACGTCATGTACAGGCTGCAGTGTACGGTTACTCTGGCTTAAAAGAAATACGATGCTGGTCCTACTACTCCCCCTCTTCCTAGTTCTCCAGGGTTATTCCGACATCAACTGACATAGAACACACAGACACCATCACTGGTCCGCCTACTCGACCTATACTAAGCAAAGAGTCACCGAATAATGCAATTTCACATTTGTGAGCAGTTTGAGGAACAGCACGACTACTGTTTGAGGTTGCATATAGGCATTGCTAGCACAGATTGAAAACAAGCATAGACACCCTTCATCCTGAAACTGAAACGCTTCAATGCAGGTTTATGATACTATTCACGAATTTGTCTAAAACATTCCTGCATTTAGAAACATTTTGTTCAGTTTTGTATTTTTAAAGAAATGTAAACCTGAATGCAATCTAATCTATAGCCTAACATGAGTCAAGCTACATCATACTGAAATGTACAAGATGAAAATCAAGTCTGTAATGAACTGTAGTGCATTAAAATATTGTTATTATAGCAGTGGAACAGAGAACTAGAGAATTACTGGGTCCTTACTTTTTCAATAAAAACAGCTTTCTGGTACTTAATCCAAGTCATGTTGTACTGTCAAACAACTGCTCCTGAAAGCCCGGGCACTTCCTCATTACTGCAGGTACCCTGTTAAGCCTCTTAGCACTTACAAACATATACAAAGGTATCATCTGGAGTATGGCTAAGAGAGCTTCTGAAACAGATGAGGTCCTATAACTACATAATTGTGAAATCCAAACCACCATTAGACATTCAATGACTGTGAGAGGAAAAAAGAAAACCACTCCACATGAGTGAAGATCAGAGAGAGTAAAACAACAGGCTCTCATCTCCTTCACAGTGCCCAGAGCTACACGAAGACGGAGCAAGCATGTGAGGAAACCTGACAGGCCTATCGCATGCTGAGCGATACTGTGGGTGTGTTTGTTGTCACTGAGGAACTGCACTACATCCATTGAGCAATCTGTTTAAATGAGAGAGCTCGATAAACATTTGCTGCAAGCAGAAACATAGCAACCATGATTTTGTTCAGTGAAGCATCTTCGTTATCATATTCTTCCTTTGATTTTCCCCCCTGAGGTTCAGCTATTATGTTTGTGTGGATTTATGCACCAAAATCAGTAATAATGCAGTAATATATACCACTTCATAAAATCTCTTCATCTCTTAAACTGTGCCTCTGTTCAGACAGGCTGCTCCGTTTTGTGCCTCATTAAAAAGAGCTGGGCTGAAACACTCCTTATAACTTCAGCGCCAAATGGTACAGCCAACATGCTGTAGGTTGAATGAGCGATATCACGAAAAACAGGGAAATCAAATGGTAGATGTATGCCAATTATGCAGTTTAACTTCCTCATATGAACCGGCTAGTCACAAGAGTCAATGATACATTCTGAAAGTGCTTCCATAATGAATATATATATATATATATAGAGAGAGAGAGAGAGAGAGAGAGAGCGAGAGAGAGAGAGAGATTAGTATATTTACTATGTTATGATTAGTAGTATATAATAATAGGCCTTTATTATTTACCAATAATTTGATATTTAGATTGATTCCTCCTCTCTAAACCATTTCTCAAGCATGCATTCTCATCTCCACTGCTCTTGGCCAAGTTTCATGCGACAATTTGACAAGACACATGACACTGCTATAAAGCACACAGGCAGTATGTGGTGACATGGTTTGATGGATACGTCTACCTCTTCCTCCAACCTGAAATCAGTTCTGGTTTGCCCTGGCAGGAAGCCCTAGCAAGAAGACTGGTCAGCAAAGTACTGCAACTATCCATCACGCCCTGCTGGCTCAGAGCTCTGCTCATTCTACGTAAATAACCGACACCATATTTATTTGACATCACAAAAAACAGGGAAATCAAATGGTAGTTGTATGCCAATTATGCAGTTTAACTTCCTCATAGGAACGGCCTAGCCTCAAGAGTGAATGACACATTCTGCTGGCTAAGAGCTCTGCTCATTCTACGTTAATACCCGACGCCTTTGCTTATTTATTTGTAAAGATATCCAACCTTAGTGGTATAGAGCGAGTGACATAGGTTTTATGTTATCATTTGTATGTTATCCTTTGTTTTTATCTTAACTTTTTTCATGTTAAAGGACTTGGCAAAAGGCCTGTTTGTGAAATGGCCAAGCGCTTTTTTTGCAAGTCAAAAAGAAACAGCACGAATGAGATGCTTACTGAGTTGCAGTCCTGGTAAAATAAATATTAAAACAACACTAATGTCGTTCATTTATGATTTGCTGTCTACTTATGAGGAATCAAAAAAGTAAACTCAAACTACCTTTTAAATATGTATCATGTTCTTTCACATTGTACTGTACTAAAACGGAATGTGCCAAACTGTGTGGGGGAAAAAATGCATAGCAATGGGGTGAATCAAATTAGCAACTGATATATGTATTTACTGTATCAGATTGCTGGGAATGCTTTGAGATGTGTATTGAATTGGCCTCAGTGATGAAGATCCACTTCCATAATACTGAACCAAAATCTTTTGTTCTAAAAAGGCCCATGAGGGAGAACTTGATGCCTCTGTACAATGCTGTTCATTTCCCATCAGGTTTTCTTTTCAGCTCTAAATATAAGCGTGAAAGGGTCTCCTGACACTTGTGAGCAACACGTTCTGCTAGCCCAATAGCCCACTATCACAACGTTTCAATGTGAGCCAATCACAGCACTGCCACTCACCTTCAACCAGGCAGCACGATGCTAGTCAAACAGCGAGCTGACTACTGCCACAGGGTGCACAGGGACGGCTGTCCAGTTACTATGGCAACACACTTATTAGAAACACAAGACACAAAGGAGCGGTCTTCCATATCAACACGGACAGAAACGTGACTATTCAAGCACTCTCCTCAGTGTAGCACTCAACTGGGTCAGACTGTGACCTACGCCAAGACTTTATCTGCCTACTGGGTCGAACACAAAGGCATAAAACAAGGTTCATATCCAGAACCGTGTAGCCTGTAAGCCTTTTCTACTGCTCACTGCTAGACTGCAATTTGAACAGCACTGCTCAAACTGCATCAGTGTAAAAAGGCTGGAGCTGAAAAACTGGCAACCGATTAAAGAGAATGTTCTCTAAACTGGACAAAAGCTAGCGATATGTCTGACCACAACAGAGCCCTCATGTACACATGTTCAGAGTGCAGATTTCTTTTAGGTCTGTCAAAGAATATCTCATATCAGACGATTTAAAATACCAGTGCTCCCACAGCTCGGCTCGATGTCAAGCCCAGAGTGCACATACGATACTGTGTAATAATGACGACCAAGTGATGTAACCATATATACCTTTCTTTTGTCCAAAGTATACCAGCAAACCAATAAATTCTGTAGGCTGGGTGCAAAGGGCAACCGCACAGCAGAAATGAACACAAAGCAGTATTCCTTCATGGCAAAATAAAGTGCTGCCTCTTAATTTTTGCTGAGAGCCACATGTGCTCTAGAATTCAAAAGTCAGCAGGATGTGTGTCAGAAGAGAAGGCTATTACGAAGACTAAAACCACAAATCATAATAGTTAGATTACTGTGTAGGTCATCAAGTTCCTCAAATCCCTTACCACTAAACTCTAAACACTCAATGTCAGAGACTCGTCAGATAACTGAGATTCAAGCTGATGAGTCAAGATTTTTTGGTCAGTTAGTATACAGTATAAAAACAACGTAAACAGGCATAATCTTAACAAACTGAACAATGATCACATTTTAATGAGGAATTATGAAGCATATCATCGCAGCATTCTGAACTTTTGAGGGACACAACAGTGTGGTCATTCTACATTTATCTAGCCTGATTTACTACAAACTGTACACATATATATGAAGCAGGTAGTAAGTTACAGGACAGCAAACAACCTATAGCCTGCAGAATGTCCCCTTTCCAAAGAAAGAGCAGCCTCTTGACTTCACAAAACTGATCTTTTTAATTCTTAAATTAGAACTGTTTAATGTGCTTGTTTGTTTAATATTTATTCACGTTTAAAGAGAAATACAGCAGCTTAATAAGCTAGGAAGACAGGAAGTTATTTTTAAAGCAAACAATGCCATAAACTTATTTACAATTTTCAGACCAGCTGCTTTTATTTTCATCTAAAAATGACTGCAATCTCATATTATTTCACTTGTTCATTTAGATTTGCTTTCATGTTATGTATAAAGAGAAATAAAGAAGGCGGCTGATCGTGCTGAAGAAGAGAGGTCAGTTACTTCATAGCGATGAATGCTGTGAATTTATTTTAATCCTTTTAATTTGTTTATTCATATACACCTCGTTTTCAGTGGTTAAAATAAGCCAAAAAAGGAATACAAATACATTTGTGCTGTCGGCCTCATTATTCCACAAATCCATAGCGTAGGTCCACATTACATTACAGTCATTTAAACAGGTCGCAATTCGAATCTTGCTCCATATTTTAGCGTCTTTTTGACTGATTTTCAAATGCTTAAAACTGTATTCTCCTCGCTCAGATGCGATTGCCTTTGGTAATGTGGTTCAAATCACCACTGAAACTCATGCTAATTTTCTGATTGAAAGATAATAATAAAAATGCACAAACAGTCAAAACCTTGTAATAAACAGCCAAATCCAAGTCGAACGACAAAACTCGCTTGCAGCCCTAATATAATGCTTCATAAGAAACCTGAAACTGATGCAGCGAGAGGGCAGAGCCGCTTTTGTGTTAATGCTTTAAGAATGGGGGCCAGTAGTTCAGCTATTGTATAACAGAAAGGTTCAGAATAAGAAAATGTGGGGGCATGGAAAGGCATCTAAAAGGAAAAAAGAAGGAATGTCACCTACAATAGCTTAAAAGGGGAACAATTCTTGAATAATTCTGCGTAATTAAAGGGCTGAGAGGTAAACAAAGTGATTCAGAGGGGGCTGGTGTCAACATCAAATGACAAAAGTACTGCCTGCACATTGTCTAGCAAAACCTAGCAAAATATATATATTTATTCAATTATACATGCTCATTGCTGATGAAGCAATCCTGAACTCTACCTACTCCTGAGTTCAAGACGCAAACAAACTGCAGTCACATGTGTAGGTTCTGCTAAGGCCTTCTCAAAGTGATAGTATAACAACTACAGGATACACTCAGTTTCACAGGTTTCTATGCTTATCTGCTGATGCTTGTCTGATATTTCAGCAACACGCAGGCAACACTTTTCTCAATCTATTTTGTATGTTTTTGGAGCACAACAATAATCCTTGCTTTTCCCTTTGGAGCAGGTTGATGTGTAACTTGTTGAGTCACAATGGTGATGATGGGAACCAGACGTCTGAAGAGTTTAATCCCTCTCAAAGCTCCTTCACAGAAACTCATTACATGAAATGATTGGATACAGTATATTGCTATCTGCCTCATTGTTTTATGATAATTGTATGATGCAGTCTCGGTTTAAAATGTATTTAAATCCATTCATAGTGAAAGGATACAAGAAGGATGTTCTGAGGCCATACAGTCCCAAAAAAGCGCCCCCTCCCCCAAACATTTATGGCCATTTTACCATCATCAACACTGCATATATAAACATGCACAGGCTCACTGGAGGGTTTGGATAGTAAATAAACTGCTGCATTTGTGTTGTACACATTGCAGCACCCTGCTTCCCATCAACACCACTGTAAAGAAATCAGTGAACCGCTTTATATCAAAGCGCCCTGAATTAATCTGTTCACAACTCAAGGACTGAATGTTGAAAATCTGGTGGACTTCTCCTTTAAGACTTCACAGGAAGTGAACCCAACATTTATGTGGTAGAACTGTGGCACAGTTTAAAATACATTAACAGCAAAAAACACAGTGTCGTTAATAAGGATGGTCCAATTATTAAATAAAAAACCTTGTTGCAGTGCTGGTGCATTATGTAAGGGAGACATTTCGGTAAAAGCCTGCGCAAACGAGGCGGAGGTTAGCGCCCTACTTTCTCTCGCGACGTGCACGTGGCTAAAGGGGACGGGCTTCGGCCACGCGCTCCGTAAAACAGGGCGGAGCTAGCACCGACACGTCACCAGCAAGCCTGGACCGAAACGCGGGAGGAAAACACGAGCCTGCATTGCGTTTCAGGCGTCGAGTCTGAGGTGGCAAATAGTGACAGCGCCATAACAACATTACTGTCCGCCCGCTCTGACAGTAAGCAAGTCAGAGCACTGTCCTTTTCCTGAGGCGCGTAATAAGACACCGGAGAGTCGTTATGTAAAAGGGACAACTGCCCTCCGCGCGCGCACGGCCGTTGCCACCGCCCTTCAGAAGCAGCGCGCGCTCAATGAAATCGAAACCGCGCGCTGCGCTACGCGACCAACACAACAAACACATTTAATAAGTAAACATTCCACAAAAAGACTGAATTCGCGGTCCATGCAGGTCTCGCGAGAATCTGACAAAACTGTAGAACGCAGAACCTCGTAATAACAGTCGCGTGTGGGGTCAGATTAAGTACACATTACTCTGCTGCCTTGCACGGTGATTTATGCAGAACTAATCACGCGCACTTTACATGATCTCTTTTACCAAACACGCAGAAAAGACAAACAGCGTGTTCGTGACTCTGCATCACTGTTAATTCATGCCCTTTTCAGTCATGAGCACTTTTTAATCAGGACAGGAGTCTATTCAGAAACTCATCTCCCTGTTTAAGTGCTGCATTTCTCTCCACGCACGCTCTGCACAAGCCCGTCCAGACCCCATAACCCCCTCTTTCTCTTACCACGTGCTCTCTGTTGTTGCTGGGCTTGCAGTTCCAGAAACTTGGCTGCTTCTAAAAGCGTTTCGATACTCATGTCTGCTTATTCTCCTCTTTCTTCCACCCAGTTCCACGAGAAACTGATGAACAGCTTTCGCTTTGGGTCAGTCAAAAATAACACACACACACACACTTCCGTCCGGGACCCAATTCCTCCGCTTGCAAGGGGGAAAGCAGAAAGAGAGGAAAACCAAAAAACAGCAGTAGTTGTAACTGGATCCCCCTTGCAGAAACTCTTCCACGCACGTAGAGGAGTCGCGACAAGATGGCGGGCTGGAGCTCCAGCAGGCTGCACGTCGCGCAGCTGCCCGCCCCTTTCACTGACTCCTCCCACCGCGGCAGAGGGGCGCAAATCACGGACCGGTTTCGACTTCAGTTCTGTTGTTATTCCTGAAACACAGAAGCGTTGTTCCTGTCTACGACACTAAGCTGCTTCATAGAAATGCATGTAATGTTTAATGTCTAATTTCTCTTCTTTAAATTGTTTAAATTGTAAATGTAAACCAGTGCATATAATTTGCATTAAAAAGCTGTGTTTTACTATTATTAAACTACTATAAAACTGCTTTAATACATTAGGAGGCACAAAAGCAGAACTCCAGGTAGTTCCAGGAGTTCAGAGACTTTCGTGCTACTGTACATATAGTAAACACAAAAGAAGATTCAGCACTTGCTCAGAGTCCGAATGTTTGATATACTGGACACGGAACTGTATGTGTCCTGAAAATAAACAAAACAAATTCATGTATCATGTATTGTCTTACTTAGTGTGTGACATGTTTGATAACAAAACTGTAAAATGTACATTAGCAGCTTGTTTCGGGTCATTATTTCACAGAAACAGCAAAACTTTTACCACAGGATTTACACGCAGCGTTTCTGTAGCAGCATCACCAACACCGGATCCAGTCCAGGGTTTCCGGGCCACAGTCCGGAAGCTCCGCCTCGTGAATAAAACATGAGCGCAGAACAGCCAATGGGAGCGGAGAATGAGGAAGCATGGCGTGCGCTCACATGGGTGGCACCTTGTGCGTTTGTTGTTGCTCGTCGGCGCGGCCCTGTGGTGGCACAATACGAGGTTTACAGCTTGTGGGAAAACAAATGACAACTTTTCAGAGCCTGACGACTCACATTGGTCAAGACTGTAATATATGCGGCGGCACTGCCCATTAGGAGTGAACCAAAGGAATATTTAGGGCTACTGAACATGCGCATACTGTACTACAAGACTGTATTGACCAGTTAAAAATTCTGAATAGCTGTAAAGCAGAATACAGGGTTTCAAAAAGGAAGCATCGATCAAGATGTCCTTACAGCTTTACTGCCTAGCACGAGGTCAGGCTAGAAGTCTTCAAAGTATTCTTACCCTCATCAGGTCTGCTTATAGCATGAGGGCATTGAAAGGCTAAGAGAACTAACACAATCAGTTCAATCACTAGCACAATGTAACCCTGTCAAACTGATTAATTCAGCTGTCATTCTGCTGTCAGACTACACACTGAACAAAACTCCTACGTGCAGTCTTATTCCATCTGAGCACCAATCAAACTCATTTCCAAGTCAAAGAGCCTTTCTGCCATTATACATGCACTAAGTGAATGGAGGCCTACATCATGCAGTTGGGTCCATGGAAACTTGTGGTGAGGTGGTGTAATGCAGGACAGTGGGATGTCTCTGGAGCACTTGAAGAGGGTCTAGAGACTCTGGAATGCCCAGCAAGAGTTCGCTTATAGGAAACCAAGAAGTATGCATGTCCTAATGCAGCATTTGTGTTTCTCAGGCTTGATCAGAGGCTATGTAGCCATCATTATAGTAACAAGACTAGACTAACTTCAGTTATCCACAATGCCCGACATCTATCAGGAAGTCTACCAGTGGTGCTGTTTAATAGGACTTTATGCCAGCTGTGGGGAACCTGACACTTGCGCTTCAAATCCTCAGGCTACGTGTCAGCTCATACACACCTATATGTCAGGACATGCACTAGTTCCTCCACATGGGCTTTAAAAGGACAGAACTGGGGTGCCCTTCACCCACATACGTACACAGAGTGAACTCGCTCTACTCCCAGTCACATGATTCTCACATGTCCTGCAAAAGGGGAGCAAAGTCCCTGCTTAACCCAGAAGCTGCCCTGTAGGCAGCTAAGAGCACAGTAGGAGATTTATCTCTAAGCTCCAGGAACACTTCACGTGACCCACCCTTCAGTCTGAAAAACCACGGACCGTGACCATCATTTCCCTGATTGCTGCTGTCCACTCCAGCTCCAGTTTTGTAAAGAAGCCAGACTTCCTGCAAAGGGAAGAACAGAGGAATTGTAGGGAAAGGAAATGCAACAAAAACAGCCAACATCCTTCTTCTATTAGAAGGATGTTTTTAGGCTAAACAGCTTGTGAATTATGAATGCCTCCATGCCTTCTGAGGCTTCTAATAAAGTGTTACAGCAACAAAATGATGAATTTCTTACTACAAGTCCTGATAAGAAAAAGACAAATTCAAGAAGATGGGTTACATCTGCAATTTGGGCTAGATTTCATAAAACAGACTCATGAGAGTGGACTCCACTGGAAGCCAGTGCACCCCTCTATTGGCTAATTATAAGACTAGGTGGCCACAAAACCTACCAAAGATGACTGAGAAAGCTGGAAGCAGGTGAGCACTGATATCAACAGTTTACCAAAATCCCAGTTTCTACATGAGAACTAATTGGCAAATTATAAGCTAGAGTTAAATATGAAGTAAGACCCTACTCTTACTTTTCCTTATTTATCCTGCTCAAGGAAATCTTGCAAGGAGCATAATAAAAGGCCATTTTATGTCCAAGCAGAATTGGAACAGACTGGAAAGAAAATTGGGATGCATGATCTCTGAATCGTTGGTGTATTGGTGTTGGTGCTGATAGAGTTATTTTAGCTTAAAGGAGCCATAGAATGGAAAACTCTATTATTCACAGTTGAATAAGGAGAGTTCAGTACACAGAACTGATATACCATGAAACTCAAACTGTCAGTGGCCATGGGAGATGTTCACATTTAAACACGGCGGCAGTCTTTTCCCCAGTTCAGCAGCTTCATAACCGAATATTCCACCTTAAATACCACAGCCTGAGCAGGTAGCAGAATGCAACTACGGCACCACTTGAAGTGGAACAGAAAATTCATAAAGCAATTACTTTCATTCATCACAACCCCAACAGCAACCTGTAAGTAGCAGCCATGCTGTGTGGTTATTTCACAGTTGTGGCACTGATCTAAAGCGAGTAGCTATTACAGGTAACGTTAGCAACTAGCAAAATAACAAGACCTGCTAACTGAATAGTACGATGACCCAGTTTATTTACGTAAAGGTTCATTTTATTATTATTTATTCTTTATTTTGCTACTGCTATGAGATCATTGTGGCATCTTGCTGTACACCAGTCAATCAGAACAAAGCTCCTAAAATTCTTTCTAAAATTCTTTCTAAATTTCTAAAATTCAGAGCTCACCAAAAAAGAGGAAATAGCTCGTTTCATTCTAGGCCCAAATCATAGGGTGTAAATAGGCAAGGAAAAGCATAACAGGGCATTTTAACCCAGAGCACATACCTTGAACAAAGAATCAGAGAACAATTTAAAATACTAATTACATGTATATGAAGTTTACGTACATGACAGGCACATAAAAATATTGGCTTAGAATTCCTGTTTTTGGTACATCCATACACATTGAAACATTTGAAATGAATGAATGAAAATACTGAACAACATATATACTTAAAATATTTATTACAAATGTAATTGAATCATACAAATGTAATAAAACCCAACAAATACATTCAGTAAAACAAATCTGATTCTTGTTTCTGTAACTATTAAAAAAAACCAAAAAACAAAAAAAAAAACTCAGGGTCCTGTTGAGAGGCAGTAGTTAACAGGGTGCTGAGGAGAATAATGAGTGGAGGAAGTGATTGGAGGGCCGTGTCAGGGTTATATGGGCTTGGCTACCTGGCGGAACAGAGAGTTCTTCAGGCACGTGCACAGCTGGTTCATCAGGTCTTTGTTTTGGCCCTCTACCCAGTGTATCTCCACTACCACGTCACAATCCTCTGATTTCACATTCACTAGGCACTTAAAGAGGAAGCGCTGGACTGGGTTTGGGCTCGAAGGCTCCTGCTCTTGCTTGCTGGGACTATCTGTGCTGGGGGTCTCCATGCTAATGTCTGTACCATCATCAGAGGTCTGTTGTCCCTTGGCTTTTGCTGCATTGGGGGGCTCTGTGTTGGTTCCTGCTGGTGGCTGCTGAGTGTCTGTGGTGTTTGGTGTGTCAGGGGCCGGGTCGCTCTCAGGCTCTAGATCAGGGGCGGTACGGGGCTGAGCTCTGGGAAGCTCACGGAGCTGGCGGCCATGCTCGCGTCGCTTTTGCCGGCCATGGATCCAGGTGTTCTCCACAGCTGTCAAGAAGAGGCTCAGCTCTGACTCGCTGCAGGGCACACGCTTGTGCAACACCTGGAGGCAAAGATAAAAATTTGCAATTCACTAGCTGTCAATTCTTTAGAGACATACTGCTTGCACGGACCACCAAATGTATTGATAATACCCCCTGATATTCGGGGGTAGGGGGGTGGTGTCCCAGGTTGGCTTACCAAACAATTGGTAAGCCTGGTGTCCCAGGTTGGCTTACCAAACAATTATGGTTTAATAATTCTCCTGGAAATGCTCTTTTCTAGTTTGGTAGATCTGCAACAACCTGAGATCTTATCCTTCTCACTAGTTAGTTAAGAATATCAAATACAGACGTGAAACAGTTAAACAATGACCTTCCCAGAATTAGCATTTGAGCATCTGTTTCCCTAAAGGACAACAAAACGTCACAACAGATTTATTTTTAAGGGACCCCCAAGAATTCTCATTCAAGAGTTCCAAGAAGTTAATCAGGAAGTCCCGGATCCCTCAGGACCCCCTGCATTTTGCACCTTGAACTGATCTGACAACTTTCTCTTTTTTTTTTAACAAGTAGGCTAAAATACTTAATAACCTTGACATCACAGCAAGCGGATGAAATGTGCGGTGCATCAGATGCTGTGAAATTGTCAGGGTTTTGGATCTGTGATATTGCTGAATTGTTGTTGGAAATGTGAAGTTAATATGCAAATCCACAATGAAAACATGCTTACTGCCGTTTAAAAAAAAACACGCGCATGCACACACACACACACACACACACACACACACACACACACACACACACAAAAAAAACATGCTGAGTCAATATACCACACGTCTCACCTCCCTTTTATAATGCACAAAATCTGTTTTCATCTTCCACTTGAACACCACAGAAAACCTCATCACATTCCAAAAACACCTCTAATAGCTATAGTGTGTGTACCTTCAGGTCTGTGAGGATCTTCTCCAGCCAGGCAGCGACACTCTCTGAAGGAGTCGAGTGTGTGGAGCCGATGCTGGAGGCCTGGGCGTGTAGCTCTGCTGCAGTGGGTTCTGGCACAGTGAAGGTCAGTGGTTTACGAGCCTTCTCTAGCTTGCGCTTCTTACACGGGGGAGACTAAAAGACACAGAAAACAATCAGCTGTTAGATCGCCACTAACTGGACATCAGTATACATCATGGCAAACCAAAACCATTCCAGGACTAAGTTTTAATTTTAATTTAACAGTAAATGACACAGCGGTTTATAGGCATTAGGGTAAAGGTTAAAAAACAGCTCCATGAAATTCATCTCTGACTGATGTCTAAATTAAAGATAAACACAAACTGTGAACAATTTATTTTGCTCCCTGTAACTATTCCCAGGTTCAGTTGCTAGCTATACCACTATACATTAATTTTCTGTTCTTGTCAAGAACACAATTAGACTAAAACACAGTCTCATTTTTATCTGTTTCGGTCATCAATTCAATGAAGAGACTTATCTAAAAATAATGTGGCAGCCAGACTCATTTGCACAAAGTAGAAATCTGCTGAATTCCATTTTTCACATTTTTGCAGCATTGCAGAAAAACACTGCACATATTCCACAGACCTCTCTATTGAAACGTATACAGTACAGTGTATACCATAAAGTGTAGTTCGACAATAATGCAAAAGCACCTAATCTAGGCATCTAAGAAAATGACATGCAATTTAGTGTGCAAGTTAACTTAGCAAAGCTCTTAATAACCATCTAATACCCAGTTTATCTGACAGAGATAGATTATTTGATATACTGTTCTTAGTGGCAAAACACTTACTGCCATGATAAACAGTTTTAACCATATACTCAGTGAAGGACTGGCACATTTGATGTTTTCTTTTTCAATACAGAGAGCTTGTGCACTAAGACTTACAAAAAAATAGGAGACATCGGTGTTTGGCTCTGCAGACAATGTGTAATTTTCACTTCAACAAAACATGTAACATCTGCACATGACTGAATTTATCCTTAGGTATCAATTAAAGTGACTGCATTGCTTTGCCCCTGTGAGTAAAAGGTGGCCAGCAGAGGGCAGCAGTGCACAAACCAACCCATAAAAATTCAAAAGGCGTGGCTGCTCACTCCTTCGCTGACCTTGGCTTACAGGCTGGTACATACACCGCCACTGTATGAGGAATGCATGCCAAAAACCAAGTGATGGAGGTACAGGGACATGACTACAAGGGGTCAGAGCAAAAGCCACTGGTGCAGGTAAATGCATTCTAAATCTGCATTATGAAGAACAAGAATCACACAGTCATTCTCAACTGGAACAACAGCTTTAGTTATAGCTAATCTAATACACGCCAGTAGTCATGCTTCTCCGACGTATTCAAGTAAGTGCTAAAAATGCCAAAGAATGAGGTCAGGATACAACCAGCACAGTGACCTTGACAAAGGCCTGAGCCCGAGATCATGTTTCTATAAAGCAACCAAGCAGACAATGAGCTCATACACAAACGCATACACACACCCATAGCAAGCATTCCATACAGCTCAGAGAAAGGCTCGCCTGCCCGTCTCACATACCACTGAAACGGTAACACCAACAAAGCAGAGAGGGACAAACAACAAGACGAACGACCCCAATCATTTAAAAAAGTGTCATGTGATTAAGCTCTATATATGAGAGTGTGAGAGACTATAAAATACAAGCTGTTTATTTTTCAGCATTAGAAAAAGCAGAAAACATTTAAAAGAGGATCATACAGAAGTCTCAACAGCTAAACATAAACGCTTGCAGCATATAGTGTGCCCGCTATTTATCGATATTACAGGTTTCATTCTTTTCGGGAGACTCGCTTTCAGCATTTCCAAAGAAATCTGCAGAGATTTTTTCCCCCCACACTTCCAAAGTTCAGTCTTAGAAGTTGGTCCCATTTTCTGTTTCCTTTCTCTCACAATCTATGCAATTCCAAACATGTTCTGGACAGCAGGGTGGCCAGCTACACATCCTTTCAGACTCATAATGTTAAACTGTCTTCTCGCAGTGGTAGGAGGTACAGAAACACCTACAGACTATTCAAATCTGAAGCCAGAGTGGAGCCTGATTTTCTCTCACAGAAGATAGCTTTTTATGTGCTGCTGTTTACCTGACGGTGTCAGTTCTGATGATCTACCAGAACTTTACCATATATACTTATTAATAGAGATAGAGAGATAGAGATAGAGAGATCCATCAGTTTAATCTTGCATCATGGCTGCTTGAGGCATCACACTCCCCCAACACACGAGAATCATAAGCAGGTCATACACACTCTCTTTCACAAGACCCCTTCACTGTGTCTTATGACCAGCCATGCAGGAGTGTTTCAGGAAAAACAACTCACAGTAGTCACACACAATGCAGAGGACTACCGCTTGGTATTCCCCTCACCTCTCAACTAAATCACACATTTATACTCAACACACAGAAAAGCACTGAGCAGCAGAAAAGAAGGAATTAAACAGACAAGGAATAAACTTATAGCCTGACAGCACAGGACAGGGGTAGTAAAGCGAGTGGTTTGGGCATGGAATATAACTATAATGAAAATATTCCACTGTATAGCTCAGTAGGTCTTAAAGAAAAAAATATCTGTATCTGGACTCTGTACCCAAGGAAAAGAAGTGATGTCATGCCATCTAAGTCCATGCTGGTATTTCCAAAAGGGCGCTTGAATATATTAAACATTCAGCAAAGCATGAAAAATCCAAGATACAAATATGATAAAACGCATCTGATCAGACCTGTCTGAGAACGGTATAGGCGTTGCCAACTAACAGCTGTCTGCCCAACACTCCCAACATGCTCCGCCCCATACATAACTAACATAACTTCTCTGACTCTGAAACTTTTGTGGGGGCGGTGCAAGAGACACCAGCCTTGTGATTGGTTAAAAAATGCTCATAGAAATGTTACCCAAGATTAGGACCACCCAGTTTACATCAAATAGAATGAAGTATGGTGAAATACTGCAGGAAGATTTTATAAGAGACACAAGATTAACTTTATTAGAAAGAAAATTTTGATTTAGGTTCCCTGGGGATTTAAAAACTATTTATACATACAAATTAACCACAGTTCTCCTAAATTTACACATATTCACCCTTTTCTGGTGAAATGCATTGTAGTAGATTGGTGTTAAACAGAACACCAGGGGGAGCCATTCTATGCCTTTTAGTGACCCGGCACAGGCAGTGGTGGTGTGGTAGGTATTATGAAGGCAATTAATCCAGCCACCTTAAAATACCACCTGGGGTATATTATTTTTAATAGAAATCATTTCATAGTCTATTTTTGCATATAGACCGTACGTCACTAATTTCACACCTGTCTGTGGAAAAGCAACAAGACTGCAGACTAATACCCCACATGCAAAAGAAAGCATGGTATTCTACTGATTAGTCTATGTTTTTCAGATGCCCAAGTCACATTCAGTGCACCTCTTACTATTGTGTTCACTGTGTCTCACAGCCATTGAGATTAGCTCACTGCTCAAAACACAGTAATGAAGGAAAGGGGCGGGGGGGAGATCAATAAAATCCATCAAGTCAGCCTGTCTTTGTGTCCAGAGCATCCTTCACATTCACATCCTTCAATTTATACTCATGTGTGGTCTACGCAGATGGATAAAAAGACTTCATCCACGTTCACTTAATCAATCACCATCGCCGTTTACTGCTTTTAGCGCTTCCGCTCCGTTCCATTCACTCATTCATTTATCATTTATCTGCTCTCTCTCACTCACTCTCTCTCTCTCTCTCTCTCTCTCTCTCTCAATCTCTCCGTCCCTCCCTCCCTCACTGTCCATTATTTACCAACAGTCCTCCATCTGAAAAGCATGATCGTCCTAAAATGGCTGCCACTCAGGATATCGTTTTAAGTCTGGACATGTCTGGTTCACTTCTGTAGAATGGCTGAATCAGGCTCCAGAGCACGGTTAATTATTCAAACTGCCCAGGTGCAGGCCAATAGCAGCAGCGTGATCAAACTCCGAGCCTCAGCTCGACTGACTCTAGCACATACTCCTTTGGTCCTCCATTATGCTCATACTGCCCCAAAAACTCTGCCCTTTTCTGAATGCCTCAGTCTCCTGATTACTGACCTTTCAGCTTACGCCCTTGCCATAAATCTACCATCCCAACAGCTTGCATGCGGGACTGTTATGGCAATACAGGCTTTTGCATTATTGGCCGTGCAGAAAGCAAATATGCAAATGAGCCATATAATCAATCATTAAATGTTTCAATAGTTAATGTTTCAGTTTGAAGATGCTTCACGACAGCATACTGTGGAGATCATAAATACTTAAAGTACAATAAACATGTTTCATTACTATGACAGCACAATTGGTGCTGTTTAATTTGATTCAGTGCAGTGCAGTTTGTGAAACACTACATTAAAAATGATCCAATATATATTTCATTTTAAAGGTGCCACAGAACGCATGAATTCAGTATCCAACATCTTCTCTGATGTCTACACAGAAGGTATGAGCTATGCCCAGATGCAGTTTTACACCCCCTAGAGTGAAACAAGCTGTTTTTCCTTTTTTGGTGAGCTCATGAATAATTCAGTGAGCTCTGCTCTGATTGGCCGGTTTACAGCGAGACATTGCGATAATCACACAGGAGCAACATGTTTAAACAGACAGACAGGAGAATAAAATGAACCTCTGTGTAATAAGCTGGGGCGTCATACTGTTTAGTTAGTTACACTAATGTTCGTTATGATAAGTAAATTAAAGTTATTAGTTCACAATGAAACTTTCAGTTTAAGATGATCCACTTCCTATGCACCTAATAGTATGCTCTCTTCAGGGTCAAATGCTGAACAAAGCTACTCGGTGTTCTCCAAGGTTTGAGAAATTGGCTGGGTGAAATGTGCAGAGCAAACTGACAAGTGAGAATTAAAGTTGTGAGGATCTTGCAGTTGGATTCCTGGTCACCTTTTTTACGTTCCACCTTAAAATGGTGCCTCAGTTACATTCTGGCACCTGTACAAGCTGTAGCATTTAAGGTGGAACAGAACATTCGACTAAGAAGCTGGCAAATAGGAATCCTATTTTAGCCTTGTACATCAGATGAACATCAGCCTGTTCATAGTTTAATGACTTGGAAAAGGTATGAAAAGTGCTGCCTTTCGCTTCATAGCCTGGAACGGCAGAATTCTCCACACAGCCCCCTCATTTTCATTGCTGAAAAACTAAAAAAAAATTGTGATGCATTTCTTGCAATAATTAAAAGTCTGAAATTATTATGATAATATATTTTTGCTACATTGCCCATTCCTAGCAGTTAGAAATGATCTAGATGAGCTTCTATGTTTATTCAAGTGATCTGACAAACGTAAATGATTGTGGTTCAAAACAATGTAGATCAATCTTACATGTCATCACATATTTCTTTACTTATATTAATATCATGTAAATGTATAATCAATCAAAGTATGCAGCAATACAACAGCAATATGGATTTTCCATCATGGAGCCCTGCAGGACGAGTCATTAGAAATACCAGTTTTCTCTCTTTCCACCTTTGGATTTTCAGCAGGCCCTGTCTGGGCTCCTGCCATGTGTTTCATATCTGGATTAAAGACCAAACTGTCACTCAGATTGATCTGGTTTCCATGCAGCCTGCTAATTGGGCTCAGGTGGCATTAGAGCAAAAAGCTGGACCTACGAGCACAAACACGAGCAGCTTTGTATTTGCTTGTGCCTGTATGCATGACGGACAGAGAGAGATGGGTGCAGATAGGGCTGAAAAAGATGCTGATAAGAGAGCCCATCTGATGCTGAACATGTCCACACAGCCCCCACATATACTGCTTAACAGCACGCGAGCATGTCTGTTTTTGTATAGCTTTAGGGTTGAGCTCAGAAAATCCTTAATACATATATGTAGTTACACATGGGACAGTAGTGCCCATAAGCCATGACCACCTTATTGATTAAATTACACTTGAAATGAAATGCAAGTTATACATCTTTCCAACAGATATTTCAGATAATCCACTCACATAAGAAAGGGGGAAGTCAGACACACACAGACACTTTCCATAATTATTAAAAGAAAGACAAAAGACTTCTAATAACTATGCAAGATCTGGCAGATTACCAAAAATTGCTCCATTACCAGTAATTAAAGCTTTCAGCTTTCATCTTTAAGAGAGAACATCAAGCTCCACTCTTCCTTCAGATGAGAAAAAAATCCAGGCGTTTCTGTCCATCTTCCCACTGTGAGAAGGCAACTCAGTGCTATGGGCCTGAAAGGATGCGTAGCTGTCATGAAGCTGTTACTGAAAAAAATACTCAAAAAACAAACCTGCAAATCAAAGAAGCTGCTGGGGTTCTCAGAATAAGACGGAAATAACATACTGGACTGAATGATGGAGTGGCAGCCCCAGAGGCCAGTCCTCAACATCAGAATGTGTTTGGGACTGCAGGGAACTGAGTAACTTTGGAGGTGTAGAAAAATACTCCTTCAGATTTCTGATAGCAATGATGAAAGCTGTAATAACACCTTAAAACAACAAATACTGAAGAAAGAAAAAAAAAGATTTGTTTCGGAGTCCTCTGTGACATTTTGTGTTAAATATGTTTTCAGGTTTTTACTCCCTGGTCCTGAAGAATAAATGACCTGTAATTAAGTAAATGAAGGGTGGTCTCTGACTTTTACACAGAACTGTATGTTTGACCCAGTGATCTGACATTGTATAAAAACGTG
>CM067488.1:14715762-14746065 GCA_034552555.1 Semaprochilodus insignis
ATATATATATGATTTATCTGCCATGCTGGCTAATGCACTGGTGATAAGCTGTGGTTATCTGGCGTTATTTCCAACTTTGAAGAACTCATGCAACAGGGTTGGTGGCTCTGTAGTCATCTGAGCAGATTTACTGTATATACAAAGCAGGCAAAAAGTCTAATTCCAAGGCAGGAACAACCAGCAGCGTCTGCTTGATCACGTCCGCTCACTGCGGTTGGGAGAGTCACCACTTAGGGAACAGTAAACCTCATCCTGACTCAGAGAAGCACACAAACAACAGATTCATTCAAATCTTAACCGCCAGTGTTTAATTTGTTTATTCATTCCTTTAAGATTTATTTATTATGATGGACTTAGAAAGGAAATCATTCTTTCAGTGTGACAAAAGAAGGCACGAACCAACGACATGAAGGACCTGGGAGGCCTACACGAACCACGGAGAGAGAGAGAGGCGACAGATTGTGTGACATGCAGGGAGTAACCTAACAGCCACGCTTGTGGACATTCAGCAAGCAGTGATGCCGTCCATGAGTAATCCTGTTAGTGCCAGCACCATTGACAGACGGCTGCACGACGCAGGGCTACACGCAGATCCATTATGACGACTGCCCTTAACACCACGTCAACGTCGCCAAAGACTGCATTGGTGTTGTGCCAGACTGTCATGGAGTGAGTGGAATAGCAGCGGGTCATCTTCAGTGACGAGTCCTGCTTTTGTCTTGGTGGAAACGACCAATGAATCTGTACGACGGCACAAGGCTCAGTGCCAAGACAGGCGGTTTGTTGTCACACGTCCAGAACGCCTGGTGTCGCTCCACCTTCACAGCCCCACAGCAATAAGCTTGATGCTAACATAACGAAAAAATTCATAATCCTTGTAGCCAAAATTGGCATTATCCTCACAGGTGTTTTATAAAAAGAGGCTCCTAATCCAGTAAAGGACTGTTTGTTATATAATGCCTGGCACAGAATGTACACAATGATGATAATGATAATAACAATAAAAAATAGTTATAATAACAATAATATGATAAAGTGCTGTTATGCCACTATTATGTTGGTACAGAACAGCTACTAGCAGTAAAGCAACTTCACAGCTCTCGTCTCAGTGCTCTGTGGTAGGGTCCTCAACTCAGTGATCATTATATGGAGTTTCATTTTATAATGATATTTTCCTGTAAAGTTTACAGACATACTGCTATAATAAAAACAATAATCAGAATGTATCTCTGTGACATTATAACATATTTAAAAAAGTCTTTTTTTAAACACCATGCCGCAATAATGTTGTAAACCAAGATAAAAGTTACATTATACACACGTGCACTCTCTAAGACACATTCCTTATATATGTAAGATTCTTGGAAACTCAGACAAAGAGACAAAGGCAGCGGGAGGCTTGTGTGCTGTGTGGTTGATGGTGCTGTAACTCACACCTGTTAAGAATGTCTAGAAGATTTAAGTAGCTTCTCTCGCCCCCCCACACACACACCCCAACACCTGCTGACGCTGCTCATGTGCTGAATTCATCTGCATTTACACAATGCTATTTTCTCCTGTACCAGGCTGTCCCGACAAACCTGACAAAAAGACAGACAGCTGCGTACACGTGTGGGCTAGTTCAAACACGACAGCGCGCACACGGCACACTATAATGTATGAATCCAACACAGTCCCAGCTGCTCAGAGTGACAGCGCAGTGACAACAGCCTGCTAAAAATCACTGAAGACATGTGAACACCGCCGGGCTCACCCGAGCCAGCTGCAGCAGGACTAAAAACCTACACACGTGACCAAAGCTGCCAGGAAAGCCATCCTGTGTCAAAATCCAAATGATGCATGATCTTTTGGAAACATGTTTTACACGTGATAGTCTGGCTATTTTTTCTAAGAATCTAATGCTGACTTTAAATCATAGTTGATCAGACATTTCCAGAGTCGGAAAACTGGTACAAACAAAATGCAGGCATCAAGATGACCACAACCACTGCTCATCTACGCAACAAAGCTTTTGCTCACAGTTTAGATAACAGTTTGTCATCCAATATCAGAAACCAAATGAGCAAGTCTAGTTGGAATATATCTTAAAGGGGCATGTCTTATATTTTCTTGCATTTTACTTATTTATTTATTTCAGTTTTTAATCTGAGGTCCACTTACGTGCTAAAAACAGCCACTCAGTCAGACCATTTCCACCTTTAATCCTTAGAACTAAACAGACTGCTTTTATTACGGCGCCTTGAAAACTGGTATATGCAAATAACATCTGTTCTGATTGGCTGCCCTGTATTGTGCAGCTCAGGCTGAAGCACTCCTTATTACTTCAATGTCAGTGGACAGAGCTATAATGCTGTAAGCTGAAGAGGCCTATGGAATCAGATCGGAAAGTCAAGGAATTTACATCTAGTACTGCACCAATAACACATCAATGTCAACCGTGATACTTAAACTCAGTTTTGGCATTGGCAAAAAAGAACACAGGTACCAAAAAGCAATCGAGCAGACAAAGCTTAACTGAAGCCGTGCCGGTGACGTGGGGTTATTTATGCTTGAGACAAGCAGCTAATGCAGTGCAGTTAATCTGTAACACCAGCATTTTGAGGCGTAGCCCAACAGGTACTTTTAATTAAGCATTGAAAGATAAAGCACACTAAAGCAAAACCCAGCTTCTACCAAAAATATAATATTTAAAAGCTGAACACGTTTGCTGTATGCAAACGTTTGGGCGAGCCTTTGCAGAGAACACACATCTGTACATTGTACTGTTTACTTTCTGAATTAAATACTTTGAAGAAAAAAAATGAAAAAATGCGACAAATGCAAAACCGCCGACATTTTTAAACATTTTATGCTTTATTTTTTTCTTAAAAACAATTCATTAGAAACTGTGCATTAGGTGCATATCAGTATAGGTGTGTATCAATAAGAGAATGAATTGCTGAAATGAATGCAGTGCTACATTTTTAGGTGCCAGCACTGGTGTTGTACAAAACATGAGTGAAATATGTAGGTGTTCATGCTGGATGAGTAACATCATGAGGCTTTTTCACATGAGCTGTTTATGACTAAACAGTATAGCAAATGAACGTGCTTACTTCCCTTCCTCAGTGGACAATGTGCCAACATGTTAGTATTTCAGATAAACGTATTTTAACTGTTTCTGGACCCAACATGAGCTTAGTCCATACAGCCTTAAAACCCATGCTATATCTGCCTTTTTTTTTTTTCTTTTTTTTTAGGTACATCCTCAGCCACGTGCACTTGCAGCAGCAAAATGAAATCTAACATAAATACGAGCAACACTTTCAAGTTTACGACAACATTTCCATCCCAAGATAAAATCCAATGACTAGTAATTCCAGCCTCCTAATAGCAAAACCGCAACAGTGCTCAAGCTCCCGTACAAAACCCAACTACTTGGATAGAATGAATTAGGATCAGCACTGATACACGTCATCAACAGACACTTGAGGAGCAGGTATCGGAAGGGAAAAAGTGGAATCTTGTTATTGCTTATTAATTACACACTACACGGTCATAATTCACTGCAGCCTTCAGAAAGAGTAAAACTGTGTTTGGGCAGACTGAGAGCAGCAGTGTGATGGGTGAGAAGAGCACTGGCTGCCCTCCTAATTAGACAGCACTGCCAGGTAGCTCCAGGACACTGCTTGAGCTTCTAAAACCATCGTTATTAAGAATCAAAGGGAGAGGCCTGCAACGCGGGACTCTTTTCATGCTGTAGCTTCAAAAAGAGCCTCCACAGCCGGACCTGACAGCGCAGCTGAGATTGAGGAAGGAGATAAAGAAACAAAGATGGACGGAGAGGGCCGGTAAGAAAGGGAGGGAGGGAGTGAGCGCTGCGGAGTGCGCACTCTCAGCTCAACCTTGCCAGGTTCACAGATGTCAGTACAGAGGAGGTACTGGAAGCACATCAACAGTCCAGCTTTCTTTCTGTCCACGTACACTATCACACATCTCTTTGTCCTGCTATAATGACCAGTCCTGCTGAGGTTGTGTGACAGGGGCTGATGTGTATGGCAATAAGAAGACATGACAGCAAGAACTTAGATTATCGAGTCTCAATACCCATAAATGAAACAATATCACACAAACACATCCATACATTTGTGTGCAAAAGAAAAAGCCTCTCATTTATTTAAATGTCCAGATACAACTAAGGTTAAGTAATTCCTTTTTCAGCAACCAGAGAAAAGCAGAGGACAGGGAGAACAGAAATTAAGCCAAAAACTAAAAATCAAAAACTAAATATGACATTTTTCAGTATTTTCTGTGTCCACAACCTCTCTACACCTCTCCCTGGCAGACCATACAGGAGCGGGACATCAAGGACCGCCAGATCTCTGAACACCTCACTCCCTCCAACCACTATTCCACCTCATGCCTCTGACAATATGACAATGAAACTGAAACACCTGTCATTTTAGTGTGGGAGGTTTCATGGCTAAATTGGACCAGCCTGGTGGCCAATCTTCATTAATTGCACATTGCACCAGTAAGAGCAGAGTGTGAAGGTTCAATTAGCAGGTAAGAGCACAGTTTTGCTCAAAATACTGCAATGCACACAACATTATGGGTGACATACCAGAGTTCAAAAGAGGACAAATTGTTGGTGCACGTCTTGCTGGCGCATCTGTGACCAAGACAGCAAGTCTTTGTGATGTATCAAGAGCCACGGTATCCAGGGTAATGTCAGCATACCACCAAGAAGGACGTTTTCCTCCACCAGCATCACGTAGTGACCTGGCCACTATCCTGAAAGAAGAATGGCTTAAAATCCCTCTGACCACTGTGCAGGACTTGTATATGTCATTCCCAAGACGAACTGACGCTGTATTGGCCGCAAAAGGAGGCCCTACACCATACTAATAAATGATTGTGGTCTAAAACCAGGTGTTTCAGTTTACACAGACACACACATATACATACATATATATATATATATATATATATATATGCGCATCTGACCAGTAATGTAGCTCATGTTCAGCCTTCTCCTACAGGACGACCACTAAAACAATACAGACTACTTAACTACACAGACTACACGTTTTGCGCATACACTGCTCAATGTATCACTTCTATATAAGGACCAGTACTATTTAATATTGTAGTGACACACACCAGTTCGAATTTTTTCCTTTCCACCTCAAACGGTGCAACAGTTATATTTTGACACCTCAGAAGAAATTCCAACCAAGCCGGTAAATAAGGAGTAGAATTGATTTCCATTTTAACTGAAAATGAAGGAAATTACTTTTGGTACTACTTTTGGTACCATTTGTAAGTGTTAGCTCTCTGTCACATACTGTGAACATGTCATGATGAATGACCAAAGAAACAGTCCTCTGGATCCACTGCTGTTCAGAGATTTATTAAAATGCTGCTATAGGCACATGCATGTATCACAGTCATCCATATTTACATCTAAACAGTGCCCATGTTTATGAAGCGTGTATTCACATCACAGACATGTAATTAGGTGTTTTGACTAAAGTGTACACGAAGCAGGGCAAATCACAGTCCTCTTCATGGAGCACACTGTGATTGCATGCTAAAATGTACTGATGTACGTACAGCATGTACAGTCAGCCAAATGACAATTACTACCAGAACATCTCTCAGAATAATTACAGTGATCAACCATCTCAGAGCTGAGCAGCTCCACAAAACAGTCACGCAAGCATTTGCTTTTTCTACACCACATTTGAACCGGCTCAGGTACAGACATAAGAAGCATGAAGGACCTGAATTTCCTTTCAAACATCCAGTTACCATGAAACCCCAACTCAACCAAAGCACAGAGACAGCCTGAGAGAGCACGGGTCTCTGAGCATAATGATCTGAGAGGACACACAGCACGGCCCACACGGTTCTGCATATTTTATCTCACTGTGTGTCCCAATTACCGCTTCCTCTCAATCCACCTTAAGGTGGGAGCTTGGGACTGCGAGGCACACAGGCCTCCCCTTTACGCACCCACCACTCTAAAGCTCAAAAGACACACACAGACTGAGAGAGACTGAGGCAGAGTCCGTAAAAAAGAAAAGCATTAAAGAGAGAGTAAAAGAGTAAGCGAGAACGAGAAAAAAGGTAGAAAAAGACAAAAGGAAGAACAGCAGGCAAGACATGGAGAGAGAGATAGAAGTAGTGGTAAAGGGATAGAGCAAAGACAAAAATAGAGGCAGGGATAGAGGCAGATAGAGAGAGAAAATTGGAGAGGATTATAACTACAGGAAAAGACAGAGCAAGACAGAGACAAAGCAAGAAAAAAAAAAAAAAAAAAAAAAGAGAAAGACCCAGAAACAGAGTGGGAAAAAAAACAACCAAAAAAAGGCCTCAGGCTGTGGAGACACTCAGCACAGCAGCTGAGTCCAGACCTGGAGAGAGAGTCCCCCACTGACCTGTACCTCAACCCTGCAGCACCCAAAAACACCTGCAGTAAACTAACCAGCCCACTGAGACCCCCAGATCCATGTCCTCCACTCTGTCGGGCTGGGTCAGAGACCTCTTTAAAAAAAAAGCCCTGAAGCTGCTCAGCTGATTACAGCACTCCAGCAGCCCAGTCACCATGGGGGTGTCTGCTCTTCAGAGAGAGGTGCGCACCTCTTGGCAAGGTTAGCACTAAACACACAAGCACTGGGGACCGAACGAGAATGGAAACACTGTGATGGATTCAAATGCACAATTTTACAGTTTCAGACTCGACCGGAGGCACAGCTTATTTGTATAAGTTGACTCCCTGAAGACTGGGGGGGAAAGACAAGAAATTTGCACAAAAAAGAAGGAGAAGAACAGATCAGTTTACAGAGCTAACCGCAGCTCGTCAGAAGCATTTTTCCTGACATAGCAGGCATAGACTCCGGCCCTGAAGCCCCTGGTTCACTGCTATTGACAAGCTCAGCAGGGGGGCTTCACTCCACTCAGAGCTGTCACTTCAATGGAACACGCTGCAGATACATTTGTAGTGTGATTATCGAGCCATGACGCCTTTATTCACAACCTTCTACAACATACAAGTGAAGTGAGGAAACCTGATGACAACCCCCAATCTCACGTGCAAGTTCATTAAAGGCCCCATAAAATGGAAAACCACGTTTTCTTTGTTTCCCGGCCTGATGTAGTATGTAAACATTGTTCAAGATGGGAAATACTGCTCCCTATCCATGTGGTCCATTAACTGAGTTCTCATGATCCACAAAATATCACAATATTATTTTTCTGAAATCTGATAAGCCGGAAAAGACACTCCCATATTTAAATACCATATGCATACAATGATTAATATTCAACATTCTGCAGATTGTGAAATCAAAACATCAAATAAAAACTGCAGTTGGGGAATATTTAAAACACTGATAATAGCCACTGAGCATTTTGTGACATAATTTACCAGAAAACTGATAAATACTGTCCTATTGCCTAGCCCTAATGTATATATGTTCAAGTAATATGTTGAGTTATGCAGCGTGTTTCCCCAGATTGCTTTTGGAATGAAGCAGAAGAGAGAATACGCAAGAAAGCTTTCTCCGATATCTCAGTCTTTAGGGATCTTTCCACTGTCTGTACCGTGGCCGAGTACCTGTGCCCATCCAGAACAGTGAAAGTCAGCACTGGAGCTTGTATGGCAGTCACATGATTTCTCAAGCAAACCTGTGTGCTAAACACAAACACTAACAAGACTGACCTTCTAATTTAGCTTTCAATCAGCTGTTTTGTCTTATATGCTGTATATTATGATTCACAGAGAGATATTTAGGCTAAACTGATTGACGCAAGCAATGGTTCTGTGTCTTCTGTGTTTGAGCGTTAATCTGAACTACTTCTAGCTCCAGCTCAGCATCCCTGGTACCAAGAAGGACAACAGAACTGAGCACCAGTTCTCAGGTATGGTACACAGACAGTGTATGTAATATATGTGCCAAATACACAGTTGAGTCACATTATTATGACCATGCAGAGTAACCCCTGTGTGCAGCACAGACAGCAGCTAGACAGGTTGGAAGTGACTCAGTAAGGTCACAAGTATCTGGAGCAATGCTGACTGCAGTGCATCCCACAGATGTTGGAGGGTGTGTGGGGGATGATCCATAGAGTGAACACAACAACCAAGGTGGTCCCACAGATGCTCAATTGGGTTCAAGCCGAATTAGGGGGCCAGGGTAGTACTTGGAAGTCTAGTTCATGCTCTTCCAAACAATGCCGGGCATTTCTAGCGGTGTCACATTGTCTTGCTTGGAGATCCCATCTGCCCCAGGGAAGATAATCAGCATGTGTGGGTGTATGTGATCTGCAAGGATGAATTCACACTCTAATCGGTTGAGAGTGCCTTCCACATGGATGAGTGGTCCCAGAGAATGCACGAATACGTGACCTCCTTCATGAGCTACGTGGTGTCGCCATCAAAAGTAGGAAGTGGTCATAACACTGACTCGCCTGTGTATGTGCAGCATTGAATCTCAACACTTAAAGGGGAACTAGAATGCTCATTGTCCATGTTGACAGTTTTATATTTGGGGTCTACTAGAACAGATTTACATGCAATTTTCCCAAAACATCATTTTTCCTTATACTGTACAACTGTATTCCCCCTCTGTCTGAAACAATCTGTTGGAGCTCCTGTGCCCTTAAGCCCCACCCTCATGATGAGCACAGCTGCTCATCTGTTGCTGTGTGTTGTGTGAGGGGATGCCAGGCTCGCCGGTAGGTGGGCAATAAGGATTGTGCTATGACATGATGTCACCTTGTGGTAGAAAAGGGCTGGGATTTCAAAAGGGCATTTTAGACAACTAAAACAAGTGGTTTATGTGGGACAGAGTTTCTTCCTCTGGTGTGTACTTTGGTCTTTATAACTCTGCAGACTGCTGACTTGCACAAAGTCACTAGGAAAGACACCAAAAGAAAGAGGAAAAAAAAAACCAGGAAAAACATAACAGATCCCCTTTTAAGATGAGCATCTAAAAGAAAGACACGATGCCATCACTTTACTACCCCAGAGAAAGAAACGCACAGCCAACATCACACAAAGACATGTTGCAGGATTGGCTCGGATCCAATCTTCTTTTTCCTTCAATATCTGATTCAGTGTTTATTTCTAGGAGATTCAGAAAGGAGGGGGGGGATGATAATGTGGACATGAATGTTGTGGCAGACATTTGAACTTCAGGGAAACAAATAAAATGCGAGAAATGCAAAATGTAGGTAATAGGCCATTTAACAGAAGATCATAATGACACATACAGACCAAGACAAAAACACGTGACTTTCTTCACTTCAGCCAGCTATGAAGAATGCTCACAGACAAATCTAATAATAACGCACTCTGGGAAGACGGATCAGTGAGGGAGCAATGAAGTGTTTTACTCACATTACCCGGCCGACCAGGTTAGTCTGCACATGCTTCTGAAAATCTGGATATTTGGATGCCAGATATGCAAAGTCAGGTGGCTTGTCCTTGTAGCGATTTCGGGGGTGCATTGATTTATTCAGTGCCATTCCTGTGGAAGTAGTTCACACAGAGAGGTAAGAAGTCAGAGAGTAGGTGTATGCAAGGTAACTAACTGTTAACGGTACCGAAAGCAAGAGTTTCTGCTATTCTGTGACAAATTAAAGTGCAGCAAGTAACCAGAAGTTGAGCTGTCTTGGCGAAAACTATACTAGCAAACAAGCTGCAGCTAGTGAATAAAGAGCAGTCCAGCAGAGCGGGGAGTGACTGGAGCTGTAAACAACACTACAGTACCGTTTAGTCCCCGACAGCGATGTTAATATCTGGAGAAATGTGAACAGTTTGTCAGTCTGTCCTCCCAGCTGCAGCTCACGTTGCTCCAACGTTGTGTTCGTGCAGGCTGGAGTCATAAAACTGCGCCGGCGACGACATATGACGTAGCGCGAGTCAACAACAGGGAAAACACACACGTAACTTTCTCACAAGTCCTGTTTGATAATACTGGCATATACACGTATCAGAATGCAGTTTAAATTATCTCTAGAATTATTATTTATGTTTAAACAAAGAGATAGTCCTCCGAGTTTTACATTTTCTCCATCTTTAAGACGAACAGATTCATTCTGGTGGTTAGTTCATTGTGGAGAACTCTGATTTCTTTATGGGAACCAGGGTTCACCATGTCTACAGCACACGTAGGCATTTTATTTTCCATCAAAAACTACCATTAAATCTGCACGTCTTCTGCATTTTTATATGTAATGTAAAAATAATTAAATAAATACATACATAAATCAATAAGGTCTCAGCCATAATCATTTTAACATGCTAACTTCATGTGAGGGAGCTTTTAGAGCCATCAAACTCTATAGACATGTTTCCTATGATCACCACGGTAGACAATTCTAACTCCACAGGAGTGCTTTCACACCGAACCACTCTGAACGACTTCTCAGTGATTTAATTATGCAGATATTTAGAGAAATCTTTGGAATTCCGTTTTAAGCAGAAGCAACCTTTACCAAAAAGTACCCAGCATATCACTTATAGAACTGTGGTCGAACTAATTTATCCTTAAGGTGGAAACTTAAGGTGGAACTTAAGTATGCAGGTGCTGTCAGCAGGTCACCAGTCATTTACTTTAAGACTTTTACGAAATATTCATTCTGAAAATGTAACTTAGTAAATAATTTCCTCATAAATACACATGAGTGGGTTTGAAAATACAGAGAATTAAACAACTGTTTAAAAATAAAAATTAAACATAACTTTACTTCCCTCTGTGAAACTAACTAGTTTCTACTTCAGAGTAGCTTCTGTTAAAGGGGCATCCCCACCTCAAATTACACAGTATATGTTATTGCATGCAGGGCTGAGCAAAATACCTAATAGTGATTTTTCTGACCAATATTGTGATTCTGACTGACTGATAATGCAGTCATTATTTCTATAAATTGAGGTCCAGGTATTGTTAAAACATTATGACAATATTGCAGACAACGTGGTTCATAATAAAAAGAATTGCACTGCTTTGAACTACAATTTCAATCTAAAAATTATTTTTGTTTCACTTCTACTCTCAGTTTCATCAGCTTAACAGAGTTCTTTTTTTTTTTGGGAATCCCTGTGGTGCACAACCAATCCTGACTCTAGCAGTCAGGTTTGGTCGTGCACCACAGGGATTCCTTGTGATAAACACAGGCCTCATGTTTGTGTTCCTAACAGTAATGTTAGCTCCTCTGTCGTAAGCACAAGTTTGAAAGCTCCCAAGTAAGTGACATGTTTTAATGATTTTGGTCTACATTAAGAAATTCTCTACAGAGAACATTAACCTGCAAATTTAAATTTCTTTCCCGAGTTTAACATATTGGGAGAAATCCTAACTCTAACTCATAAAACATACTTTAAGAAATGTTATGCGCTTTATGTCCCAATATATTACATTCAGCAAATAAACAGTAATTGTGCACCAAGATGTGTAGAAGTGTGCTCTATGTAGATTATGAGTCAAATTATTTTCACTTCGAAAATTAATAAAACGTCATTTGAGCAGGGGTGCCCAAACATTTGCATAGGACTGCATCTAACTTCCAGTTATTGTGAGGGAGTTCCTCCCACATTCAAGATACATCATCAAAAGGGCTTTTCCTAGTCTTTAAACTGGAAAATCTCACCGTTAAGACTATAGCACCACTGTAAAGTATGAATAGCCATGTTAACAAAAGCATTTTGGCCAGAATTTCTCGTTAATCATAAATAAACCTAGCAGTACTTAATAAAATTTGTTTTATTCTGTTTTTTGGGGGTATAAGAAAGGGTAACATTCATTACTATTATTATTATTATTTATTTAATAACTGTTCCCTACTAGTACTGTTAGACTTTTGACACCGGCATGGTAAGCAGTAGTAGAAAGAAACAACATTTACGTTTTTTTTCTTTAATTATGTTGCAAACAATAATGACATCCAGATATATTGTTAACAATTGGCTGTGTGAACAGTGATAACCATGAAAGCAAAAGTCCCATCAGAGCTGTGAAGACTAAAGCCTCCAATCTATTCACAAAGCAAGTAGAGCTGACAGATGAGCTTGTGGCTGGAGGAAGGACCCACAAATATTATGTACATTAGTCCATCCAATGAGTGCAGCGCTGGGATTGCTTGGGACCTGTGATATTTTTGTTTTTTTTTCCAGGGCATGTAGAACTCCGTGGTGCCCATGTAGCGAGCGTTCAAAGCACCATTCTAGGTGCGGCTCACAGCAAGAAAGGCAGGCATGTCTAAAAGACAATCAAGTCCTGATTCTGTATTAGACTTATGGGCCTAAGGACTCCTAAAATCTGCCAATCAAGGAGGGAGCAGCGCCTGTTAAGGATGGTTTGCTTTGAAAATCAACTGCAGACACCATGAATAAGAGCAATACAGCTTCTGAAAGATCCAGTTAGATCATTTCCAGTGGGACCTGGGGGTAAAATCAATGCAGGATTTCTGAGACATCTTAAATGGACATCATAAGCCAGAACTGAAAAATCCCCCCAAAATCCCTGCTTTTTTTGGTTTAGGTTTTCCACACCACTTTTTTGTGATAGAGTACACCCTTTAGTGTAGTTTCAGCCTGAGCACAAAAAAGCCCCATCATATCAGGGGCAACTTTCTGTTTCAACACTCATCTACAGCACAAGGAGGTACAAGAAACTAAACAAGGTGTTTCAACTATCGCAACCTGTACCAAGTTTATAGGAGGCATCAACGGTGTTTGTCGGTTTTGGTTGGGCACTTCTCCCTCAGTCTGCCGCAATCCCATCACAAAAAGAACAGAGAGTCAGGAGTCAACCTCCTTCACAGAGCACACACACTGACCAGTCTGCCTACAACCACATACTGAGCTCTTCACAGTTATCATGCCAGCTGACCTATCTAGTAAGGTGTCTGTGTTTGGAGTCATTAAATAGTTAACAGCACTATACACTATACACGGATATCCCCTTTATCAGTCGTGAGGGGACCAGATAAAGGTTTTCTTTCATTGGGGTGTTTTTTTTTTTGTTTGTTTTGCGCAGCGGACGCAGTTTCACCTAGTCAAGACACTGCAGGACGGCCTGAGATTAGTCACCGAATTCAATACTATCTGGACCACCACAGACCCCCACCAGACAGCTCAACCATCAGTACTGTTACATGCAGCAGTGCTATGTCGACAGGTACAGATCTCGGACTAGCCACTATCATTTTTCAGCAGCAGCAGGTACATCCAGTACACACAACAGGAAATCGCTAGATAATAGACTGGTTAAGCAGTGGAATTCTTTATTATAGAATTGCATCATAATGAAAAGGCTAATTAAAATGATCTGTTTATGCATTTAGTAAGACGTTTTTAACTGCTTAGACCTTCAGTCAGAAGGGACAGAAGGTCTAACGTGAGAGGGATGTGCAAGTTAGTTTTTTTTTCCTTTTCTCTTTTTTAACTTTGCTGCCAAAGACAAAGGCAGATTCTTTTATTTTTAAGATATGGAATGGTCGACCTCCATCCTTTCTGGGATCTATTAAATCAATTCCCATAGCATAGTGTCTATGTTTTACATTTACCCACACAGATGAACAGGAGAAAAATGTGCTACTCGTAAGACATCATGGCTCACATGGCTCAAGAACTTGTGGCGCTTTCCTGTTTGGGAGGTTCACAAAGTCACCAGCACTCTCGAGTGAGAGCTGCTGTGGTCTACCATGTGAAAAGCCCCTTACAGCAGGAGCGACCATCAAGGTTTTCCACAAAGAGCTCAGGCAGACATTAGTATAACCGCTGCTAGCATTTCATTAGATTTCTTTAAATAACATCCCCCACTAACCCGGCATTACAGAATTCAGCTTCCTATAGGGGCAAACCCAGAAGTCATTTCATCGTGATGCTGCCACTATCCCAGAAAGATCTTTGCACATCCCCTACCGAACACCAGGAACCACTTTGAGCCCTTGTCATGTGTCATATCTAAGGTCCAAACTAAGGCTTTTCTTTTGCATTGCAGAGAACACATTTTTCTGCCAACAGGACAATTAACTTTACATGATTCTTGCAGAAAAGTAACAGAAACAAGCCAAGAACATCAACTCTGTGAAGATGAAAGCAGTTCTGAATTCACTGTAGTAATACAGAAATCTCTTTAAACTAGCACTACATGGTCAGAGCACCAATGGCCAATTCAAGTGCTTCATAGAGACGACATGTTGGTGCTACTAAAGTCTGAAGTGCTTCTGGGGACGAAAACTTACACAGGGTTAAAAGGGATCTTCATCTTTATCGGTGCCCACTATATGCAGAAGCTAGGCAGGAATTTTGATCTTTAGACCACAAAGTGAGATTCTTCTCTTAGATCTCCAGGATGTCTAGGGACTTTCTTAGTAGGATATTCCATGACAAGTGTACAAAGATTTATTCCCTGACATTTCAAGACAACAGTTTTATCGTTCTTAGATGCAGCCATTAAAATATCATCTAGTTCCACAATAAGAGGATGGCAAGCACACTTCAGAAAAAAGATGTTACAAAGCTACAGATTATTCTGATAACGTGCCCTGTATGCAATCAATTGTTCCTCTAGGGATTATAGGTATTCTGGTGTTCCATTTTTGTTGTCTTCTCCCCCTCAAAAGGTAATCAAGCTAGGCACCAACAGACTATGACAGTGAAAAAAAAAATATGACAAAGAACACAAAAAAAAAAAAAAAAAGAAAACAAAAAATTTAAATGAAAATATGGAAAGGGGGGGAGGGGGTAAACAAACAAGGATAACACTGTCATTAAATTATCAGTATAGCGCCCTACTTTAACCCAGTCAGTTTACGCCTTCGGTAGGTAAGGCTGAGTGAAAGATCAGCCTTTGTTAAACCTGTGGTACTTCTAGACAACGTTATGTAAATTTACAGTATACAATCTTGGATTCACCATGCAAGAATATTTTGTGTGTGTGTGTAACATTTAATAGCTCGATCTACATCCAGAATAATGTACATAAAAGGACAATAGTTATTGAACCAGAGCTGGGTGGGTCAAAACCATGGTGGTCAAGTGCTTCCGGATGGAAAATGGGGTAAAATGGGTCAGGGGTAAAGGGCCGTGGTAATTGTGGGGTCTTGTAGGCGAGATCAGCGACACTCCCACACTTTTACTGTCTGATCTACACTCCCGGTGACCACGTACGGAGCAGCCTTGTGAAAATCTGTGAAAAGAGGGGAAATTATTCAGTAAACTGTCCATTGAAACAAAACTATTTATTTGCTTCATCAATATAAATGAAGTGTTTAAGTGAGATTAAATGCACAATAAACAGCATATAGTGATAGACATGCCAAATATTAAAAAAGTCCTTAAAAAGGATGAAAATAAAAAGAAAACTGTATTAGCTACTGATACCTAAATGTATTAGCTACTAATACCTAAAACATACTAACAACGTTTGAAAGAGTGCTCAAGCTTCAGATCAAAATAAACTGAAAAACGTCTGTTTTTCCCCCCCTAAAAGCACCACATCAATCAATACATGAAAAGATGTGTGCCATGTACAGGACTGCATTTAAAAGGTACGCCAAGGCTTTAGGGGATCCTTCTGAGGAGTAGGCGGAATAGTTTGTGACGCATCTCCAGAGAGTTCTGCAGCCTTGATCCACTGAAAACTTCTAGACTCAAACAGTTAAGAGCCTGGAGTGCTCGCTCCACCCCCCGAACAGGCTGCCAGCCGCACCTAGAATGGGGCTTTGAGGCTGAAAGATGGACAATTCCCAGTTCAAACCCAATGGCATATAGTCTACCTCTTAGCCCTCTAGTAGCAGCTTTCATCCTTACAGAAGGATGGTGTATTTTGCACTGCCCAGAGGCACCAATGCTCAAACAAAAGGAAGACATCTTAGAAAGCTTTCAAAAAGTCAGACAACACTTGAGTGATTCAGAGTGGCTCCAGAAGCTTACCCAGAGAGGTAACAAAATGTTCATGGGCACTCAAGGTCTTCATGCAGCGCTTGTTTTTGTAGTCCCAGATCCTCAAAGTCTTGTCATCAGCGCAGCTCACGATAAACTTTCCACCAGGGTGAAACAGCACACCACGCACCCAGTTATCATGGCCAACCTGTACAAGACACCAAATGATCAAAACACAGTACAAAAATACAAGGTAAAACACACTCAGTACACAACTGTGCACTAAACACGCTACCATATTCACCTAGTTCACTTACCAGTGTCATAAGGCACATGCCAATGCTGACATCCCACATTTTGATAGTCTTGTCCCTGGAACCAGACAGCAGGAACGGTCCTGGTTTCCCACTCTTTTTAGTCTGACAACAAAACAAAAGAGATGAGTGAAATGAATGAAGAGGAATGGTACCGTGTGTGGCCATACTCGTAGAGTTTTCTAGAATACTGGCTTCTGTATTCTGACCTCTTTGAAGAACGATGGGTCTATGACATCGCCACATGCTGAGTGTGGTACTGCCTCTAATGTAGTCATATTGCATATCTGCTTGTTTCAGTTGCCTTTTGAGCAAGTGAAGAGTTCAACACATGAATTGCATTATTGTGCTACAGAAAGTAAGTCAACAGAAGTCTAAAGGAGTCTTTAGACAGTCAGTCAGCCTCACCACAGTTAAGCTAACTAAAGGCAGGTCTGACATAGCAGTTATTTTCAGTCATGATTATTACAGGGAAATTTTTTTTTTTTTTTTGTGAACAGACTACGTCAAATACTGGATGTCATTTATATGGGATTGTGAGGGGGAGCCGTTTTTTTGTTGGGAGCAGGACGAACTCTAGCAGGATCAGTCCCAAGCAGGCCTCTACAACAAAAAGTTCCAGAGTGGATGTGGTATGTTCCTCTCCCACTTGTACATTCTGGTACAGTTTCATCTTTGTCATTTGACTTTTAGCAAACTAACCTGTTCTTGAAGTTTTATTTGCTGTTTACCTCCTGTTGTACGCCCTCAGGTCAGCCTTCTGACTTTTTGGCTTTAATATAGTCTTTAACCAATGTATGGTAAAATACTGGATAACGTTCTGGATCTGTTAAACCATTTTCCTTCTTTCTTTGTGAATGAAGGGATTCTTTGGTCATGTACTGACGTGGTTTTCATGACTTTTTTTGTGTCGTGCACTGATATGGTTTTCAGCCTCATTTTGGCATGTCCAGAAGTAAATGTTCCCTCTAAAATCAACTCTAACTCATGTTAGTTAAACTCATGTTTTGGAGACACAGTTGACCATGCTTTAACCAAGTACTCAAGTGGTCAAAACGTAAGGATTACCTTAATTAGGTGAACGCTCAAATAAAATCCTTTTAGATTAATAGTGACATTATGTACTTTAAGTTCAGTTTAATTTTGCCTAAAATCGAATGGCACAGTCTAATTACTTACAAATGTCAGCATCTGTGTTAAAGATATTGTGCACTAAAAATGCAGATGATCTGCAATTTCTTTTGTACACCCTTATTAAAAAAAAGAAATACACAAGATGATCAAACAAGCACAACGACAGGAGCTACAAGCAGATACTTTAAAGCTGAAGTGCCCCCACTAAACAAAGAGACAGTCATGTTCAGACAAGCGTGTTCTGTAGGCCTAAACCATTTCGGGTCTGCTGTAATATCACGCAAGGCTGCATTATCACCAACTGTGACAGTCTAATTGATGTCAAGAGATCCCACAACCATTCTACCTGAACTGGATTGACAGTGGCAGACTCTAGGAAAGTTTTGTTTTAGCTGGAAGAAAGGATAGGATGTTCCTTTTTTATGCGATAACAATCAAGAGGCTCTGTGAGGGTTCATGCTGCCTGATGGAGCCACATGCTGTGAGGGCACATGTTACATCAGATAAATTGGAACTTGAACATGGCTGATCACAAGACTGGCAAGAATCAAAATGGTACCATCTTAACCTCGGGCTATCAATTTCATTTCATGGTCTAGTTCAAACTGGTTCTGTATGCTAAATACAATTCTTAGGTGATCCTTGGTTTCAGGTCAAAGAGCAGATCATGTTGCTTTCAGAGGGCTGAGAAAAATACTGCAATTGTAATATTTGAACACAGCCATGCTAAGGCTACAAGATACATACACATCAGCTGTGTCGTTTCTGTAATGGTTACAGCAGTCCTTCCTATTAACCAGTCACAGGACCTAAGACCACATCATTTGCACATAGGCTATTTTTGTGCTTGGAGAACTGTCCTCACCTCAGAGCCAGTGGCCTCCAGAATAGTGGGATGTGCGCTCTCAGGAGCCCATGAGATGCACTCCACTACATGTTCGTGCTCTCTCAATTCAGCCTTGCACTCTTTTGTGGCCACCACCCACACGCGCACCGTCTGGTCATTAGAGCTACTGGCAATCAGGGAGCCATCCTGATTGGGCCGTACCATGCGTACCCACTCTCTGTGGCCAGTGAACGTCTTCACACAGTACCTATAATGCAAGAAAGGAGTTCTTATTTAAATACCACACTTTAACACAGCACTTTATTCCCATTTATCAGCTTTCAGTATCTTGTACAAAAATACGTAAGTGTTTGATTAATTGTTTTGAAGCATGTCGTACTTACCCAGTGGCCACTTCCCACATTTTAATGGTTTTGTCCCTAGAGGCAGATACTATATGATCTCCATTGGGCATTATAGCTACAGACGAAACATTATGGTCATGCCCTAAAACAGAGGAGACAGGTACTAAATTTTAATGACCAAATTGCTGCATTTGTGCATTTTGCAACAGAATGAAGGCACTGATTATCACATGTTGTTATGCACGTCACCATTAAATCCTTTTCATGTACATATTCAGCAGTAACTATACTCATATTTGTACCGTGCAAACCAGACTGTTACATTCACCACTGATAATGACGGCATAATCTTTACCATGACAGAAACGTTAATATGCATGAAGTATTAAAAAAGAAGGGAAGGAGAATGTGCACTGGGTGGCTTTGTCCTTAAAAAAAGCTAATTACACAGGGCACCATTCTAAAGCTGACAAACAGATGATGAAACTAAGTAGTCTAGAAAGAAAGAAGAAGGGGAAAAAAAAAAAAAAAAAAAAGGACAGGCTTCAACATGGGGGGAGCCCCATAGAATGTTATCTCGTTTTGAAAAGGATAATTAAACTGCTGTCCAAATCTTCTAATCTCCTGCTGAAGCTCGCAAGAGGGAGGGAGGAGATAGAAAGACAGTGGGAAAAGCAGGGAGAGCTGTTTTGCACCCAGCCAGGAGGGGGGCAGACAGTAAGGGTGGGGCTGGGGGGTTCCCTGCAATACTTCCCTCCATCAGCACAGTCTGCTAGTCTGATGGCAATGTGCCAGTTTAACAGACAGGGTGTAAGTTACAAGCCACCGGATTTGAACACATTAAAAGCTGTTGCACACATGCTATTTGGATTATTACCACTGAGGGTTTACAAATTTTGACATGGATTAAAAATGGCTAGAAGCTACTCAGGATACAAGTTTACTTCCAAGCTTTTGCTATCTGCTGCTTATTCAGCACAAAAGCCACCAGGAAATATCCTGGTATAATTCAGCACAGAGTCGGGTGTAATGCAAATTCTATCAAATTCCAACATTCGTGTGTTCTGTGGTGATCACCCATTAGAGGAGCCTGCAGGCTCACATTACCCACACACTACAGTAATTTAGCAAGCAATTTGGATATTTAAAGGACGTTGCCTGAGGACCAAGTGCGCAGGGACAAGGCATTTCAGGGGAAAAAAAAATGCTGAATATATTCAATGTTTCATTTCACTTAATATCCAAAAGACTAGATCTCATAAGCCTAAAGGAAATGAACTGATCAGCAGACAGGCAGTCTACAAATATGTAATGTAACTGTAATATCAGAGAGGAAATTATTTTGAGATTTATGGGGTGGGTTACATGACAAACAAAATCACTGAAATAGAAGCATTTAACACCTGTAACAAAGTAGGGGGGCACTAACGCCCTTTTTCCTTCTGATAGCGATACCTGATCCTTGGTTATCGGCCAATATAGAGTAACAAATCGTAATTAGAAATCCTTAAATTTATTTATTTTGATAAAACCTACTTTCAAATGTCACTAACAAACCATATCAAGCTCGAATGGATGACATTTACTATCAATATTACTATAAAAATGACTATGATAAATATGATAAACCTGTGGTATATAAGCACAAAGCAGCTTCTCTGGCTTGGCCAAACACTGCTGCATGTTTTGACACATCTCCAAGCATCAAACTCTGACAGAGTTTAATAAATAATAGTTATTCACACTTCATCAGTAGTAGTGGTTGAGCTATAGCTTCCTTGTTGTCTGGAGTATTTGTAAGATATCGGTGAAACCAATAGCTTAGGAGGAATTCCCAATGGTATATTACCCACTACAACTGTCTTTGTCAACCTACACTGCAGACACGATGTTAAGCTCCATCTACTGCAGGTAGTGATGTGTGCATCAGAAATTGCTTAGTGGCATCGTCATAGGCATCAGCATCACCATCTCTGGAGTGCCAGTAACCCTATAATAAAGCCACACATGAAATGTTGTTTCAGATGCTCTGCTAGCGAACACTTAACTCACCATGCATGGTCCTGATGCATTCAAAGCCCTGGAAGTCCCAGAGTTTAATAGTCATGTCCGCGGAGCAGGAGGCCAGCAGCTTTCCAGTCTGGTCAAAGGAGATGTCCTGCACAGAATCTGTGTGACCCTTCAGGGTACGCTCGAAGTCTCCAGTCTCATAATCCCACACCTATAATGAAAACAAAAATAACAGCCTCTGCTTGTGTGTCTGACTGGCAAAATAAACAAAATGCAGGACAGGCTTCAGAGCTATTCTCACGCTATAAAATAAACCTGCATGATTTCAATTTAAAAAATTTTTAAGCAACTTTTTCAACGAAAGTGACAAAAAAGCCCACTACTGTTACAAAGTGCACTAAATTATGTTTTTTTCCTGCTTGACAATTGGATAACAAATACAGTACAGGCATTCATGGCTTGCACCTAGCGAATCATGCAATGTTAACACACTGTAAACCGCAACAGAGCCTAACATGAAGAAAAGGTTTCAGTAGTGTCTAGGCTGCAGACACAGAAGGATAAGCTCTGGATGCTGCATGGGGGCGGGGGGGGTTCAATGTGGTGCAAAAATTGACACAAGCTTCCCCACCTGCTTATCTAAATCTCTTCCCTTACGTCCATTAAACCCCAGTGAGTAAAAGGAAACATGCAAACAAAAGCATACTGTGGCCACACCCACAGTACCCAAGCTTAAATACCAGGATTAAACAAGCAGTAGACCTACATGTTCAATATGTTTACATAATATGGTCATGATTAAGGTAAAGAATAGAGAGCTTCAGTCTACTTACACTGCATCACCTGGGCTTGCTAATATTTTAGGCTCTTTGTTCTGATTTTGTCTATTGATTTTTCTGTCTCCATAACAAAATGACACAAAAACACATTTCAGGTTTACTTTAGCTTTCCATATATAGCCTATAAAACCAAATATTATTTATTATTTGTATAAAGGCACACAAAAACACATTAAGTTATGCAATATTGTGGACTCAGACACATTGGGTTGTATTTAGTTTAAAAATTATGTTGTTAATGCTCTGGGATGAGTGTAGTTAGGCACCGTGTTCTTAAATGTTCTGGGAAGCTTTACTAGTTTAGCTAGCAGACAAAAAAAATTACAGCCCCAGCTAGCCCATGTGCTGCGGTGCACTGTTTTGTTAACCACATCTTTATGCATTTGGTAATTCAGCATTTAGCTGAATGGTTAAGTTACTCGTCTCCCGCAAAGAAGAGCAGGGTTCAATTCCAGAACAAGGAAAGTCACTTTAACAGCTTGTGCGCCCTTTTTGGCAGTGTGTGTATGAGGTAATTTGATCAGTTCTGTCATCTCCACTCTGACATTGTGTTTATCACAGAGGGTCAAATCACAATAACAATGAAAATACAATTATCGTGCAGCTCTAGTGGAAAAGGTCTAATTCCAAAAAGAGTAGGACACAAGGAGGTAGTGGGGGTTGGGGCACAGCCCATTCAAGTCGAAAGCCATGGCTACTAGCACTCAGGCGGAAGTTGAATTTGCTGAAAGGCAAGTGCTTAAGAACGTGACGGGAACTCCTTGTGGATTATCTCTGAATGATACAGACAATTAGTAGGTTTAAGACACATTTATGCTGATTTGGAGCACATGAGCCCCATCAACTCTGCTTGTAATAGTGAGGAAAAATCTTAAGATTTGATTAAACTACAATATAATGGGTGAATATAAAGGGTGCAAGATGGATAGGAGCATGCAGTGTGTTCAGAGTCAGTGCTGGTGCTGCATGCTGAGCTCTGCTGCTGATGACAGGCTGGCAGAAATAGGCCACATACTTGATCATAGATCTCATTGCTATGGGAACATTACACTATTGGCCTTGGTTTTGTTTAGACAGAGCAAGCAGGCGACGAAGATGCTTAATAGAGACACAGCAGGGCAGAGCAGAAACCGATCGTTTACGGCTTTCACAGATGACAAGAAACTGCATTACAAAGCACATGAATATGACATAAAAAGGCTAAATTTGCATTAGAGTGCTGAAACGGAAGCAGTGATGCCTGTAAAATAAAATAAAAATAAAATCAGTTTTATCTTGATCTTTTATACTAATGTTACGGTCCTCAACTGTAAAAACTGTGTCAAATTGTTTCATAGCCTCTCAATTTTTTGCATCATGACTGCCATGTTTGCATGGGGGTAACATTTTAGCTACAGCGACATATCTGGATAATATTCTAATTTTACAAAGTTGAACGCTCTCATAAACTGTACTTCAAACTGTTAAGACGTCTGGTTCCAATCACCATAATGGTGAACAATTCTGATTATTTCTAGAATTTCTCTAGAATGGAGCATTTCACATAAAACCACTCTGAATGACTTAATATACACTTTACACTTTTATGATGCCAAAAGTTTGAAGGAAAAAAAAAAAATGTTATGACTGTTAGACTCACCTTTATTGTGGCATCCTCTGAGGCAGACACCATGACACTGAATACAGGGTGAAAGATGACCTTGGTGACAGGACTCCTGTGGCCACTCAAAGAATATCTCTCTGGGGGACGAGGGATCCATTCTTTGGGGTCTCGTTTTTGTCCTATAGGTCCCCCTAAAGTGATCTCCTCTTTTGCTTCATTTAGCTTTGATTCTAACTCCATCACCTTTGAGAAAACGGTAGAACGCACACTGAGGAATTTCACATGCAGATTACACTGTACCTACATTATATACTGTAAATGCATAGTCAAAACACAAAAGAGCATTTAGTGTTTCTCCAAAAAAAAAAAAAAAGTATATATATACATACATACATACACACACACACACACACACACACACACACACACACACACACACACACACCATTTACATTTAACATGACTGAAATGCACAAACCTTCTTCTGTAATCTGATGACTGAAGTCCATTTCTTTTCCAAAAGGCCAGCATACTTCTTATCCAATTCCTCATTCTAACAACAAAAGGATGAGCATGAGAAACAGAGCAGTGATGCAAAGAAAAAGTATGGGGAAAAACAGCTTGTAGGCATAAATGTAGCCGTGCAACCATCACCCCTAAAGGGAACTGTAAATTCTCTCTAAATCCCTTCACATGGGTTAATCTCCTGCAGACAAAGACAGCTTACCAAGATCACAATTATAGAAACACTGCACTGTGAAAATTCAACTTCAGGGTGCCTGGCACCAAGTCTAGCGAGGTGACTTTGGCAAGTAACGTTCAGTTGCAATCTGAGAGCGTAAACCATCAACAACCTCAGATGTCAACATGTATGTAGAGTATTACATTGTTGTTGTTGTTGTTTTTTTTTTTAATTATACTTGATAAATTACTCAGGGAAATAATATCTGAACTTCCAATTATTCATATAGGTATCTTCATTCTATTTCTAATCATAACTGGTGTTTAAATGTAACTGAAAAAGGGATGACGCTGATCAAATAAGGACTACAGATCCTGCTGAATAAATGCAATATGTTCTATAACCTAGAAAGCTTTGGATCACAAAGAAATAGAACTGGAACAGCAAACAGAAGAATCACATTCTGCTTCACTTAGCTGTAAATACTCATCATTACGCCCACTTCCAATGCAATGAAGAGTCTGATTCAGCAATATAAAAAACCAACATGGTTAATCATGTTCGCCCTCAACCAAGACACTCCTCCCCATGTGTGTCTTCTTAAATATGCATAGCTGTAATCTGAGCTGGGGGCTATCTGAGTGGGTGTTACTTGCAAAAAGAAGCGTACATATTAATACTTCATTTCGTGAGGCAAAACATGTCCATAATGACTAACGTTACCCTTGACCGATTCAAACCAATGATACAGAGTTTCTTTCCTTCATCAAAACTGAAAAATGTACATTCAATGGCAAATATTTCTAACTCAAATACCAGAAGACAAAGGGGAGAGAAACTATGCATGGGTGCTTGAAGTGCAGCACAGATTCACTCTGCTAGAATCGAATTGAAGGTGTCCAAAAGAACAGTGCCTGTGATGAGAGAGTGTTGTGATGGGGCTCGTGTCACTAGGTCTCCGAGGGAAGGGGCGTTCCAAGGCTGCTCTGAGGTCTGATCTGCCATCTGCCTGGACCCCTCTGCTGCACTCCGTGGCTAATGGCTATATATGAGCCCTCAACATTCGCAAGCTTCTAATCACAATGGTTCTCTATGGTCTTAAAGACCATCAGCTTAGACCTGACTCCCTCAGAGGCCAACTGCAGAGTGTTCAGACCATTCACCTATAGATAGTTGTGCAACATAGATTTTTTCCCCTATTCAAAATTTACCAAGTTAAAATAATGTTGATTTAACAATGTAGTCACCTAGAGCATTAAAAAAAAAACCAAACAAACAAACAAACAAACAAACAAAGCTTTAATACAATAATAAATAAATTTAAAAAAAGAAAAAAAGAAAAAAAAGAAAAAGAAAAAGAAAAGAAAAAAAACACGGAGTGGACAAGGTTTAAAACTGGCATCATAAGGTTTAAAACTGGCACCACACAATATCCCTTTTGTCGAGCATCCAGTTATGAAAAGCACCACTTTGAACGAGCTTTATTCAGTTATGCATAAATTGCAACAACACCTATCATAATGATAACAACGACAAAGATTATGCTGAAGCTTTTTGCCAATGTGTGGGGCCAGTGACAGAAGTCAAACGCGATTTGGGTCTCAAGTTATCTCCTGCACTGCCAGCCTTGAGAAAACACTGACCAATGCTCACGGTTTTACAGTATGTCACTCTTAGATCTGTATCTGAAACAAGTGTTCTGTTGAGTTCTTTTGACTGCTGCCAGTGTAGCAGCCGTAATCTGTGATGATGCAGGTGAGGTGACTTTCCTCCAGCTTCCACTCCTCTGAGGAAGTTCATAAAGCAGCAGCTGTTTTGACTCAAATTTAGACTGGCTGCTGATACTGTTCAGTATGGCTACAAATTAATACTTAAAGTTAGTGTGAAATCCCCTGTGCCATGATGTTTTTTCCACATCAACCAAATGAAAGTTCCATGAAAGTTTCACAGTGTAATACCAGCCTTGGATAATGCTGAAGATTTAACACGTTGCTATCTGTTGGTTCTGTTTAAGGTGTTTACATGTCATATTGTTACGTTTCAGTGGATTTTAAAAAGTTTACAGATCGGAGTATTGGGCAATTATGGTCACAAAAGAAAAAAGAAAAAAAATGTCAAAAAAAAAAAAGAAAAGAGAGAGAGAGAGAGAGAGAATTTGATAATTAAATAGCAAAGCAGCCCAATTTGAGAAATATTATAATCAGTTTAACATCAGGTAATAATTAGGTTTTTCCAATGCATATTTCCGGCTCGACTTGAATCTACTTTTCTGGTTTTCCAATTAGGCAATTTAAACTGGTTTTGGTATCGCCTCTGTCGAAGATACAAACAGGCTAAGCCAAATGTCATAGGGTATTGTGGCAGCGTAAGACTAAATAAGACTAAATAAGAATGATGAAATCATTATATCGCACAAGCCTACATATAGCCAGGCCCAACAAACTTGCAATGTTTGCAACGATGGGGGTGGGGAGGGGGGATAGAACCCTTTCAGTGAAGACAATAGAACCATCTCAGCTGAATTAATCGGTGTTAATAGCACTCTGGCTAATTAAAGTGAGTTTTCAGTCCACCACTGCCAGCAGGCACAAGCTTATCTGAAAGGGTGCTTCTCCATCTACAGGTCCCATCAATTATTCATTCTGTTTCCCCTATAAAGGAAATAAATGCTCAAAAAAAATCAACTGCTCTGGCAAAAAAAGAAAAGAAAAAAAAAAGACAAGGTTCAGGGAGATGCAGCATTCCTGTATTCCTCTATGACCACATCATAGAGTATCCATACAGCATTTTGCAGAAACACAGCTTTCCTAGCAACACTACAAGATTGCCAAGTGTTAATTAAGAAGGACCTTATTGTGTGTCTCTATCACTCATTACCATCTCTCATCTTTCAGAGACCAACATGATTTGCCTCTGCCAGACTCCAGAAACAGATTGCTGCATATACCTTCAGTCACACCCCCTAAAGCGAACAACAATTAAGCAGAGAAATACTCAAAATTAAGAGAGATTGTTCTCGGCGTGTTAATGTTTTAAGAGGGGAAACCGTGGCCGGGGGTGTCCCCCTACTTGCTTACCATGTCTAATTCGGCTTCCTTCTTGAAAACTGAATATGCCTCTTCATATCCATTGGAACGAAGGTAATCAGCTATCGCTCGATTTCTGAAAAACAAAGAGAAGAATAATTAACTCTTGTTTTAGTCAGGCAGGTTCTATTTAAGACTGTCTGGCATTGGAAGCTTTAGTTAGGGATTCAGTTATTTTCCTCCTTACTGACAACAAAGGAGAGAACAAGCATTTATGAGAGAAACATTGAAATACATAAATCCTACATTTCGATTTCACTGGTTCAAAGACATCAATTTGACAAAACTAGCTTTCTTGATGGAACAAGCAGTCCACATTGCTTTATAATAAATAATAAGAACGTAAACTGGCTGAATTATGGCATAAAAGCATAAAAAACACCCAGTGCAGACCAAACTTCAGTGTAAATGAATTGTGAAATCAGTGGCAGGAGGAACCAGATTACAACAACAACAACAACAACCTTATCATTTAAAGGTGATCCATGACCAGCCTATCAAACCAATCAACTTTAATCATGGGAAATTCACTGACAGCTTCATAACCTATTTTGAGAAAGCAGTCGGCCAAACCCCAGTTTGTGGCGGGTTCTTCAAGTCGGAGCACTGCAGAAGATACAGACAGATCTGAGAGATAGTGAAAACAAAGCTGTCTGCGAAATGTCTCTGTGCTGTAGGATGCCTTCCTGGCATTGTGTTGTCAGACGAAATCCACAACAGAGGAAACCCAGAGGCCAATAAAGAACTACAGCTTCAGCATAACAGTCACATAATTTCTGCTAATCAGGATTTTCTTTCTCCTTTGCTTAACCCACATTAGTATGTGTTTCAAATTAGAGATAGTACCAATCTGATACCAGGTAACAAGCCAATTAAAACAGAAGATGCTGAACTGGGTATTAAAGCAAAAGAAGTGGTGAATCTGTTCCAGTCTCTAGCATCTGTTCAAATCTAGCATAAAATTGTACACTCTCAGAATGTATGAGGTGAATGGTTGGCCCGAATCCCATTTTTTAGGTTCTGGAGATTTGGCCCCCTAAAAAACCAAAAAAAAAACCAAAAAAAAAAAACCCCCGTTTGGGGGGGTGTGTTAATATAAATCTGCTTTGCTGAACTGTGACATATCGACTTTCACATCCAGGTCATAGTCTCTACTTCACTGAGCTCTCCTTACTTAAATACATTTAATGAGTCCAAAAAACTGCTCAGTTATCATTCTAGCACTTTCCCTGCGATAGGATATATAGAAGGAAACAACTGCACTTATTAAGGCAAGTTACTATTCTTAAACAAACAAAGACAAAGACAGACACCACTAGGCTCTAATGTTAGCTTAGCTAGTGAACATAGCTAACAGCAGCACCCACTGGTAAATACCAAACTGACCCTTTGCAGATACCCTTGATACAGGCTATAGGTTTTATAGTGTGTTTACTATGAAGCCACATATACGTGCTATGGCTGATGAAGACAGCTAGCTAGCCAGCTAAGGCAGGGCTACAAAAGGGCCAGTTTGGCATTTACCTGTGGGTCCTAAGGTCAGCTAGATTAGCTAACTACCCAAAATTAGGGCCCATGGGAACCAAACTTTGTTTTTCTTCTCATCATAAAGAAAGCACTATAATAATAATTGTCATTTTTTGTACTCAATTCAAACAACAAGGAACACAGAACTGCTGCATGCTGAAAAGACGAGGAGCCTCGGCTGCATAGAGGTTTGGACCAAAATGTGTTAACAAGCAGATTAGAATGTAAAGAACTGAACCCTTTTGAACCCACATCAGTGCATGAATAAACAAGGCGTTGACTGTAAAAAGATTACGTGATTGTTATTTTATATCTCTCAGTGCTGCATACCTGAACTGATGCATGACCTGAGTGAGCAAAACACAAGTGTATTTTACAGATGGCCTTTATTGAGGGAGGGAAAAAACAAACATCCGAATTCTAAAATTAAAAACACTTACCTACCCAACAAATAAATATCTAAATACCCGAATACTCGGTTTCAGCCCTAGGGAGGTCATGTTATAAGCTGTGTACTTCATGAAAAATGTTGAAGTGGCTTAAACATCTAAAATCTGTCAGGCTCAAGTCAAGTGCTTCAATTCAAACAACTAATTAAAAGCTTAATAGCTCAGTAGAGGTTTCAATATCTGTATTGTTTTCAGGTAAAGAAAAGGTCTCATCAGAATGAGTGAAACTTATAAAGAAGGGCTGAAATAACTGACAGGAAAAATGGCTAAGCCATCTAAATAGGCAATCAGAGTTCAGGTTAAGCTGGTGAATGACTGGTGACAGGGTAGCCCTGTTCAGAGGCAGCCAATGAGACCACAGGCAAGCACCACTGTGAGATAGCACTCACAGAATAATCATAAGCCAGTCAATTCATATCTTACTGACAGAACTTACTTTGTGGACTCTCTTTAACTACGTTTGAATAAACAAAAAAAATATATAAATAAATAAATAAATAAATAAATAAATAAAAATCAGAAAAAAAACCTCAGGGAGAAAAGTGGATCCCACCTCCTCAAGCAAGGACTCAAAAAACAGAAAGCAGCCATCTGAATTAGGAGCCATCTAAATAGGGAGTCAGATTTCAGAGGTTATTCCATGTCACAATGTGGTGAAGTTACTGGTGGACAGCATTGGTGGAATTGTGGGCAGCCCTGTTTAGAGGCAGGCGATGAGGCACCAGGCAAGCTCTGCTGTGAACATCAGATCACTGCTGATGTCTCCGACAGCAAGAACACTCATTAAAGTCAAGGTCAGCACAAGGTTATCGCTCATGTGACAGGCTGCAGGAATACAACAGACACTGCTGACTGCTGGAGGGCATCATGCAAAAGTCTAAATATGTGTGTTTGTTTACATCGGGACAAAGCAGTACATTTCTAAACCATTCTTACTCAGATGCAGCCTGGTCACAATAGACGTTTGTGAGTCTCAGAGTCCACCTGATTTTAGATACAAAGAAGTGTAAACGTCAAAATAAAAATCAGTTTGATCATGCTTTTGTCCTCATTTGATCCCTTGAGAATATACAGAAACAATAATACTAAGTTTCTCACTATTAATTTAGTTCATAATAAATACAAGGTCAGGGGTTTAAACACAACACAAAATGAGGCAGTTTCTGCCACCAATCTTTGTATGTAGACTATTACCAGGGCTGTAACAATGCATCATGAAATTGTAATATCACAATGCAGAACTGTGAAGAGGTGTGAAAATGCTTCATGCAGAATGGACACTCCATTATGTCATCTAATGCAACTGCATTGTTTAAACACCAACACTGGTAAACCCATCAACACCTCACTCCGCCAGCTCCAGCGACTTTAGAAAGCAGTGCAACCTGATTTCTGTCAAAAATTTCCTTCATTCAAAATTTAAGAATGCAGAATCTCAGGACTAGGGCTGTACCCGACTCAGAATTGTGTCAGTCGAATCGGATTCGCCACGTCCCGCCAACGATTCGACTATTTGTTCATGTTTTTTCTCCATATACGTTATCTAGTAATCAGTAAATCAATTTGCATACATTTCAGATCTGATGTCCTC
>CM067488.1:14746353-14860143 GCA_034552555.1 Semaprochilodus insignis
TCACTCGGCATTGCTCCTTTAAATCTCACAGAAGGACCAAGTCTAGAAGAGTCAATCACTGGTTCCGTGTTACTGTAAAAGAAAAAAAATACAGCAAGCGCAGGGACAATGGGTGCAAACAATAAAGGAATCTGATCCATGCAACTGCCTTCAACTGAGATAAGCTGAGCATATTCTAGACACATCACGCTGGGGATTGTGGAAGCAGAACACCAGTTAAAACCATTCATAAATTATGAGGCATACAAACAGTCTTTAATGCTAAGTATCATTATGAAAGCAGGTAAGCAGAGGCGGAGATGATAAGCCATTTCCTAAGCTAGCAGGTCTTGATCCACATCTCATAAGGTGATCTTAAGGAAACGCTCGATAAATTCCATGTGGGGAGGGTGCACCAGCATGGAAGAGATGGAGAAGAGAGCGGGGGGAGTGCGAGAGTGAGCATGTGACCAGCATTACCTCATCTCTCTCAGAGAGGTTCGTCTAACGCACATCACTTCCTCTCTGCTCCACACTCGCTTCCGCATCCACATCATCACATACAGGCAGGCAGGCACCACGCTGCATCCCTCCATCTTAATGCTGCAGTCAGTGACCTCCTCTGCAGTGACCAGAGCTAGCTTTATCAGGCTTGTTCCTAGCCCTTGAGGGGAGGGCTTTTTTAAGACAGCCTGTAGAAAGTGAATGTTTTTTGCCTGCTGCTATTAAGTGTTAGCTTGTGGCATCACAGGACTGTTGTGCGTCTCTGTTGACTGGGGAGGTGATAACCTCAGAGTAAACAGAACAAGGAGAGAGGCTGTTCTCTCCTGCAGCTTCAACATGAAAACACACTCCTGGCATAAAGAGCCTTTCATCTAAGCCAGCACTTTCCCTGCCTGTATCCAGAACACATATACACACAGAAATTGCAGGAGAACCGTCTCCCTCTGCCTGACTGCTCTCTGACAAAAGGCACCTGCACCGAAGCTACTGCCCTGCTGAATAAGCAGCCGCATGCTGTGTCCTCTGACCAGTGCCTGGGACCAACCAAAAGGAATTTCTACTGGGTTCCAGTAACAGTACAACACACAGCAGAACACAAAGAACCAGGTAACAGCAATGACAGGTAAAAACAATGAACGAAACTCTACATCACACCGTTGGACTGACCACATCCATGATGTTGGCTTCACCACGTAGATGCAAACAGTGGAAGTACAGCACTTAACACTGCCACTTTAAGTAAGATTATTTCAACACAGAACGTCAATGCAGTATCATCCAAAATCTCTCAGGTAGGGCTGTGTAACAGTAACACCGCAGGGCGCGCAATGTCAAATATAGCAAATTAAACCTGTCATGTACGTCAATTGTTTTGCTACTGGATACAAAAGGAAAAAACTTGCACAATTTTTATTTTCCATGACTCTACGGGGATGATTTGCACTCAACACAAGTCTTTAAAGTAAAAAAGTAAAAGTTCAACTTTTAACTATTGGTTATATTTTCAATTGCACTTCCCTACAAAATGCCCCCAATCATTCTAGAATTATGAATCCTTCCCAAAACAGCTGTGAAGATAATCTGGTGAAAAGTAATAAATATCTTTTTAAGGGAAGGGGGAAAGAAAAAAGAAACACATAGCACAGCAATGCCAATTTTTCCCCTCAACATCATGCATAATTATAAGAAGTCTTATGATCGGTCAGAACACAACATAGGCATACAAATTATGGCAAATTCTTTTAACTGATAATTGAGAGCGTCATTTGTCAGCAATTGATTAACAGACAAAAAAAATATTAGGGATGTGGCCCATCAACAATAAAAACAGAATCTTTAGACTGGCAGAACCATGTTCAAAGCCAAGGTAAAATATGTGACATGTGCGCACTTATGAGCGACCTCCGCATTAAAGCATTATATTTATTATTCAAAGTTGTCAAAATGTGTTCTTGTATGGACTGATAAGTGAGAAAAGAGCCCGATTTTGTTTAAAGCATAGGGCACGCGCGCACACAAAAACTACAAGACTTATGTTGTGACTTTTATCATAATTGTGAAATATTATAAGAGAACATCTCTACACTAGCATTACCACAGCAGTATTTTCAGTTTCACAGTAAACTTTAACAAATAAACCACAAATCTATAGACCACTCCTCCAGTATGGCAGGAACATCATTAATAAAAACAAATAAAACCCCTTACAGCTGACCAAACTATTGAAGTACAAACTTTTACAGTACATTTATATGCAACAAACCTCTTATGTTTCGTCATGCCAGTCTCTCTCAAGAAAAACCTGGTAAATTATGTTCACCCGGCTGAATCTGACAGACATTGGGTTTGTCCCTAAATACACAAGGACCTGGTGGAATGCAAGCTACACAATTTACTGGATGCAGCACACATAAAGGAATACAACAAATTAATCTTATTTGAGAGGCGCTCTAAATGTAGGTTAATTGCAAATGCTCCACAAAGCGCAGGCAGCAGAGAGCAGGCAGAGTGTGAATGTGTGGAGGGCAATTGGAGCTGGACGTGTGCATGCACAGCATGTGACTGTTGAGCCAGCTGTCAAACACACACATGCAGTAATGAGATTTGGGGGAGCTCCACAGAGGCCACACCTCTTAAGTAGCCCAGGCTAGCCGAGTAGGGACTTAGTGCTAAGGCTTTGTTTTCTTTATAGTCATTTAAATAAGGACCTGAGCCACTTCCACACATGCATGCATGCACACTCACACACATAAGAATGTGGAAGCAGAGGGATTTACTCTTTCCCTCAAAAGATTATGCATTCATATTCTCTCTAGCTTGCGAGACTGCAGGCCATCAGTCAAGTCTGAGTGATCGGGACTATGGTATGTGTTTATTCAGTTTGGAATTTCTGAAGCTGTCAACTCCCAGAAGAATTATGTAACCACAAATATCTTTTAATAACAGCCACACCAGCCTGTCCTCAATACAATAGCCAGTTACAAGCACAGTGAATTTTATATATACACCAGCTCTGCCAATCTGAAAATTCAATCCTGGTTCTGGTAGGTTTAACACTAGGTAGTAAGACAACAACAAGAATTCAGTGACCCGCCAGTGATTATATAATCCAGGACCAAAATGACAAGTCAAAAGTAAAGATCTGAGGACCTCCGAAATAAATGGGACAATCAGAAGTATTCAGACATCCCTTCTGATCAGTGTATTAAGCTAGTTTACAGTGAACCCACTGCCAACACAGGGGCCCTCATGTATACAGAGCCTGTATCTACATAGAAAAGTACTGATCAATGGAATGGAATACTATGAAGCAGCCACACATGAGCCAATATCACCAAGCCCACCATGGAGTGCTGTAATGTAATGGAGTGCTCTGTTTGGCTTTGAGTTCTGATGTGCTGTCTTGCTGTGAAGGAAAAGTAAGGAATATTTGGATGTTGCTAGATGGGTGCTCATGTGCATGTGATGCATTTAGAAGTTGAAATGTCATATTAAAAAGCCTAATATCTCGTCACTGTCCAAAGAAGAAAAAGTATCTCCAAAATGTTATGTTTACAGCAGCGGTCATAAACATTCTTTAACGTCAGAGTAAGTTTATTTCAAAAACATCTGGAACATATCTATTGATCCATTCATCATGAAATTCGTGACACGCTTAAAACAAGGAGAAAAGCAAAAAGAATAAACAAAAGCAGATATGCTTCTTTGGACAGCAAGAACATTTCCTTTTCCATCTCAAGCATATGGTAGAGAACACCTAGAAGGAAGAAGAGAACATGGACAACTAACACATATAGTGTGTAAAGATACATATATAATTCTATTTGATACAATTAGCCTAAACATTCGTTAAAATGTCTTGATTCCACACAAATTGTACAAATTGTACAAATTGTAAAATTGAATGCGCATATCTATATCTTCTATTTTTTATTAAATATTTGTGCGTGTTAAGTTTTGTATCATGCGTTATTAAAGTTTTACTCTGTGGTATGTGGAACTATAAATATGTCACTTTAGTTCTACTGAGTACTCCATTTTTACCACTTCAATAAACTGTACAAATAAACAGTAATTGCACACTGAAGTGTCTGCAGAGGATGTATACTTATATGTAATTTGCTCAGACATGCGGCGCCTTGCATCCAGATACCTAGTTTTGATAAATGACAGCAGTTTCTATAAAACACAAGAGACCCTCAGAAGTGACTAAGGGGATTAAATTTTAATACAATGTTTTTGACGGCAAATTATACAATTTGCTAACATGTCTTTCTTTTCAGACCGAAATGCAGGTCTGCATTTGTGTTTAATTATACTGGGTAATGAAGGTTCCTGTTGAGAAAGTCACAGGTCTTATTTCGGTGAGCCATAATTAGGTTTAGTGATAATGTATATTACTTAAACTGCTCCAGGCCTGATTTTGAGCGAGACTGAGGCAGAAATGCAGCTCGTGGAGTGAAGCCCCCGAAAACTAGCAAAAGAGCCTAAAGCTCATTCATCTGACAGTCCGCAGATTAAATCCATACTGGTGATGGGCATCCCGCTGACTGGCTGGCAGCAGATTCATCCCCAGCCCATCAGGAGCTGGCACCTACAGCTCACAACACAGGCACGTGTGCAAATGCACCAGAGTCTCCAGAGTCTAGGCCAGCACACACCTGCCAGACACAATGCTGCAAACTAGTTCATTTGAAGTGTCGCTATCACGTCACTCACTGCAGCATTATCATCACTAATACTGTCGTATTTGTATTTCTGGGGAAATGTCTCGATTTTTAATACTATTTAGAATTCCCTGCACCCATTATTAAAATAGATTATGACAAAATAACATCTGCAGAGTTGAATGACCACCCAGAGACCCGTCAGTCGACTGAAATTCAAGCAGTCAAGAAGGGTTTTTTTTTTTTTTTTTTAATTCAGTCAGCATGAATCATATAACAACAGGATAAAACAGACAGAAGCTTGTATAAAATTATCAAGAATAATAACATTTTAAAGAGAAGTAAACAAAGGTATATATTATATTCTAGTGGGGCTATCTGCTGCGCTTTCTTTCAAAAAGGTAATAATAAAAATAAAAACAAAGAAAAATCACCCACAACATGTAACAGCACCGGAAGTTAACTGATGAGAGAACTAAGGTGGATCGGCTGGTAAGCTAGGCTTAGCTATAACAAAGTCTCAGAAGAAGACTAGTCTGGCAGCATTTAAAACTTTTGAAGAACTGACAGTGCAACATTGGCAGCTGTTCTGTAATTCTCTGGCCTGATTTATTATACATATATACATATAAAGCAGGGCAGTAAGTATCTAGGCAAGATCCACCCCCAGCCTCACGTGCAGCACGTCATCTAGCCATCAGGAGAAACAGAGAGGGGTAAACCTCTCCTCGACACAAAAAACTGATCCCTTCAAATCTTAAACAAATTAACTCTTGATTTATTTACAGAGCCTAATAAGCCCATCCTGACCAAGATGAGCAGTTATTATTCCAAAGCAGACGATGCCATCATTTTCAGGTCTACTGATTATTCTTAAAAATAATTAATTCTGATCTTAAATAATTTCATTTGCTTACTTAGATTTATTTGGGATTTCATGTTTAAAGAAAAATAAGAAGTAGGTCAGGTGAAGAAGGGATATCAGTTATTTTAATCATTTTTTTAAATGCTCAAATATGTTACTATCACTCTGTTGCATTTGACTATATGTTAATGTGTTCAAAATCACCACTGAAATTTATGCATATGGCTTTTCTAATTGCTAGACAATAAAAAAAAAAGAGAGTACAGTCGAATGTTCGTACTGAACAGCCAAACTGAATTTGACTGAGGCGGGTACAGCCCTAAATGTTTGCAAAACAGGATCAAAAAGGAGCAAACTAATAAACAGCACCTATAAATAACTGGGCACATCCTAAAGCTGACTGAGAGCACATGCTCCTTATCTTTTGAGTGCAGGGTCTACACAAACATTCAAATCAAACAGAATCAGCATATTGCATTCCAGATTTACAGGCCACAGGCTTATAGAGGGACAGCTTTACACTCTCTTGGAGAGAAGACTGACTCTATTTGAGTTTTGACAGGGTCAGCAAATCACAAGAATCCCAGGTCAGGGTCTGAGGAGGACCATCACAACCAGAAAAGCTCCACAAGGCACAGTTACACAAGAACCGAAAAGACCTCACTACTTTAACCACAGGCCCATATACAACTCCACTTAAGTTGGAAGGTATTTTGTTTACCCCCACCCCTTCTTTTTTTAAAATAATCCCTTGCAGCATGTATCGGCCAACAACTGGGTGTACTCAACGAGGTCTTGTATGAATAGTTCAATTATGACTTCTGACTATATTTAACTGTTCAAGATGTTGCGCAATCAAAACACATGACGACCTGAAGACCTGCCATTACCATAACATGAAACTGTCTGATTCCAGCCACAGCATAGTTCGGAAGCATGTAGAGCAGTAATATTCACTGAGAAAACTGGGCCATAGTTAAATATGCTGAACCTAATGAGTATTTCACTTTAGACTTTTAAAAGGCAGAGTACTTGTAGGCAAATTCTTTGGCTTACAATGATCATTTTACTTTGTCACAAAATGTTGGGAAAAAAAATGGACTGGAGTAAAGCTTGCATACCAACTAAAAATAAATAAAGTTACCACCAAACGCTCTTGCTCTGCAATATACAGGCCTTGACACCTAGCGGTTCACAAAACAAAAAGCACCACAAATGACACATAACTTTTTGATGACAGTACATGCAAAAGCTGTATGATAAGCTGCTGAAGTAATTAACTTCTTGAAAAGAATGATGATTTAACCCTTTGCCACACATTCACATAGCTTATAAAGATTGCAGACATTCAGTGTGACACATACTGGACATCGTGCAATTCAATCTGGACCTGCTGCCACCAGCCACTCGTTTATTCCTCTTGACTGGTCATCAGTAAGCAGTGAACTTTTCAACTGTCAGGTTATCTGATAAATCCATATTTTCACAGTGCCATGGCAAAAAGCTAAACGAAATGGAAAACTGTACAAGACTACCAGCAATTACAACAGACATCTACTGCTCATTCTAAAAATTCACACTGAGGACAAATACAGCACTGTATAATATTAACTGATCGCTGTTCTGTACTCAGTGGACAGGTACAGAGATAATTGTGCCAGAAAACTGTATTTCTTACACTGCCTGTGTGATTATGCAAGCAAGAGGGTATATCAAGGCTTCTGTAGACTTACAGTTCATCTCGTTGCCTCTGTGACAGCACCATGGTGGCAGAGGGGAGGGGGGGGGTCAGGAGAAGGGCGTGCAGCAGCTGCTGTCTCCCTGGCAGGAGATGACCAATCAGACTCTCAGGCTCCGGCTCACAGGGAGGTTTGCCGCTCAAAACGCACTCTTCCTCTTATAGACTGGTTGCAGGAACACCACAAACAGACAGCCTGCAGACATTCACCTGCCAGACTGTCACTGCATCTGTACAGAGAGAGCACAATTGAAGGTGAGATGATTACAGACTACAAAAGCCCTAGATATACCCTAGAGGGGCCAAAGGTGCCAGAAGGTATAACTGATCATTGTAGTAGGCACTCTGGTTTAGCATAATAGTGAATATAACTTGCACTGACCTAACCCAGTCCCCTAAATCTTTAGTCAGACTGACAGGGGCTTAAGGGTTAACTCAAACATTTCATCAAGCGTTCCATCTGCTTGTTCCTCTCACAGATTTACATCTCACTCTTATGCCCTGTACCTGACCTGCAATGCTGAGCATTTTCTTACGGACTCCTGGTGCCCCTGTTGGAAGCCTCACACACATGTAAAAAGGGGAATGATGACCCAGATTCCAGAGTCAACCTACTTCACCACTCTAACAGCATGCCCTGCATAACAGCAACAAACAGGTTTCTAAATTCCACCTCAAGGATGTAATAAGAGGGGAGAGGGACAGAGGTGTTATGTTCTGCATACACATGCTCAAACAACTAAGAATTTTTAACACACCAAATAATGAAAACTGAATGTGGAATTTTAATGCAGCAATGAACCTGAAAAGACTATTATTTTTAGGACAGGTTGAAGATTAAAATACGACATTAAGAGATAAACAGAAAGGTAAGCATTCTACTACCAGTTTGTGCTGGGAGAGAAAGCACACCATATGTAGTAAAAAGCAAGCTTCTTATTCCTGCAACAGCACTGCAATCTGGTTAGACCCCCCCACATTGTTCATAAATGAAGTCAGGTGTCAATATCAGCAGGGTGCATGCGGTGCTGACACAAAATATTATCAAAATTCTGTATTTTCACATAACCTGATTTAAATGTTGATCCCACCGAACCAAAAAGCCCAGGGACAGCAGAGGTACTGTTAAAGATAAGCCACAAAATGATTAAAGCAGTGCAGGATGGGATATAATTCAGTACCTTGAAGCTTACAACAAAATGGTCATGGTAACTAAATAGAATTACTGGGAAGGATTTTATCCATAGCAGATAAATTGCACTTGCCTTATACAAGCAAGACCTCTCAGAGTGGGTCTGCTCTATAGGATTGGCCTTTGAGAAGAAAAGGATACATCATAAAACTTCAGTAAGCAGACAGGGGAAGAAAACAGGCAAAATTCAAAGGCAGCCAAACGATATATCTAAAGATCTAATAACATTTCTGGCTGCCTCTGAAAACCTAAGCAACATTAAGTGTAATGAAAGCACGACAGATTTGCTCCAAAAAATAATGTAAAAAGGAAGACAGTTTAACAGTGAGAGTGGGAGTGCCATGAATGCGAATGAGACAGTATGTCTACAGAAGGGAGGGTGCACTCTTAGCTTCTCACACTGTATCTGGAACCACCAGAGAAACAGCAGCTCTCTGAATACTAATTATTGCTAAATGTTAGCAACCGTACAGAAGCAGGCAAAATTACAATCTAAATCTATAATCTAATCTGAAGAGGATCAAAATCAGATTACTCAATGATTATTAAGGCTTGTTGGTTCAATACACCCAATTTCATCATAAGGAGCAACCAAGATAAACAGATGTTCAGCATCCAAGATAAACAGCAATCATCAAAAATCACATTTTCAAAAGGAGTCACTAAAACAAAAATACAGGTGCCCATTTACACACACACACACACACACACACACACACACACACACACACACACACACACACACACACACACACACACACAGTTTTACATAGTATTCCAAATATTTCTAACAATGTAACTCTGTTTGCACATGTGATCAGCCAATAGCTTGGTATAGGCCTATTTGGTGTCACTGCTTTGCTTTGCTGTATCCCTGTCATTACACAACAGTGGTTGGAATTCCACTGAAACAGAGCCTGCCGAATCCCATGAACTACTTTACTTCAAAGACAAAGACTTAGCAAGGTCTCTTAGCAACTCCCTCTGAGCTTCTGAACCACAGAAGAGAAGTGCTGTCCAACAGCAATTACACACATTGCTATGAAAAATCTAACACATGCAATACCCAGTATGAAACCTGGAATCAGAAATTACAAAGCCAAACATTTTTTATCTCAATCTATCAGACTGTCATTAAGAAAGTTTTATTATGCACGTTTTGCATCGTCATTTTAACAGCCAAGCAACAAGTCAACCTTTGCACATACAGATTAAGCATGACATAGCACAATAAGGAATTTAATAGAGAAATAAGAGACACAGACACACACACACACACACACTTGAGTATGCCAATACGTCTTGTGGTACTGTATTTCAAAAACATATCAATTGTTTACATGCAAAGATTGGTGGCAGACAGTGGTTCACTCTGTGTTGCGCTTTAAACGCTGACCGCGAGACAGCAATACTGTAATCTAGGTTCAGTCTTTAGACTCTTCTACTCCAAAGTAAATAAGTAGTGTAAAGGTGCACTGCTAACTTAAGCATTAACAAAGCTATACATATGGTGGTGCAATACAGTGATTTTTGCTTACAGCATCACAACATTGCAATATAGTCATACTCATACTCCCCATATCATGATGTGCAGTGTACCACCAGAGTCTGGCCAATACACAGGTCTAGTCAACATGACAATTTACAGATTCTTTTTTTTTTTTTTTTTTTTTAAATGTGCCACCAGCATGTCATCCGAGTGAGATCTCAGTATACATAGAAGAGAAGAGAGCCATGAATATTAACTAAAAGATGCTCGTAACTCTAACCTACAGACAGTGGAGTCTCAATATTTGCACCACCTTTTTTCTAACATTACATTTCAACATGATAGGTAATCCTGCTAAAATGGGACACAATATACATGTTTATGCTTCTGGGAGATATTCCAGGAGATTTCTCAGTAAACCAGGTAACTTAAGCCCAAAGATGAGGACTGTCCTATGGGAAGGTCCTGCTGCTTTTTTCCTTTCGGACAGGTTTGACTTTGGGTTTAAATAGGTTTAATGGGTTTTAATAGGTTTAACCATGATTTAATAACGCTATTTAATAACACATTTTAATAGCCTCATCAAGTTAGCCTAGATGCTACTGTTACTGTAGTCCATTATTGTGCACTAATCTTGATGTTGAATCACTACTTCAAAAGCATTTAAGCACATGTTTTGGGGAAAACATTCCAGCATCATGTGGAAGGTTACAGAATCTGTTTACCTACTGGTGTTATTAAGATTGCAGTAAACTCTTTATTAGAAGAAATACTTTGTACTGTCCTGTGGCTTTTTCTACTATGAAAACAACTTGTTTAGATTCATTTGAAAAAGTAATAATAGTTATCAGCATCCATAAATAAGACTATGGTCCTACATTGGTGTGACAGCTACAGGCAGTTAGAATATTTGCCTCATCACTGATTGAGCAATGGAAATGAGGAATCTGTCACTCAAGCTGTTTTCACAAACTCCAGCTGTGGATTAACATCAATACAGAGCAACAGTGTTATGAGCACAAATGACTGTTGAGAACGTGTCACACCTCTTTCACCTTCACTTGAACAGCAAAAACCCAGTCAACAAATCTTGACAGTTTCAAAGCCTTTCCTTAACAGACAGTGGCTAGAGGAGTAGATGGTGCATTTACACTTGATTTACTAGGCAGATTTATTACTCCTCTCACCATGCAAGGAAAAGACAGCCATAGAGTCTGTTTGAGCCCGTCTTTCATTTTACTCCAAAAGAAAAACATAACTGCTTTTCTGTACACAACACTTGTGCATTTACATCACTATGCTAAACATGCTAAATAAATAGAAGCCTTGCACTGAGCACCAGTATTAACTGCCTCACAGCAATATTTCATTTCCCTGTCTTATTTATTTCTAAATAAGCACACTACACTTAAACTGCACAGTCCGCTTCCTTTTCAAAAAGATCATGTTATTAACTGTGGCTAAATGTTTGAACTGCACTTGTAAATACTTGTCCTACAAGGCTACTGTTACTATAAGGCAATACTGGTGCACAGGCCTACTGAGACAAATGACAAATACTTTTCTCTGTGATACTGTGTAAGCTAGAAAAGACAAGCAACCACCAAGACTGGGAGAATAATCTTGTCTGTCGGGCTTTTAATGGAATTGCCATAATGATCTCTATGCATTTCTGACTGCTGGGTGGAAACTAGGGGTTTCAGTATTTTTCCAACTAACAGAAACTGCATATGAACTTGCTCCCTTGCAGATAAAAGTGTATTTCGTTATCTATGCATATATCTGATGGCACCAGGATCAACAAACACACCCATGTACTCTGGTTCAATGTCCTGTCCACAGTGTTACTGGATGGGGAAAATGTGTTTCACTCATCGAGCACAACCAACCAGCACTTTTGTACCCTGTCTGCGTTCTGCCCTGTGTTGAGCAAAAGCTATCAAATCAGTGTTTCAGTTTTGTAAGAGATGCTGGAGTAAACAAAGAAACACTTTCTTCAGTCCCACACCAAGAGGAAAAGGTAAAAACCGTCACAGTTGAACAATGTAGTTAGAAAAAAGCTCACATGCAATAATATAATTTTGCTCTAGCCAGACAAACATGACTCATGCATGTAGATCAGGCCCTGCACGAAACATCACATTCAGTTGGTGAGGATGAGGTATGTGTGTGTGGAGCAGACACAGTGCGTGGATCCAAACTGCTGCTATAGTAGTTTGAAAACGTTCGGAACATGTTTGTCGACAGGGAAGTTTTAATGGGCTAACAATGCAAACATGCCTCCATCAAATTATGCAGCACAGAAAACATCTGATATATTCAACACATCCAACTACCTCTTCCGGCTTACCGTTATCACAAAATATTTTTAGTTGAACATCAAAAAGAAAAAACATTTTGACATTCATATTCCCTTGACTGCATGATTCCTCTAATGTTTTTATTTTTTTTTTCCAGTTCTTTGCTTTATACAGTTTTTAGTCTGCATCTAAGCTAGGGCTGAAAGATTAAATATTAGTATTAGTATTAAATATTAAATATTAAAGATTAATATTTTATTTAGAAATCGCCATTTAAAAAAAAATAAAAGAGTGCAATATTCAAATTGCAAGAGCTGCAATCTTAATTATAGGCTATTTTATCAAATCCATGTATTTGGTGGGGAATGTTAACACATCGGAGCTTGTAAACTGCCTGTAGATGAATCAGACCAATCAGAGGCAGCCTCTGCTCCTGATGTGTGCCCTTTCAACACTGTCAGTGACTTGTGCTACATATCTCTTTTATATAAAAATGTATTTAATGTTTTTGAGCACCATTTTTCTTTAAAAAATAAATAAATAAATAAATAACAACACTGCCTATTAAATGTCTTTGAGAGCTATTTAAAGTTATTCCTCTATCTGCTTATCGGGATCAGCCCTGAAAAAACCTTAAGGGTCGGAAGCTCATCTGGAAATTAGCTTGAAATCAGCAAGATATTTGAAACCAATAACACAAGGCGTGCCCAAACACTACATGGGCGCAGATGCTGGCTCATTAGCCGAAATGCTTTCCCTGAGCAGTAACTACTAGTAGTGCTGTCACTGGAGCTCCACCCTTATTTGGATGCTTCAGCAATCCACCATGACCTAACGTCTAGCTGATCTTCAGTTCAATAGGCCCAAAATGAACGATTATGATTACGCCAGCAAAACTCACCGGTTAGTAAGCAGGTGACTGTATTTCACTCCATCATTTGTATAAGTTTATTTGCTATCCACAAGCCAATGCGGCTGCACTGTTATACAAGGAGGATGACTCGTGTAATGGTGCTGGCTATTCAGCTCATACCTTCACGGTTGAAAACACTGTGCCAGCTAACCAAGTTAAACACTGACCTAGATAGCAGGCTTGACATTGCCCACCCTGCGCTGTAGCCACTACCCAAGACACCGAGCTAGTACTAACCAGCAGTAACCAAGTCTGATTGATCAACGTTCAACATCAGCAGCATTTCACAGCCGACCATTAGTAAACAGCGTTGATCGATTTAAGTAACTTAGCAGATGACACAAGTAATAACTAACCTGACGGTATATTTTACGAGACGGATCTGAAAGGACAATTCGCGTTTACTAGCTAGTTATGCTAGCTAGCTAACAACATGGCCCGGCAAATGATGCCTGCCTGCATTTTTTAAACGCACGGCTACAATTACAACTGCACAGCAACTAAACTAACGCGGTCAACAAGGGTTCCGCGGTTTAAACAGTCAGTTAATGGTATATTAAGCAGTGTATCTGGATGTTCATCGCCATTAATTCGGCGATACGTCCGTTAGGGTCGTTAGCCAACTGTTGATAGCGCCGCGCAGCCCCCAGATCGTGACATTGATGAAGCGACGTGTTGATCCACCGCCGGCTAAATAGCTAACTAGCTTTAGCTACACCCAAGCAGAGAGTGCACAGCAGAGCGCCAATCAAATTTACAAGCGTCAAAACCAGCAGATTTACCAACCCCAACCAAACCAGGGTGTCTAATATATTCATAAGATATAAACAAGCAAAAAAAACAACCCTCTGAACTATTTCTCTAACGGCCTGTCCGCCATTTTGAGACACTGAGTAAGGAGGAGCAAAAATATTAGAGCCACTTCTGTTTTCTTCGGCTACACCAGGACACACTATAAGGAGAAAGACTCTTACCCTACAGTGCCACAGCTGAGTACGTGTCCACAAAACAGGGTGGAATAGAAAGCAGATACACCGTGACTGTGACGGTAAAGTCCGCTCCGCGCCTCTCCTCTCCTCTCCTCTCAGCTCCTCTCTGCTTTAGCTACTAGTGGCTACCGTTGTTTTCTCCACAGCATTCGCCAGCATGGACTGGGCATGCGCACTCGACGCCGAGCTGACAGCGACGCGTAGCGCGCGCCCTTCATCCACACTCTTTCGTTTTAAGCTTATCCTAACCAGTTTACACGCACAGTCGTGAGGTTTTGCTGTAGTGACTCTGAAAATCACTCGAGTTTGTGCAGTTTTATCATGGAGCTCGGAGTGAGAGTGAATGTCATGACCGTTCACTGGTAGCCTATGACGTGCAGTGATGTGGAACGCTGATGATGATGTCAGCTGGTTGAGTGTTTATATACAAACACAAGCCGAAGGTGACGGAACTCTCCAGCGTTCTACACGGCCATTAATGATATCTGACCGGGTGCCGAGTAAATCTGACGGAACAGGCTTCATAGCATTCGGCGTGACACGTGACCGCTGCTGATCTGTTTGTTACTTTCTGTATATTTTCACGGACTCTTAGTTAATGCTGTAGTGGAAGGGGAACTCCAAAAAATAACAAAACATAACACATAATTAAGTAGTTAAGATCTAAACACAGTCATTCAGAGTAGTGCGTGTGAAATGCTCCGTTCTAGAGAAACCCTCAGTGTGTGAGAATCGTTCACAGTGGTGGTGATGGGAACCAGACGTCTGTCTCAGAGTTCAATGCCTCTGAAAGCTCCTTCGCAGAAAGGTATACCATAAAAGGGTTATAAATACGCTGGCTGATGTCTAACGCATTTTATGACAGTTTTGTGATAAAGTTTTGACATAAAATGTATTTTAATCCAATATTTAAATATGTTTGTGGCGGAGGGTACATGTGGGGTGTTGTGAGACAAAATAGTCCCCAAAGAAAACTTATATTTTAAGATCTATGACTAATTTACTGTGACCAACACTACATATAAATCCACTTTACATATAAATCAATTGTATATATATATTAACAGAAGACATGTATAGGTTAAATTAAGTAAATAGTAAATAAAATGTCTGCATACTACAGTAGTATGTACTGAAAATTACATACTGTCCCCTGTGTGTAGTATACAGTACAGTAACAAGTTTTGATATACAGTGTAGTGTACTAATACAGTCACATGACCAGTTACCTCACATTTACCTCAGAGCTGTTATTACTGTATCCACTATATAGAGCTAGCTGCTCCTAACCCTGCTCAGTTCACTTGAACTATGTTTAGCCTTGTTGTTAGCTACCCTCGGCTATTTCGCTCTAAAACTGAACCTCCAAAGCAAGTTTGTATTTTATTAAACTTCAGACCTGTATATTTTAACTTTCTCATTCTGATGAAAACATACCCCAGTCACCATTCTCACATTTATACTCAGAGTTGTCTGCATTTTGCTCCCCAGCGTTACCCGCCGCCATTATCTAAGCAGGTTGAGCTGGTGAGGCCGTGGTTCATAACGGGATGCAGTACACCAGGAAGATAGCTCCCCCTGTATACTAGAAATTCTGACTGGAGTAGTACACCATCCGGGTGTCTTCAGTGTACTACAGATGTTTAATCTGGTCGCATACTGCATACTACATACTACTTTTAGGCAGATTTAGTACGCGAGTAATATTTAGTAAGTATGGCACTTCCAATACAGCCCATGTCTTATTAAACAGTGGAATTCCCCTTTAACATTTGTACCATGTCTTGATTGAAGTCTTCTCCTGCTGATGTTCAAGAAATTAGCCTACATGACCTTGAAATGATTTGCTTGGACATACACAATCTTTACACAAGAACAGTAGCCAGAAAGAAATGGCACTTAAAGATGTAAATCGTCCAAAAAAAAAAAAATCATAGCTCTCAATTTTTGTAAATTATATGCATCATTTAATCACAGCAAATGATCTTGACAATGTGTGAAAATTTCATGATGAACGGACCAACAGAAAATCGCTTGGAAAAAAGTCTGGTTCCACCGACTTACATTAAAATTAAACTTTTTGCCCTCTCCTGTGAAGTTGCCATTTTGGACATTTGGAGTTTTTCTTTGGACAGCGATGAAATGTCTGTTAAAGCACAGTATACAATTTCAATTCAATACCTTTTCGTCTCCTCACAGTCCACTCAGTGTCTGTTCTGTGTGTGTGCTAGAAAAAGAAAGTCTGGTGTTGGTTCACAGCCCTGGATCTGTAAATGGGAAAGTGGATCAGGCAGAGCACCACAACACTCTTTCAGTCAATCAGCAAAAGGGCGTTAGCGACGGTGTACAGGACAGGGGGAAAGGGAGGGGCCCCATGCTGAACTCTATGCCTTATCAAGAAAGAGAGATGGCGAAGACACAGACATGAAGCAGAAGGTGTGAAGAACCGAGACAGAAGTTCTTATATAGCTGTATAAACATCAGTGAGTTGTTTCAACAGCACAGAGACCTCATCCAGCCGAAGTAGGCCTCCTATCTGCCCGCTTCTTGTTTGAATTTTCCCCGTTTAGCAGAATCTAACTGGTACACCATTTAAGGTGAAACATGATTTGTCTGTATAATGGATGAAAGCGTTTGTAAAGGGCTCTATTGTCACGAAGATAAAAAAAACCAAACAGGTTTGCTAGCCCAGCGCCATTTACCTTGGCAATGTGTGTCCACAAATTTGGGGGGTTAAAAACATCTGAAGGAGCACTGAAGGGAGGGGTGTATCTGTTGTCCAGAATCGTATACTGCACCTTTAACACAATACAGTAGATAAACAAACAAAAATAAATAAACAAATAAAAATAATAATTTAATGGAAACTACACACTCAAAAATCTAGAGAGTAGAAGTGTCTTCTGAGAACATTTATGCACTATACCAGACTTTCAATTTCTCAACATATGATGGCTGGGTGATGTAAATATCACATGCACACACACAGACTGTTACAACATTTGTTATTTGCTAGTTTCTTTATTTAATACAAAAGCATACTCAGATCAAAAATAATTAGATTGTTATTTATGGGCAGCAACTGACAGGTACCACCATCAAAGGAAACAAAAGCAGACACACAAAGCAGACAGCATCTTGCAGGATAGAGATAGGGGGATCCAAAAACAGAAAAACAAGGAGAAAAGAAACAATCCTTGGCTCCCGAACACACAGAGAGGTACGATAATGCATGTACTTTAGACAGCAGGTGACGCTGAGGTGGACTGAACAGACGCTGCGTCTTACTCCAGACAGGCTTTCCATCCGGGACACAGCATATCATGCTGACTGACTGTTGGACTCTTGGATGACAGCTGCTGTTGGAGCTTTATGGCTGAGCTTGGGGCTAATATCAGATCATATCTGTGTGAGCAGATATAAGAAAGCTGTGCCAGAGAAGAAGGGGCACTGATGGGAAGGTTCTCTGTTGGATATGTTGATTTGTTCGAAGTAGACTCCAAATGTGCTCCTTAATTTCATCTCTGGAGTTGAACAAAAGCTTTTTGTTTCATATTCAGTCTTCCACACAGACATTCACACTTGTAGATAAAATACAAGATGAAGTTCCTTTGACGGATTAGAAAGCTCTGAATATCAAAGACAGATTCTTTTTTTAGTTTAAAACTGCAATCCAAAATTACTAAACCCACAAAATTAAAACAAGCCAGTGCTAAATATCTAGATGACATCAATAAGGTTGTCATGCAAGAATTTACACCACTGAAGAAGAAGAAAAAAAAAAGCTTTGCAGTTAATGGTACTGATAATACCATTTAAACATCAGGTTGGAGATTACAATAAGGAGGTTCAATGACTGCATTGAAAATTCCAGTCATTTAGAAGTATAGGAATCTAACAGCATTTTATTTTGCCACAAAGCCTAGTGAACATCAGAGCAACTGTAGTGACAGTTTCAAAGCTAGAGAAGATATGTTCAATTCTTCATCATAAACTGAGTTTATTTTTCATTAGCAATGCCGATGCAAAGAAACTTGGTTAGGCTAGGGCTCCCCTTAGTGGCTACTAAGGGTGCTGTAGCTGAAGACACATCAGCCAATCATGTGGCTCCCATCATGATGATTGGTAGGCCAACAATAGGCAAAAGAAAGGAACACAGTGAGCCTAGTCAATATTATTGAACCCATTGAAAGGCATAGAAAGACATACCAAATATCAGCCTGGTTCAATTACAAAACAGAAATAGGCACAAATTCCACACATCATGATTTCTAGACCAACATGCTTTTTGTTCAGAGGTTGTAATAGGACCTTGATTGTGAAGGTAGCTTCTATTTTTCTATTTTTGGAAACAGCCCATGATTTTTTATAGGAAATGAAAAAAAAAATAATAATAAGTGTAGCAGCCTGTCTTGCATCCAAGTGCAGCCTACAGCTGTACTTTAAAGGCCAGATCCAGCATTTCTATTGCTTTAAACTCATACATTTAACACAGCAACAGGTTTGACATTTGTAGGTCGACCCATACAGCATTTATACAAGCAAACAACTCTGTTCATTTGTTTTGGTACATTACATAAAAGCAGCCTCTTTCAATCCACTTCCGTGCTACTGGGTGTTAACAACATTTTTGGAAAGTGCACTAAATACTGGCAAGGAAAATCATGAATATATGAGAGGCTTCTCTAGCGCAGGAAAGAACGAACCGATACTAAACCACCATCAAAAAAAAGTCCAACATGTCAGATATACTGAGTGGGTTTATTAACTCACTACATTAATGGCAGGTTTTTTGCCATGCTGAGGGCCAAATACTGTATGTTCCTCTAGGATTCAAGTTCACATTAGTTGTCCCATCTTTATTACTGTATGTAGAAAAATATGCCGATAATGATTCTGTTGCAGCAGCAGTAGAAGTAGTAGTAGTAATGTTAGGATTCTCTCGTTCTCTTTCAGAATACCTGCACTAGTACAACAAACACACGCACACATACTTGAATACATACTAGAATGGAACAAAACTGAGCACAGCTACAGGAGTCTATAGATCTATTTGAAGCTAGACAGCTTGAATCTGCATTTCAATCAGCATAAATCAAGTTTCTGTCAAAAACCCACAGACGGATGTACACATCTCTCCATGATATATATCTCTATAAAACAGTCATGGCTTAAATTAAATGGATACATGAAGAATATAAAATGGCTTCATAATTCCCCATCCCATTCACTTTTACAAAGAGATCATTCATCATTATTGTTTCTTACAGAACATGTGTTATCATTCTAAAAAGCCTGGGTGAAAACACATTTGTAAAATTTCAAGGAGACAGCAGCCACCCTTGGGTAAACCACAGAAGTAACGGCAACTGTATGGGACACAAGTTGATTAATATTTGTAACAGGTCTTGAAGATAGACCGCAATACATACATTCTGAAGCCTCTGCTTTGTTTCTCAGGTACCTCTCTGAAATTAGCGGTGAATGATTCCTTCACATCTAGCACAGTGTAGAAATCACCTGAGTTTTCAGACAGGCTGTGTGCTAAGAGTGGGTGGGCGGGAGACAAAAGGATGGAAAAGGGGAGGGGGTGGGGCTGCTCTGCGTTGAGCCCATGCTGGGTTTAAGGAGAGATAGTGGGTGGTAGTCCTGGACTCAGACAAAAGAAGGAGAGAAGAATGGGAGAGCTGGGAGATGGGTGATGGATGGATAGCTGAATGGTTGAATGGATGGATGGATGGATAAGGCTCTGGTATACAATGTCATGGTCATCCTTGGTCACCTCCAGCTTCATTCACACTGGCATAAACAACGGTGCTCTCTCTGTTACCTCCTCGAGCAGGCCATGGTATCTGGCCCTCAGACAGCCTGTGTTAAACGCTGGTTCCAATCTCTGCGACTGCTACTCACTGTACATCTCCCTGCCTGTCCCTGGCCCTCCCATCCCTTTAAGCTCAAATATATTCATTTAAATTACACAGCTTAGTTTTCAGGTCCACAGGTTCAAGCAGATGGCTGTTGCATCATGGCCTCCCCTGGCAGGGGCGGTAGATTTGGGGTTAATCATCAACAGGAAGCTTGTCGTCCAGCGCTAGCTGACCGTCCTCCTGCTGTTCCTCTGCCTTCCCGGAGTCCTGGAGCTGCTGCCGGCGCTGTACCTCTGCCTTCAGGTTCTCCAGGTCCTTTTGGCTGCGTTGCATCATCAAATATTAGTTACAGCAGATGGTGAAAGTATATTTCAAACATAATACAACCTGGACAACCTACCTGAGAGGAATAAAGATGATGCCATTGATGATGTTGAGCTGCTCCAGAACACTGGCCATGCTTGGAGCTGTGAACTGCACGGCACCAAAGGAAAAATGTTATTAAAGTAAGTATTAGCTCACAGATTACTGCTGACTACCATTAGAGAATACATGAATAATGGGATATCGCTAAAGGCAACCAACTTTAAGAGGCATGATGCTGGCGTTGGAGCCATTCTTGTAGATCTCATTCATGGTCCTCTGTAGTGCCACAGCTTGCTGGGTGAGGTACTTCAGATACTCAGAACTCTCCTTTGTCTTCTCATGGGCTTCACCAACCTTCAAGCAAAGTCAAAGTCAAAGTCAATGCTTACTTGCATGATTTCCCTCTTCCTTTCTAAGCCCCAAATGTCCGTACTTCCCAAAGCTCTGGCAATTTTGAATACTACAAACTAAGGAAATGAGTCAGAAGGAATCAGGGAACGAGAACGGAAATTATTGTTGTAAGTATAACAATAAATCACCTCACAATATGTCACATATATGCTTCTTTGAGTATAAAAAAGACAGCATAATTAGAGCTGTTTTACTGGTTTTATGTCAGTACAGGGTGTGAAATGTTGAGTACAAATTGTATTGTATGATTTTATTCATTGCTTTTTATTTGTTTATTTTAACTAATTTTAGATATTTTTTATTAAACTTCTAAATATGGCATTTCTGTTTTTTTACTCATGTTATACCTAGGACGGGGCAATATGGCAAAACTTATTTTCACAATAAACAATATGCACCACAATTCAATAAGCTACAACAGACAAAGCAGAACATGTAGTGCCACATATAAGTACAGTGGCTATATTCAATACTTCAGAAACTGCACTGCACCAAATCCAATTAAACAGAACTAATTATGCTCACTTTGTTAAAAAAATGTAGTTAATAAATATAGTCACATTGCCCACCCCTAGTTTCAATCAACAAATAAAATATTGTGGCAAATGGTTGAGGTAGTTTTGATGTTTGCAATCAAGTCTCCAGCCCAACCCACATATACATACTGATCACAACAAGGCATGTGGGGAGAATTAAAAGTTCCATTTGCTCAACTGAGAGAGAAAAGGTCGAGCAGGTTCAGCTCCGGGCTTTCAGGCCAAGGGTTTTGGCATAAGCGTTAACCTTATGAGTAAATGTACTGAAGCTCCTCAGTGAAACATGCTGTAGGTCATGTTGTAGATAAAACCGCTAAACTGCTAGGAAGATGCTTACTAAGTTCATTTTAGCTTGCTAGATTGCTCAGACTTGAAACAAGACCAGAGCCATGTTAAGTCTTGCGAAATGCTAAAGGAGGATTCACCTCTTTTGGGACCACCCATTTTACCTCAACTAGAGGAGCAATACTGGTGATACACAGCAGACATTTGTTAGACCTTGAGAAGATAAGACATACTTTGTACATGTATATTGGAGGGCAAGAGGAACAAGACCAACTTAATTGGAAAGAAAGCTCAGATTTAGGTTCCCTGGGGCTTTAATACCTGGTTCTTGTAAATGGTGTAACCCTCCTTTTCATGCTGTAGGGCAGAGCGGAACTCAGCCTTGCTCTCATATACTCGGGCCACCAGGTGATGACTGCTCAGAGAGAAAACACAGAGAGGAACAGGAAGATTTAGCACTACGAAAAGCAGATGTAGATCACTCAAAATGAATTATTAGTGTTTTCATGTCCACATAATTAATACCTGAGGGCAACTTTGAGCGATCTGGGACCATGGTATTTGGAGTTTATGGACAAGGCATTTTCAAGGAAGCGTAAAGACAGGTCATACTCCATCACTCCATGTAGCACCAGACCAATATTGCTCTGCAACAGAGAAAATGAACATCAAAGGCCGCAAACAGAGATAAAGAGGGTCTTCAGTGCACAGTGTGAACACCAACAAAGCTGTTTAACACTTGTTGCTGAAGTCTTGTTGTAAAATCTATTTTTTTTCCCTTTTTAATTACAAAGAAAAGCAAATATTTATTTTTAAATACGACCAGATGAAGAGGAAGATGATTGTCATGTAACTTACATCTAGCAGAGCCATTTCAGGATGGTCCTCCCCACACACTAGTAGCATGAGATAACGGGCACGATACAGCAGCTTTAGGGCAGTGGACAGCTGGCCATTGGCAAAGCAGTACAGAGCCAAGTGCATCTATTAAAACAATAAAGGCAAACATCACTAAATGAAAAATTCAGACACCAAAAACATACACTGAAAATGGTTTATAAAAACAGTGAAGCACTTTAAAACAAGGCACATGTACACACAAGATCCTTTCAGACTAGTCAATGTTTCTTAAGGGGTTATCCTCAGTCAGCACAAAACTTACTTAACATACTCTAACTTCATCTATTCCTACATATTTGTCTGGACACTCACATATTCTTGAATAGTGTTAGGATGTTCAATCCCCAGCACTCTCTCACTCATCAGAACGGCTTTCTGTTGGTTACTAAGAGCCTGCAAAAGAAAGATATTAAGCATGGTAACACATTCAGACCAGCACACAGAAAGCAGCATAAGAAACACCTGATGTCTATATGGACCATACCTCAGGGTGGTCACCTATGATGTAGTTGAGGCGGGCCAGCAGGCGCAGACAGGCACAGATTTCCACATGCATGGCTCCATACACGTTGTTAAAGAGGTTCAAGGCTTCATTAATTAGTTCACAGCCTTCTTTAAGGAAACCTAATGGAACAGGGGAAGCCATTCAGAATCTACTTAAAAGACCAACATCATAGAAATCAAGTTTTCCTAACTTTTTGGAAATAATAAAAATTATATAAACAGGTAGAACATTTACATTCACCAGTCTTACAGAAACAGCCAAGTGATAAACGGTTGGGACACCACAGAAATGAATTTTGTCTCATTTTGGTACACAGAACCACACAAATGACATAAGTGGACTGACAAATTTAGGATATTAATTAGTCTGACACTGATGTCTATTCAAATGATCATAAGCACAAAACCCTGAAGAGAAACAACTCCACTAGGCAGAACTAAGCTCTGTACAACAGGTCAAAGCAAACTCAAAACAAAGTGACCGCTGTGCCCTGATTGGTGGGCTCCCTTTGCGCTTCTTTCCTTCTGACATGTTATGTTTTTATGCCCACATAACACAAAAGGAAGGTATTTCAGAAGTAAGACATATGGCTTTGAAATGTAATGAGGTTAAAGTCACTTTTCACATCAAGACACTTCACCACATACTACCCAAGTACAATAACAAATTAACATTTACGCCGTTCCTGTCCACCACTGGGTTGTACAGCATGAAAAACTACACAAACACATGAGCTATAAAACAGCTGTAAAAAATGATAAATAACTGCAATCATCTCAAATAAGTATCATTATGTAGATAATTGTGGCGGGCCTACTTGTTGGTATATACTGCCACAAATATACAAACATATGCCTTCTGGGTTTTATGATGTACTATACATGATGGTAAAATAGTCATAAATCTCAACAAAATAAGTTTACTTTGGGTAATATTTTGCATCACAAGACCCTGCATCTGTAACCCGTGTCATAAATGGATTACAATATTTTAAGACAAAATTATCATAAAACAATGCGTCCTGACATCAGGCAGTGCATTGATAATCCCTGTATGTATTAACTTTCTATGAGTGAGCTTTGAGAGGTGGATGTCAGGTTTCCATCACAACCACTGAACAATGACTAAGCAAGTTTCTCTAGAATGGAGCACTGCACACCGGACCACTCTATACTTTTAGAGTTCTATGCAAACATGCATGCATACATGACAGTGCAGGTTTTTGTTGTGTTCCAGATAAAGCATATTCATCAATTGCAATACCTTGCTGAACCTTGGCTTGCCCGCTCTGGAAGAAGTGGAAGGCATCGGAGGCTTTGGGGTTGACATGCTTTACAACTGGGAAGATGTTCAGGATGTCTTCCTCAGTGAAGGCGGGCTTGTGGCGGCTATCGAAGTTGTACTCTTTTATCAGGATCTGCAAGGACAGCACGATGCGACATGTCACTACAGACCTGACTAAGCATCTTGTACACAGAGGCTACAAGCAGATCAATAGGAGTTCTACCTGGATGCCAGTTTTCACAGAGATTTCCCGCAGCAGGGTGATTTTTTGCAGGCCATATTTCTCCACTGCCTGATCCGCACTCTCACTGCCAACAGAAAACAACCAACATGGAAAGTTAAGGTGTGCATGTTTTTGGCAATATACATAAAATAAAATACAGAAATTTAAAATAAAATAAATAAAAAATTTGGTTCAAAGAGAATGTGTCTGTTCATGATCCTTGGCTTATGCTACAATACACACTACTGTGCATGAGGCAGAAAGTTCAGAGCCTTTTAACAGAGGTAACAATGTCACAGTCTCTGGGAAAAACCATCCCTCACTACTCTTAAAATAAGAGTCTGGGTATGGGCCATTTAATGAAGCTGGTTCAGAACATTCCTGTACATGCATGGTTCTATTAACATTAGAAGCTCCTCAGTGCTCCAACACACGAAAACTACAAATATGATTTGAGATGAATGTTCAGTCAACTCCACCCAGGAATTTCCAAGACCCATTACAACCCATAACTTGCACAGGGCAGTTACCGGACAGTGATGGCATTTTAGCATGAAGTGTCCCGATTTTGAAACACGATGAAGACTACAATGTCAGACAAAGAAATGCAATGTGCTCAGCATTTAGTTTTGCTATCTAAAAAGCACTGTTCAGTGAAATGCAATCTAGCTGTGGGGACCGCAAAGTGGACAAAAAAAATTCAGCATCAAATTCCTACAAAACAAATCGGTGCTATTCGTTTTCCAGCAAAAAGTGGCATCAGAACAATGAAATTAAGGTTCTGCTTTCAGTTTGGCTTGTGGCACAATTTTCTCCACAGTTCCTCACCATTGTAGAGTGAAGTGGTAATAACTGAGAGCCTCTGAGCCAATGTTTTTCCACAGCTCACTGGGGGTCAGGCTTGCCCAGGCTGTGTTGTCTCCACCTCCGGGGACTCTGTTTCTCCTCCTCTTGTTCTTCTTGCGGGACACCAGTTCGTCTGCAGGCAGGTGGGCCACGGCATCTGGGAAGGAGCTCAGGAAGCAGTTCAGGAAGTGGCTCACTGCAGCAGACAGGGCTGAGAGTTCCACACCCTACAACACATGCACACACACTGAACGTCAGACCCATAAAACACAAATTTAATAGGAAATGTTGTTGGTATAACTGAGGGCTCACCTGGAGGTAGGTCTTAAAGATATGTTTCGCACATCTTGTGATCAGCTCAGTGATTCCTATTCTCTGCAAATAGAAAAGTGGATAAAGTACATGCATATCACTAAGACTATGCAACTAATAAAACATGATCTGTCTAGGATGAGAGTGTGCACTTACATAGACGTGCTCAAGCTGTGGCTTGGCTGGCATCTTATCAACAAACTCCAGCACATTGCCGAGGTAGCGCACATTGATTCCACGCTGATGGAGGGCTTCCGTCAACGTGGCTCCATCCATTGGCAGAGCAGTGTGGTCTAAACAGTCCTTTATCTGCACAGAGTGGGGCGTTAGGGGGTCGATCCCTTGTCAATGCAGGCACTACCAAAGTTACCACCCAGTTGGTGGAGGCAAGCACTCATGACATTAGGCACAGACCATAACCCTAGATGCACTACCATTTACCAGCTTAGCCAGGCTGAATGTTGAAAATCTTATTTCAATGCCATCAAGAAGCCAGAAGCAACAAATAAAAAACCTAATGAACAAATAACTCTACACCAAATAGCAATGAATAACTGATAACTCAGTAAAATTACTATCACTACGACTTATTCATTCTTCACCCTGACATTCTAAGTTGTAGTCATAGCTGATTTAAAATCAGCTATGTAAAATTAATCAGTGATAAATCACTATGCTTCATATATAAATTATGGTGCCCTCAATTTCCTATCAGTAAATCTCTAGGAGAGAGAAAAAAAAGAAGGAAAATAAATAACCTATCACAGATCAGATATTTCACTAAAACTCCTTATGCAGGTGCCGCTGGAAGCCACTCACCAGAGAGGGAATCTGACAGGACACCAGGAAGGCTGCAGTATCTTTCAGGAGCTGCTTCTGTTTCTGAATTTCCTCTACACTGTCATCTGGGAAACGTACTCCTAGAACACAAAGGTATAGACTGTAGTGGCTGCTCATTTTAGATTACAGAGACGGAGACACATAGAATACCTTTCTGCTTCGTACCTGGGGAGAAGATGTCTGGGTTGAAGCGAATGTCAAATGAAGTGTTGCTGATGGAGCCCACAGCTTTGCAAGCATTCAGAACAACTTCTCGACTTTTGGGGTCTGTTCATAGCACATAGACACGGGTTTTGTTCAATTCAACATTATCATATGCACTTATTAAAAAGGTATCCATTAAGACAAATGAAGAAAACATGATTAACTTCAAGAGAACAACCCAGGAACAATCAACACTTGAATTAGACAACCATGTACTGGGCGGCTGAAAGCATGATTAGCTTGTACCAGGTAGAATGATTAGCAGCAGTCATAACTTTATGCTGTTATGGAGCCCCACCATCACCATCAGTTAATAAATTAATCCTTCACCAATTTTGTTAATTAAACCACATTAAAGCCAGGGAGAGAGAGTGAGCGTGCAGGAATACAGAGGTGGGGATCAGAAAGACATTAAAAGCTGGAATCTCAACATCATGCCAATTTGGGAGAGGTCCCTCCTTGTATGAACCTTGGAAAGAGAACAGGAGCACCTAGACTAGCTGAGAGATGTCTTTTGACCACCAGGAGGTGTCAGCGAAGCTCTACAGACAAACAATAGAAAGGAAAGCCCAAGTGCACCCAACCAACAATGCTAAGGCCCACAAAAACTACAGCTTAGAGTACTATGAGCAAAACTCAAGGGTCCTGCATGCACATCTCTGCTAGCTGTATGCTCCTGTTCCCCAAGGCGCATGTTTGGCTGCTTGAACGACGTACCAATACCGGATCCATCGTCTGCTGCTAAGGACTCTGCCAGCTCTTTAGCCTGAGCTAGTCCTGGTATAGTTTCATCAGCCTCCTTACCCTCCAGAGGACTGTCACAGCCTCCATTCTGGCTTTCTGCAATTGCGGGTTCATGGGTACCATTGGTGGTCACTGTGGAAACTGCTGAGCTGTCTGTGGTTGAGGTCTCCTGGCTCTCTGATGCAGGAGTTTCATGCCCAAGCACTGCCTCAGACTCTGCTGTGTCTTCAGGCGTCAGTGTGGACTCTGAGGAGGTTGGTGAATCGAAGGCTGGGGTTGCAGCTTCAGAGGCATTTTCAGGGGCCTGTTCGGAGGGTTCAGGAGCAGCTGTTGGCTTACTGTCAGACACGCTTTCAGCAGTGATGCTCTCAGGCAAGGCTGCAGTCTTGTTTTCCTTGTTTGCTTTTTGTTGCATCAGCTGGAGTGCTGCCATCTTCATGAAAAGGAGATACCTTTTGGCCCACAAACAGTTAAACACGGTTAAAGTCGCTTACGCACAGTATAATCTATATGTTATAAAGCAGTATGCAAACTTAAACAAGTATTTACTCAAATCACTTTTGGTGTGCCTGATCCTTGCTTAGTCTTCAATCAGTTTTGCCAAGTTTAGCATCAGTGGACAGTTTGTGATTACAGCACCAGCGTCGACTGGAAAGTTTTGGCTGGCGACTTTTGTCCAGAATGGCCTGTTCTTTAGAGATCACTTTTCTGTTCACCTTTTGAACCTGCTGCTTATTGTAACAGATACATGAGCCATTAAAATTTACTTTGATATTCCCAAATTTAACATTTAATAGATAAGTCACTTTCAGACATTTTATGACCTTAAATATTTTCAAATTTTATACTATAAGATTTCAAGTATCTGCAGAAATACTGTGTCACATCACAATTCACAATGCAACGCAGGGGCAAACTGCATTCTATGCCTTGAAGCAAAGGGTGCTGTAGCAGCAACCAAGTCTGGCCAGGTTGCCTTTTATGACTGACGTTTGTCCAGACGACCATCATGGCAGATCAACAGTTGTATCTTTTGCAGTATATCACCCACAAATACACTGGTCAGCCACAACATGAACACCACCTCCTTGTTTCTATACTCATTATCCATTTTATGATCTTAATTACCATACAGATGAACTCTGTAATTCTACAGTTACAGACTATAATCTATCCATTTCTCTGCATACGTATTACCCCTCTTTCACTCTGTTCTTCAACGGCCAGGAACTCCACAGGACAACCAAAGAGCAGATACTATTTGTGTGGTGGACTACAGTAACTGTAGAACTACGAAGTGCACCTGTATGGTAAGTGAAGCTGTTAAAATGGACACTGAGTTTAGAACAATAAGCTGTTTTTTTTTTTTGTGGCTGATTTGTGTACATATAGGTATATATGAGAACCAATACTTCATTCCATTAGAAGTAAAACAGGGCAAATTTCTTTACTCTCCACATTAGAATTGCGCTAGATGCTTCATACACTGCAGTAGATACCATTCATTTGTCCTCTATTATTGCCCCCTATACCAAGTGACAACACATGTTGAGTCTGCACAGTAAGACCACACATTGGCCATGCACTTGTGGTTGCGTCCACATATGTTGAATATGTTTCTGGCCATAACTCAGCATAAGCAAACTTTCCTCAAAACCTGATTAAAGAAACAGAGTTGGCGACAGCATACCTGTGCTCTACAAAGGCTTCAATGAGTTCCTGGCGCAAGCAGGCCAAGCGGTGGCGATGCTGTCGAGGAAAGCCTTGCTTCTGGCTCTCAGGGCTCAGCTCCTCCCCTTCCACAGGCAAAAAGTTGAGGTCAGGAGGAAAAGTGCGCAGCAGATCAAGGATGTAGTGGCGGCCATCGTTGCCAATGATTCCCTTACACTCCACAGATGAGCAAAGCTCCACCGCAGTGTCCTTTTCGTTAAGGACAGAGTGCCGCTGTACCTTCAGTGGCCGGCTGGTCTTTTCCAGCAACTCCAGATATTTGGGGTGAGACACGACAGTCTTTCCGAAGTCGATAGAGCCGTAGATGACGCTTTGTTCCTGTTCGCGCTCCAAGATGCCAGGGATGATGGACTGGGCAGTTACCCGATACCCCCTGTAGTCCACCACCACAGTGCCCAGCGTGTAGAGCCCTTCCACATCCACAGCACCATATGCCCTCACTCCGTTTAGGTCGTTGGTAGGAGCAGTGTGAGCTGCAGCATCTCCACCAAGCTCTTTGTAGTGATCTCTGACATCAAAGCCCAAGCTGAAGAAGATGTTGTTCCATATAAACATCTGCATGCGGGTCTCCTCCCCAGGGTTAATGGCCATAACGTTGCCATCGATCACAGCCATTGCCCCACGTGTAGCTGCTGCCGCGAAGTCGCTGTGTACCTGGATAAGAACAAATTCGGGTTTGAATCACAGAACGAAGCTAGATGAGACCCATGTCATAAAAATGGTCTTCGTAACCGCACCTTGAAAATGGCTCTTTCTCTTAGCAAACGTTCTGGAAGGTTCTTGCGTGGGAGTTCTCTAGTTGTCTGGAGCTCCTCATTCCAGTCTCTGGTCTACAGTGAAAGACAGAAGAGCTTCAATAATAGATACATTTGTTGAAGCACGGACATGTAATAAACATGCAATGGAAAATCCACCTGGCCGGGTATGTGTTCCTCATAGCCCAAACGGGAGGTGTAGGCATCCTCTGCTCTCACACAGTCCATCGCATGGTCTATCTGTGGAGCAGTCCAGCTGTACACCTGGAATGGTGTGGCTATTCTTTCAAATGGATGTCTTTGGACTCTGCAGCACAAATAATTTCAAATCACTTTATTTTCTTTATTTCTTTGTAGTTATAATAACTTGAAACAAGACTTTAGTTTACAGGGCATGAAATACAAAAAAGTAGATACAATCAGTAGTGCTTAATAATCATTTCAGTCTGGGGCCTTTACTGAAGGGGAATTCACCAAAATGGCTCATACCTCTTTTTCTGCAGGGCGGTGAAGTTCTTTTTAAAGGCTGGGCTGATCTGGCTCAGCAGCTCCACCAGAGAGTGGCTCAGGAAGCTGGGGTTGGCTGGTTTAGGGTTGAAAGTGTAGGTGGTAGACCTGAAACAGTCAACGTTACACCAATTACACCAGCTAAGAATACATATGCTAAGTGCGGTATAAAAATGGGATAAGAGGGAGATAAAAATATTCACAAAACACATGATTTTATTCTTAGAAAGCCTGAAGGCCGATGCCAGTTATAGTGTATAGGTATAGGTGAACTCACTGGTTGAGGTAGAATCCACGGGTGGAGGCAGTGATGCTGACATGTCTTTCTTCTACAGTCACAACGTACAGGTACATGAGGTCTCCATGCATCTTCCTGTTACCAGGAGGAGGGTTCCAGCTACTCATAGTGAGGACCTTCAGGCACTGCAGTGGCTGCAGACAGAAGATGTGTTTATGAAGCACTATGAACTGGAACATATTTAACATTTTTTTACTCTTTGAGCAATAAGAAAAATAAATAAAGACCTTGTTCAACACAGTCAAAGCTTTCTATCGCTTGCGCCCGGACCACGATTTGCACAGTGCAACACCTTAACGTTATACTGTACACGGTATGGTGAATAAAGCATATCATGGAACAACACTATAGCACTATCTACTTTCATATCGGTATACTCCTAGTCACACATCCAGCTACATCAGCATATCCCTAACAAAGTTAATGGCAACAAAAACCATCCATACACACATGCCCATTTCAGGTGGGAGGAGATGCACACTAACGTTATACAAGTATAATTGCTATTTCAAAGCTGGAGCCATTTTGTGTTTTGTATCATGTATCTGTTGTTCTTCAGCTATATTGTGTGGCAAGAGAGGGTAGGAGAAAGTTAGCTTCCCAGGCTAGCTGTTGTTAGCAGCAGGCTAACGCACAGTGGCCAAAACAGAATGTTGCAAAGGTCAATAAAACATGCCTACTCATACCGACCTTCCAGTCTTTGTTCTGTGGCTGCAGGGGAACTAGGGGACGCTCTTTGCTGCCTGGTAGGATGTGTTCAGGAGGAGTGCAGTCAATCTGCTCAAGTTCACTGCCTTTCTTTTTGCGCTTGCCACTATCTGTAAGGCAGGGAAGGTAATAAATATCAAAAGACAGTTCAGACTGGAGCTGCTTTCCATCTCCAAGTGAATAAACCCTGTTACACACCTCCCAGATCTCCATCTGTGAAGACAGTGAGGAAGGACAAAGAGTTGCAGTCCACTCCATTATAAGCGTCAGAAGGATCTAGACTCTTCAACAGGTCTCTGATGTGACGAACGTGAATGCGAGCCTCACGTACCGTATACGGTTCTGCAAAGTGAAATAGGTATTTCATAATAATAATAATAATAATAATAATAATAAACAACAATAAAATAAATAANATAATAATAATAATAATAATAATATAATAATAAACAACAATCAAAGAAATAAATACAGTAAAAAAAAAACAAACAAACAAAAAAAAAACAATTTGGCATGGTCCCTGTACCAACACTCCTGATCCAACTAATTAACAAGTCCTTCATGTATCAGACCAAGCAAAAAAAAAAAAAAAAAAAAAAATTGAACTACAGGACAATGGCACGGGGTCACTGCCTTATCCTATGAAAGATACCTTCCACCACTTTGAGAAGGGATCCCTCTTGTAGGCCCTCAATGGACTTCAGCTCTGCAAAGTTGTCCAGGACATTGCCATCTAGTTGTAGGGAGAAGCAGGTACGATGACAGGTGTCTTCACGATCCATCAGCACTTGGTGTATCTCTTGCACCATCTCCTGTGGAGACACCTAAAGGGGAGATTTATTTTGAGAAATACAACCAAATACCTCAACTAGACGGCCATAAAAAGACCGTAATGATCAACGCAGTGCCATGGCTTAAGTACCTGCAGGTCAAAGGGCTCGGTGCCTGGTGCTTGAATCTTTACAGTAAATCCAGTATCCTGAATCACAATCACTTCCTGTTCATTGGCATCATCACCAGGGTCTGCGTCACCGCTGCCATCCTGTTTGGATTCGGCCTCTTCAGCCTGGTCGTGCCCAGCGTCTCCGTTCATTACTACTGCAGCTGCACTGTGTTCTGTGGACACAAGGAAAATGCTCTTCGGATTATACAGTAAGTTACATTTATTTACATTTTCTTCAACTGCATTATATAAGTAAAAGATGGCATGACACATCTAAAGTACTGCTAGAGTACTCTACAGTACATTTCTTAAGGTAAGCGGGTGTGTGACCTCTTGGTTGGGTATTGCAACCTAATGAAATCAATCCCACCCATCCCTCTCTTCCTTAGAAACTACAGTGCCCATCGGGTTGTTTGTCCTTGCCTCAGTGCCTGTCCCCGATTTTGTTTTGCTTCTTCAAGTCTTCACTTCTTTGACAGTGAGGGCTCACCATCCCTTTATAGTGTTTTGTAGTGCTAAACAATAAGTACGATCCTCCAGTCGTCAAAATTTGGGTTCTCTAACATGTCATAATACAAAATGGTTAGCAGTACTAATGTTCTAGCTATTTATTCCACCCATCAAGCAAGTCCTACCTAGCATGCTCCCCTGACAATTTAGGTTATCGCAACATCCTAAGTATGTTTTTAAAGCTTCAATGGTGCAGCAGTTAGATTCTGGTGCTGACATTCAGCTTCTTATTCACCAGCTTCTGTCTGAATTCTGAAGGTCTGAATTCTCCTGTTCCACCTTAACTGGTGCAGCAGTTATTGTAATGCCTTTAAGCTGGAATGGAAGTATTCCAGCAAGGAGCTTCACCCTTGCAGTTTAAATAAACATAAGGAGGAATAATCTTACCCGGATAACATCCTGCCTGGAGTTTATGTACAGAGCTACTAATAAATGCACTACTGCAGAACATTTCAACAAAGATTTTTCTTTTCACATCTTGCAGCCAGGGCTAAAGTGCCACCAAATTCCAGCTGCTGCTCCCCAAAATCTTAAATGCTGCTCCTTTAAAAGTAAAACAAGAACTTCTTTACACCATTAAAAATAGAGCTGTCAAATGAAGCCTAACATGACTTAGAAGAAACACTTTTATCTAAAGAACCTTTCAGTAAATGTTTTTAAAAGAACCAGTTTTGTGATTAACATGCTCAAGTCTGAAGAACCTTTTTAAAGGTTTAATGAACTTTAGAGAGTAGTAACAATACAGGTACTGTCTGTTTGGCCCTCCTGGTCAATTAAAAACCACAGGTCAGCTGCTGGGCCACTGTCCTGTCACACCTCATTCACTGTACACAGTCCAGAACCCTACAGGCCATCACACAGATTACCACAGCAACAGCAGCCGCAGCTGATCCTGAGAGGGAGAACATTCCAGTCATGCTCCACAGCTGACTGCAACCCAGCCAGCGAACTCTGCAGATTTAGATCCATAATCAATGAATCCAATTCAATACAAGACAAGAGTCTACATGTTGCTTATGCACACAAACACCAAAGTGTGGCTCCCAAGTTGGAGGTTAAAGTTAGACTTTTTAGGCCCCCCCACTACAGCACAGCTGGTTCTGCTAAAAGCTAGCCTGGGCCAGTAAAAGGTTTGCTCACTGTTTGCTTTCAGACAACTGCAGCCTGTCCTTGGCTGCCTTCAAGGTAACCTATGTCAGGGCTGTAGCAACAACAGGCATCTCCTTACATGGAGGACCTCGGGGGTGGGGGGTAAATCAAACAGATTTTGTAATGAGCTTTGTTTCAGATCGGACAAGTGAACGCTCCGGGTAATGTAGGCACTCTGCAGCCATTTCAGAAGCTTCAAGAACGCAAGCCTATGTGATTTTTTTTAAGAACTCTGAGACTGTTACTGATGGCTCCGTCACCTTCTCCTTCAAATGAAGGATTTAAAGGAGTTAGATCAGTCACTGCCTCAGAGTGTCCTAATTCCTAAATCTAACTCTTACCTAAATCACATTCTCCCCCATTCATCATTGCAGAGCATCAACTCAATCAGCAACAACATGCAACACCTGCTATTCAGAATTTTAAAAAAGCTCCAATGAATAAATAATGGGCATCCAGGATGCAACTTCACAGCACCATTTTTTCATGAACACATCTGCCAGTGCTAATCCTGACGCAACTGAAACATTTATAACATTTATAAAATACAGAGTTTGTGACTTGATCCATTTGCATTAGCTTATTTGTTATAAATGCAGTAAAATGACTAAATCACAACACTGTGCATGCCCTAATAAATATATAGATCACCTCGGGCAGGACGAAATAGCATCAACGTGAACCAGTCTCGTAAAATTACAAAACATGCCCAGTTGGCTTTAAAAATGGAGCAAAGTATGCATGGGCTGTGTGTGTCTCCATATTGCACAATTCTAGGGGCAATCTGTGAGCCCTTCCATTCTCTGTCAGTGACGTGGGTGAAGTCCAGTCACACTGTTTCCTTTCGTGCTTCTGATCATTTACCCTTCCTTAAACAGGACAAAAAAAAGCTTAACTGATCCATCAGTTCATTAGCAAACTTAAAAGTTTAAAAGCACATTAAAACAACATTATATTCCAAATTAAATGGTTCTAGTACTGTAGGTCCTAAGCCAAGAACCATTTAGGAACCACTTTTTTCTTAAAGTGTGCATCCTGACTGTAAGCCAGGTTTTACAGTAAGACTCCAGTCTCTTCACCTTTCTAAAACTTTTAATTATCTAAAGTTTGTTTAACATTAGCCTGCCATTCTATCTGATCAGCAGATTTTGAGGTGATTGTCCAATATGGCCATCTGTTGTGAATTAACACCAGTTCACTTAGCACTACTGACATTTCTGATATCTGCATCTGCTCTACTAGCTCAGGCAGACTAACCTCAGAGGTAGACTATTTAATGTTAACATGCAACAAGCAGGTCAGTGTTTGTTGGTAAATCATTCAGGGGGAAGCCATGGCACAGGCTTTCCACTAGCAAAGCACAACCTTCCTGAGCTTCTCCCTCATCCAGTTACAAGGGTTACTCTGACCAGTGGGTCAAAGAGTGAGGCCTCTCACACTGCATGCCAACTAAAAACAGGACAATGTTCTCACTATGACAGAAAAAAATACCCAACAAGCTCCTCTTTTCTTCATCCATCTGCCTATCCATCAACTAAATGCCAAATACCTTCACGGCTAGTCACACTTACAGTGAAATTCCTGAAGTTTTTGGTGACCAGTGACAAATAATGGTATCTGTTTTTCATTGATGTAGAAAATCACTGTCTACACTATGAATGTACTGATTAACAAGTTAAGTAATGCAAATATTTTGAATCAACTGCACCCAACAAGACCCAGCCAATAGCACTCTGAAAGGGAACAGCTGCTGGGTAAAGTCTACCACCAGCAGGAGTAGAAGCTGACCGCCAAGTCACAAAATAACCGGATTTCTCTGAGAATGGATGATCTGCCAGATGCTCAGCTGAGATAACAGTGCACTAAGAGTACTTAAGAGGCAATGCCCAGTTGGCAAAAGAGTGGCCTTGACACTTCAGGCAGCCAGACCCCCTGCTGACCGGCCTGATCTGCTGGGGCTAGACAGCCTCTGTCAAAACACCTAGAGCTGACTTGTCCTGCTGCTAACTCACGAACAGTGCAAATCCACAGGTGCACATACATGTGCGGTAACCTCAACAGAGCAACTAGCCTGTAAGCCTGCATGACACCTTCAAGCAAACAGGATAATATGTAAAAGATAAAGACATTACAGCACCTTGCACTTCTATCCATGAACTATACTTGATTATTATACTTTAGTGCTGACAGTTCAGCTTTACATACAGAGGCAAACCGGTTCTGTCAGCCAGGTTGCTCTGAAGGGAAACTGCCAACAATTTTTGAGAAAATTTACCTAGAATTCAGTTTAAAGTGTGTAAAGGTGTAGGGTAGGCAAATGTGAGGCACGTCAATGTGGAAACTAAAGAAAACAGCTAACAGTGGTGGCATTGTGAACTAGATATCCGTAAAGTTTAATGTCTCTAAAATTATTCCGTGAAGTGGTTGGAAAACTTTTGGCTTAGAATCTACCACTACTTTACCATTATCAGCATTACATATGAAGACTCAGGAGACCCCTGTACGTGCATTGTTTGTTTTGGACTGAAAATAAATCAGCTGTGTTTGTGCTGAAGGACCCCTGGTCTCACCACAACTGATCAGGTTTCTCTGCAATCTATTACCTATAACAACTTTGAAGGACTCTGGCTACATCCTACATTAGTACATTGTACAAAGTTAGTACGATGTACAAACTACAGTACAATGTACTAACTAAAGTACTCTTTAACTGTGGTTTGCGTTGTACCATGCTGTCGTGGACGCGGCCTCTGTTTACATATCAACAAACAGACTAAGGAAAAAAAATCTAAAACCGCTAGAATTCCCCTTTCGCCACCTGATAGCTAAACAGTGACACAATCAGCACTGTCCAGCTTCTTTAGCAACGGTAATGGCAGGTACAGTTTCCCCCCAAGGTCCTTGCTAAATGACACTGGGCGCATATGCCGGCCAGCTCGTCGCCGAGTTGTGTAACTTGGCCGGCTGTCGGACAACTCCTACCGACGGACTGTCGGACATGTCCTACCGTGAGGTCTCTATATAGGCCACTCCAGTGAGATTCACTAATAAATATACACAATTTAACGGAGTCCGTAAAGCGCAACGCTTACCACAGCGTCCGCTCAGCGATAACCTTCCAGCGGCACTCACACACTTTCCATGTGCTACAGCATCCGCTTCCCGGTCGCGCTACCGAGCAGCTCTAGGGCACCGCATGCAGAGGGGAGCTAAGATACTACAAAAACGAGCCTGCATACCGACATTACGCACTGAGGCCGGGTGGCTTCTTTGATTTAAGTGAGTGGGCCATACATTTACTATAAAAATGTTCCCCAAGTCGGACGTCGTCGCTAACTTTGCGCTTGAAATGACAGGAGAGCTACAACACCCCTATTCGAGCTCCAGGGTTGGACGCTTCCAATGAAGGTGACCTTCAGTTCATTGGTTGGTGCACGCGGTTACATAGCATGTGCGCGACTCGGGGAGATTACGGCTACACGGATACACATAACTTTCAGCAAATGACCCTGAATTTTACGAAGAAGTATACAAGGCTACTACACCCACTCTCGCGAATTTAAAGTCTAGGACCACCCATCTGTTATCCTTTACACACTCTCTCGTTCGCCGGCTTGGTACCGAATTTCCCTTCCACCTTAACATGGTGCCACCGTTGCATTGTAACTGCTGCACCATTTAAGGTGGAACGGAAAACCAAAATACCAAACTGAAGAGGGAAACTTAAGCTTTGTGGCTTCTTGCTAAACGTGATCTGTATTTTTCCACCGCTCTCCTTGTTTTGTTCTTAATACAAGAGGAGATAACTAGGTAGCTCCTGCGGTAATCAGCTAAGTTAGCAGCCATTTCGCCCTGTCTGCAGAGTTTCTACTATTGCTGTATTGTGTACGAACGTGGCTTCACGTTCAACCGATGAAGTAAACTGCTAGATAACTTTATTAGATCAGCATAAGACGAGCTAACGAGGTAATATGTATAGCTATATGCTAAAGACTTAGCGAACGTGGCTACTGCCTCACTATGGCAAAGGTAGCCAGGTTAACTAGCCAATGAACAGCCAGTAAACCGGCGAGGAGGGAGGTCAAGACTTTAACAAGTTAGCTTTGCTAGTAAACATGCGCATTGATCGTTTCCTCCACTGAGGAGGTCGCCAAGCTAGTCCTTATGCTATTAAGGTTATATCTCAGAGACTGCCATTCAGTTCATTGTCCATTTTATCCCCCTGAAGTCTGAAATGTCTTGCACATGTTTACAGAATTTAGGGAAAGTCTTTAGTGAGCATCTCCTTGCTTAGCTGGACGTGCTAGCTAGCTGAGTGTTAGCCTGCTTGCTAAGGTGACTGACTGAGGAGAACGTAGCTAGCTAGATAACGTTACATAGATGCATAGGAGTAAAATGCCCCATTCAGTGGATTCAAACATGACAAAATGTGCTGTTATAATCTCGCTAGCTGGTAAATCGGGACTAGAGGACTGTTGCTAAATTGTCTGGACAAGTCAAGGACCAGCAAATGAGATTACTCGGGCTATCTACAGGACTGTAGCTCAGGTTCTCTTTAGCTCCCTGGATGAGCAGCAGCGGTTAGACTTGAAGCTCACATACCGCAGGGGCAGGGCTTCTTCTTCAGGGCCGTCCTGTCGCTCTCTGTGCTCTCCGGCGTCTCACCGTCCTCTGCCAGGTCTACGGCGGTGCAGTTGGGTACTGATGCCGGGATGTCATCCGTCTTGCTCACCATGATGTGATTTCACCAAGCGAAAAAAGCGGCTTTCAGACGTAGCAACAGAGGTCCGTTGCTGAGGGTTGATGTGGAGCAGGTCTGTAGAGTCAGTTGCGTTCTCCAGGTAGCTACACGGGAGAGCTAGCAGCATGCAGAGACACCAAGATCACAAACACAAGTTCCCATCAGAAGGACAGACAGCTCCAGGCTCGGCTGTCACACGTGGTTTCCTCCTCCTCCTCTTGACCTCTTTGCCTTTGTGTTGTTCCCTCCCATACAGCACAGCTACGGCAAGCCCGGTGTGCCATTCCCACGTGTTATACAGCATCACACGCTGAATTCAGACACTACAGCACAGATTTATGTTCTTGTTATGCCCAAAGGTAAATTATGACCTGGTGCATGTTAATCTTCGGTGTATTTTCCTTTTCGGATTTGCATTTCTCAGAAAACCCTAAAATCAGAATTATTTTTTCCCCCAAATTTCAGAATAAGTAATTGTTGAGAAGTAACAGACACAATTCATATTGTTTTAATAATAAAGAGCATCTTTCTGACATGTCAGAATTGTGTATAATGTTAGTGATACTGTGTATAGTGAAGTGTTCAAAGCTTCCAAAACCTCTTACAGTAGTTTTATTAATGAAAGTTTGGTCTTCAACTTACTTTTGCATAAACTTTTAAACTGGATATTGTTATAAAACCTGAACCTTGACTTGAATTGAAACTTATTTGTGAGGTTTGAACTGATTTGCAAAGATGGAAATGGACCATTTTCTTCCAAACTCCTTTCATTTGCTTCTCAGCAAGAAAATGACTTTGAAATGTTGTAATATTGGTGGAACCCCCCTTTAAGAATCTTGTGAGACACGCGCCCATGTAATCTTAAACTTTCCATATTTGTAAATGTACAACTACACAAAAGAATCAGAAGACGTGGACCATATATTCTGCAAATGCTATTATTCTAAAAACGTTTGGGAAATATTTCTATGTCATTATTTTAAATCGGGATGGAGGGTAGAATTAAAATCTCAGTTATTATTGGTCTTAAGTGAGGTTTTGCCCTGCAGGTTGGTTACAAACTATGTTCTTCATCAATCTGATACTTGATGGACTGATGAACTTATGGGAAGCTTTTTATCTTTTACTAAGTGTTTATGTGTTTCAGGGTTTTGAGTTTTATGACGACCACTTATTGTCATTTTGTATAGATAGTGAATTTGATCTTTAATCTACAGTATTTTTCCACTCAATATCGTATCTAGTGCAAATGGTCCAATGACCTTTATTGTCAGTTTGAAAATGTCACCATCTCTGTATTAGGTTTCGAGAGTACTTCTGATGTACTGTAGTGAATCAAATTATTAGAATATACGTTATCAACAAAATCATTACAAGGCTCATCTGCTCACTGTGATTCGAGCAAGCCTCAGCACCCTCAGAGTACCAGTAGCTTTTACACTTGTAAATGTGCTAATGTTTTACCACGCCATCTCAGAGATGTTAATGTGAGGAAGGCAGTGATTAGCTCTTTGATCTTTAGAAGGCTTACATCACTTTGGCCGGAATAGCAGAGATGTGTGAGATGTGGTGAAACTCTGTCATACTTCCTTTAACACGGTGTCTACACTAATAAATGACTCACATGCTTTAATTCAGGATAGAAAGGTAGATTTATTCCCATTATCAACTAGACAAAAGACTGAATGTGTCGTTCTTAAAAGCTCTTATTCAGGTAAATCCAGATAACTGAAGTAACTTCCAGTGAGCTTTAGAGAGTAAAGGTTTCGTATTACGCATACCAAATATGTTTAATCAAATGCTACTTGCCTTCCTTGAAATACTGAACATCGTCTGTCAGCTCCGTAATGTTTCTGTTTAAGATTAAATGAACAAAAGCTGTCACTCGTTTCAGGTCTCTCAGTACTGTTTGCTATTGAATTATCAGCTGTACATAACATACAAAGAGATCAATTCACAGAGAGGCTTTCACAGACTTGTTGGGATAAGAACTCTTTAATCATGTGGATACAGTGGATTATTGCAACATTTCAGTGCTTAACATCTCACGTCAACCAGAGCCCAAGCAGGTAACTGCTTTTAAGACTTTGCGAAGGAAATTTGGTTGTAAGCGCAGTTCAGCACTAACCTGCTGCTGCCATTACACAAAAGCTTTCCATGTCATGTAACAGTCAAATAGTTTAATGACTCTGAGAAGGGAAGACAGGCGATTCTCTATTTGTCGCACTTGTTTTTGTTTTGTTTTTTTTGTAAAAAACTCTTTTAATTAAGAAAACCCTCAAACTAGTATGAATCAGATCAAGTCAGCACAACTATGCTGAAGTATTTTTCTCAATAAACGTGGAAAACAGAGTATACTGAAAAGCTGATTACGCACTCTATACAGCATTTTGCCATATCAGGCAGTATTGCATATCTTGTACTACCACCCATGGAAGGATAATCACAGTAGTAGCTAATACACTGTTAAATCAAAGCAAAAACAACAAAAAATAAAAACATTTTGGTACAGATAATGTAAGTTTTAGTCTTAACAACATGATATGATAATGGTCAGTATCGTCATTATATAGCATACAGTAAAGCACAACCGCTGCTTCTCTGCACTGTTTCAATACAAGAGTTTGTTACAGACACGTACATTTACTAAACCTAAAACACACAGACCCTGAAAAGAGCCACAATCACCAGATTAAGGTTTAGTGATTTTAGTTCAACGCAAGCAACTTTTGTGCATTCAGAAACAAGAGTTCTCCACGGCACTGACAGCTGATTTTCCACAGATAAATTAGGCCAAGTCTTGGACTGAAGTACGGAAACCACGTAAAGATATTCTGCATATTACTAGGCTTAATATGTGTCTGGTAAACCAGCCCCAGGATGACTGCCTTTGTGAACTGTTTTCCGAGAACTTTTCCCATGCTGTCACCTTCTAAGCTTTAAATCTATCTTATTAGCCTGTCCTACAACAGTATGGAACATTCTACATATTGCAAGGCTAGCACAAGCAGTATACTGTCAAAATCCTATTTGATGTTATATCTGCATAACATCATGCAGGAGGAGAAATCACACAGTAGAGCCATCCAGTGGTAGAAAAGGAACACTATTAAGACATGACAATTGGTTCAAAAGTCATGGGATTAGATTTATAAACTGCGGGACTCATGAATTACATACCGTATGCTTGTCTTCTAAAAGAAGAAGCTGACTTGGGGGGTGTGCTGCACGCCTACCTTGCTCCAAGGATGATCATGTTTGAGCTTTTAGATCATAGAGAGTTCTCAGATCAATCAGGGCTGAGTTACTGATGACCCCACTCCTCCTCATATTTCACATGCTTTATAAGTTTAGGGCCTGGCTATATAAAAGTTTGTCATTGACACAGATTTTAAGAAACTAAATTTCCAATCTAAGTTAATATAAGCTAACATTGTTAACAGGTCAGTACTAAGGTTCACACTAAACTCATTTTCAAAAGTTTTAGTTTAACAGAGCTTTACTGACTAATAGAACTGTGAAATCAGATCATGTAATCGTTAGTAATCAACTCTGAATCATCAAATATAATCATCAGTTATCTACTATCACGCATCTTAAACTCAAACGGAAAACAACAGTCAGAACAGTCTGGGTAAATATTGCCCTACAGGGGCAGATCTACCCTGCATTCTTAGTGATTTTGCTGTGTTCTGTAATTTAGCTTGTTTCGCTGTTCTCTTCATTGAAAGTATAACATTTTATCCTCACGCCAAAGGTTAGGATTGGATGATGTTATGTTATTTTAACCATGGTGGTGTTTTGTGTTCAAATGAACCAGTACCAGTATGTGCATTACTGTAAAGTAAGGTGAGGAGTGTGATAATCTGCTTAGCGGTCTCTATGAAGACGGGCACATTAGTATAAAGCAGATTTGGGCAATATAACAGTATTTTTCAGTATCACTGTAAATTATGGCCCAATATGCCACAACACATTTTCTGAGCATATTGGCATTAAAATTACATAGACATGAATGGCTTTCAAAAATGAGCCTATACAAAATCAGTGCCATGATGCCTGCCAATAAGTATATCGGGTAGGCCCCATTTGACTCCACCTTAAACAAACCCAAAGACCAATGATCAAACAACTGGTTATCATTTATGAAGTAAAGCGGCACAAACAGGGAATGAAACTGCAATGCATTGCCGCAAATCTGCATGCACTGCAGTGTGGCACAGTTTAAAAAAAAAAGTGTGTGTTTGATACGTTGAGATACGGAGCAGAAGTGACCAGGAAACACGACAAACAGCTGTGTACAACAGCAAGAGTATACGAGCAAGAAATAACCAAGTCAAATTGAAGTAACAGAAACAAAAGACAAAGACACTTTGAGACACTATGAGCTGCCCTATGGCTGTCCTTCCTAAGGCAAGGCAGAACCACACAGCCGTGCTGTGTACCCAGGCCAGTTCACTGGCCATTAATACCAATGCACTATATTTTGCGCAACAAGAACAAAAGCATAAATCTTGTCATTCCATGAAACACAGGAATAGTTCTGTGAAAAAAAATCAATTACACATCTTTCCCCTCATCCCAAATGTGGTCGATCAGCTGAGGCATGTTTGGTGATGAAAGTTGGCTTCTTTAGATTTGCCTCAAAACTATCATGAAATGACAGGCAACATATTCATACCTGTTTCCTGTAATGGCTCTGTGAGGTAGCTTTCAGAGGCATTTGTATGTTTGGTTGCTATCATCACTACTGTGAACAGCATTTTTTTCCCTTCAGTGTAGCTAATGAATGGACGCTTATTTGTGATTAACATCACCAGCAAACTGTATGCATAAAGTAACACTATGTAGGATATGGTGACCTTGCTGGCGAAAGTATGTAATTGCACACAACGTGTAGAAGAACATTTTGTAACCTCAGATGTGCTTTGTACTTTTGCAAGAGCGCTGAAAGTGTATTCCCAGATAACTTGGTGAAGGACATACAAGGATCCTCAGTATAATGCTGACTTTGCATTTGAGACCTATTGAGTCCAATAGATGTGGTCTAAAAACACCTGGTCCGTACCAGAACCACTGGATATTAAATAATTATTTCAGGCTTTGCGGGCGGCTCACAGCGGTGCACGCATACCATATTTTCGTTTGTTCTTTTTTTCTTCAGACTCAATAACGCTGCTTCTTTCAAGACATAGTGCTACTTTAAATCATCAAAAGCTTGACTGTGACTGAATTGTGGTGTTACTTAATCTCAGACTTGCTTTTGTGGTTTCTGATACTACATGACATTGTTTTTGACCACTTTCATTTGTTATACAGTTCCACTACACAAAGAAATTCATGTGAGATTACTAGTTCCAGTGCAAAATTACAGTGTCACATATTTTTATTGTGCTTGTGCACATACATTTGGGTATCTGGAGTGCTTACCTACCCACAAACTGTGAAGTAAGACAACCTAGTCAGTTTTGTGTGGGCTGAACATATCAGAAAACATGGGATTCAACAAGCCATTTGGATTTGGCTCCCCTTGTTACATGAGTTGTACCCTAAAAGGTTCAACAGTTATGCTGATGCCTCAGGTGGCCTGTTGAGCTTCTTGTTTCAATATTTTTGTTCTACCTTAAAAAATTGCAGTAGCTAGCTGGCAGCTCAAGCTACCTGCCGAGCCTCTTATTCCAAATTTCCCATTCCACCTTAAAAGGTGCAGTACCTTATGTGCTGGTGCCTCGGTCAGGCATCACAGTGATAAGTGCTGCACAAATTAAGGTGGAAAATTTCAACAAGAAGCTGGTGAATAGGAAACCAACTTCAGCATAGTGTGACTGACTAGTGCTTTTCCAGCCTGGGTCAGTGCAACGCAAAGAGGAGTCAGTGCCAACTGTCTGTGGCGAAACTGCAGATGAGGGAAATGTATGTTTATGCAAGTTAATTAAAAATACATGGCCATTTAGCGCTAGCTAATGCTATCAGTTCAGGTAATATATATAGAGCAATGTTCTAGACAGTTCTCGGCATTACTCACTGTCGTATTTACAATAACATTACCCCTATCAGTCTGTTAGTTCCACGTTTGCAAGATGAACTTCATGGTGAGAGTAATGTGCAGGCATTCTAGCCTCGACACACCGCACGCTTGGAAGAGAGGAGTGGAGCAGACACTCAAACCTACCGTTCTGAACAGGGCTGTTTAGACAGGGGGAGAAGACAACCCCATGGAACTGTGTTAACTCTGAAAAGGGGGGATAATATGTCATCTTTAAACTTCAAACAGCAAAGGCCTCAGCTGCAGTTACATTTGAGATGGGGGGACGTGTTAGCGTTTTTCACTGAACACATTAGGTGCAAATATAGAAAAACAGGTCTACCACCATTACAAACAGAGTTTTCCAGTTCACAGAGGTAAACAGCAGTGAAAGAAACAGGCAGCAAATTGAGCAGGTGATAAAGCAGGAGAATGGCAGTCAGTCTGCCTTGCTCTGAGCAGCAGCTGCTGTAGCTACAGTGGCTGTGGTAACCAGCCTGCTCGCCGAATCTCCCTGATCTGGTTCATCCAGCTGTTCTCCGCCAACTGCCCCCTGCAGAGCGTGCGTGTGTAGATGCCTTGGCCGAGCGGCTAGCCTGCGCGGGTGAAGAAAGAGTGCAGGGTCAGGCATGGCCGTGGGCTCCTCTGGGCCCATGACTCTCTCTCGAGGCACACACTCCCTGGCTCGTTCGGCCCGAAGGTGCGAGGATGGTCTGGAACCGCTGCGGCGTTTGGGTTTGACACTTGGGATTTGCTGAGGCTGGCTGTGTGTAAGAGGTTTTTCTGCAATTGAAGCTGGAAGCTTCTCCAAAGCGGCTTGCTTCCTTCGCTGCTGCTGCAGCTTCTGCTTGGCTGCATGGAGCTGAAAGGACAGGTAGGCGGCGGCCTCAGTCTGTTTCTGCAGCTCAGTGTTCAGCGCAGTGCTCTTGTGGCTGCGGCGCTTCAGTTCCTCCAGAAAGCGGCGCTCTTTCTCCTTCAGGCTTGCCCGCAGTGCACCCACCAGCACCCCCTTGTGGGTCAGCTCTGTCCGGAGCTCGCACTGCGACTGCTGCTGCTCCTGCAGTCTGCCCTCCACGTCCCGGCAGCGCGCCTCCAGCTGCTCCTCTTCCTCTCGCACCTCTGATGTGTACACGCATCACAAACACGCAGACACACACACAAAAGAAAAGTGTCAGAGCAAATCAGAAATCATAATGTGACACATGTCAGAGTGAATCATGGTGTCCTGGAAGACTACCATGGCAGTACATTTTTGGCAAAGTGGCAGCTGGTGTATTTCTTTGCAGACCTCAGCAGATTTGCTTTCCTATTCTGTGTTCATTAACTGATAAATGAACACAAGCTCACCAATACCACTGTAAAATAGCCCCAGTCTTAGACTAGACAATAATGACAGCATGAAAGACAAAATAACAAAACTGCAAAAACTGTCATGATAAACAATATCACTGTGATCCAAATTTAGTAACGAGGTATCGCTTCTGAGTAATATCTTAGCCATATCCTACATCTTGCATTTTCTCTGATGGTACAGCTACATGCTTCCTATGATAACTATTATCTGCACAGATGGCATGCAATACTGTTAACATCCAGTGGTTCTTCATGTTCATTTGGTTAAAAACCAAAATATTGCCACATATCAGACATTCTTCTTGATAAGTTTGTCTGTTTTACGTTCTACCATGGAGTAGACCTCACATACTGGAGTTCTATTTACACGTATCCCTCCATTTTGTGCCAGACTGAAAATCTTTGTTGCCATCTTTCCAAGTGGCATTCAAAATATGCATGTGTGCAGTTAATTAGCTGGTCATGTTATGTTTGTTTTGGCTTACGATTGGGTGCTGCATTTTGGCCCAATGCTATTGGTTAATAATACATCTTTTACTATTATTGGTTATATTTTGTTTTAGCTATTATCAATCGCCAGACATTTCAGTGGCATGCAAGTCATTACATTTTGTCTTTAAGTTGACATGATACTGTGAATTACACTTAACGTCACCAAGGATATGCACTGTTAACAATGTTAAAAACGGTCCATTCTGACATCAGGCTGATTTTGAGACACACTGTTCAAGTCATTAGCTGCTATCTGATAAAATGCAAATTCACACCAGATCCATCTGGGAGTACTTTTAGCAGGCTTCTCGCCAAGGCAGCCTAAAATAGCACAGATGTCATTTAAGATCGAGTCTGTCAAATGAAAATAAGCACTAACGATATGAACAATCCCTTCTGATTTAAAATTAGGTACTGGGCTCCAAAAGCATGTTCACAACTAATCTGATTGATGGTGTTCAGAGGGAAAGATCAGACAAAAGGTAGTGGGCTGAGTGGGAACGAGAAAGGACTGGAGAATTATTGAGCAAATCCTAAACGACCGATCTCAGCTCTGGCAGATCACTGGCAGGAGGTGCCATCTGTTCAGGGTTATAAGACCCCCGCCCAAAAAAACCCACAGGGTACAGCCAGTCTTACAGTCTGATCCACTGATACAAAGAAGCCGCAAACTGTATAGGCTAGAGAGCGTCAATGGGTTCCCTCCAAGCAGAACCAATACTTTACTGTTTATTCTTCCATTCCATCCCTGACATAATGTTCCTAAACTGGTTAAAACTAAATGAAAAACCAGTTGATTCTGTTCCTTTTACGTAGGCTGTGTGCAGGCCTAATGTAATAAACTCGGTTTGGACCCATTAGCAATCACATAATTGTTTACTGTTTGCTGTGAGCAATCGCAGATGTCCTAGATGGGTTTCTGTTGGCGCTCAGATGAATGAATATTTTGATTACAATAGTGCAGACTTTTCTTTAACTGCTTTGCTTTTACTCTCTTCTAATGCCATGCTGCAAAATGTTGCAATATCCTTGCAAAGTGGGATTCAGTTCAGATCTTGCAGTCCTTGACTATATCTATACTTTATCCTATATACTGCATTTATGTCAATGTCATGTTCTTTCAGCTAACATATTACATGCACCCAAAAGCTAGACAGAACGCAAGCTCTGTCCACTTACTGTATCAGTTATTAAGAGCTGAAAATGGGAGTGATGTGAGTGACAGATGGCTAATTGTTCAAGAACACACCCTGGGACGTGTTATGTACCATCACATAAACAGTGATGCAATACATCAGGTATAAAACACACAGTAAATACACTGAAAACTAATTACCCTCTGAGCATTGAGACTTCTTCACTTCCACATGAGACCAGCTATGACTTATAATGCCTCCTTTTATATCCCTCTAAGGCAATTGCAGCAGCATCAAGGCCTCTACGGGTACTCCCTGCACCTAATGCCCTCGTTTCTCTAAACTGCCAGACTCAGATGAGCTCATGCAGTGAATATAGAAAATGCAGTGTTATCTGATCCTCCTCTGCTCCTCATCAATTCTTTCGCTCTTGCTCCAGGCTCCTTCCATTCTCTTCCCCCACCATGCTCCTGTCTGAAGCCCTTACTGTTCTGAGGTTGCAGAATCGAAAAAAATACCCTTCACACACACACACACACACACACACACACACACACACACACACACACNACACACACACACACACACACACACACACACACACACACACACACACACACACACACAAAAATACCAGGACAACAAATGTCACCATAATAGTGAAAAACATAAAATGTGAATACATAAATTAGTGACAATATGAATAAAATTATACATATAAGTTCATGTGAATGAACACTGGATAGCCAACACTTCCGACAAAAGCATTTGCAAAGACAAATTTTGTATTTTGTAAAATAATTAGAAAAACATAATTGCTTCTGTGTTTAATTAGCACTAGTTAGCATTATGTCAAGAAAAAAAGTTATTCTATATTTATTTTACAAAATGCCTCAAAACGCCTGTATATAAATCACCCAGTGGGGGGAACAAAAACAATATTACACGCTACCCAGGACAAAATATTAGTTGATTCTTACACTGAGACAATTTCCACTGCAGTCATTTTTACTGTGCTTCCAATACTGCACACATCCGCACCGTTTCCCTGACCAACATAATCTCAGCAAAAAAAACAAGCTGTAATTGGATATCCCCACTGGGACTGTACAGAAAACAAGAGCAGAGGGGGGAGGCAAGAGATCAATTTGCTAGAGAGGAGGACAGAAGAGGCTGAGGTAGAGAGATCAGTAGAGGGATGACCTGATGAGAGCCTTGCAGTTCTGCCCTCAGGTCTGCAAAAATACTGGTATATACTAAATACATTTATTCAGTATTGTAAATTGTTCTCTGATGCCTACATACAAGGTATGTGACTTCACACACAGATGCAGGTTTACACACCCATTTACAGCCTATGATTTGGCCCTACAATAAAAGGAGCTCGTGAATAATTTGACTGGCTCTCTGATTGGCTGGTTTATAACGATGTCAAAACAGGCACAGGGAGGAAAATAAATTGACTAATTTGATAAACTAACTGTGTAAATAAACTACATTATCTTACAATTTGGTTAGCTATGCTAACGTTGGTTACTTGGAGTTTGCTAGCTCTCTCCATACTAGCTAAATACTTTTGATCTCAACAACAACACAACGTACATTAAAGTTGCTAGCTTGCTGTGCCTCATCAGACAGTCTGGTATGTTTTGTAACTTGGCATGGGCAAGAACCACCTACTACTGTGACAGGGCAATGTGACTGACCTTCAGAACATCTGACCCCTTATTCCTGCAATATGCACACAAGGCAGACAGCTGATCTATTTACTACTAGGCACCTCAAACAAAACTTTTAATAACTTTTAAAGGCAGAAAGCTGTGAATTATTTTAGTCAAATTTTGTATTATCCTGTAATGAGGTTGCCATCCTCATGACAAACAGAGCTGGAAACCTTTCAGTGTTGAGCTTAATAAACAAAAGTCTGTACAACCATCTGTGGTCAAGAAGGCAGCTGGGTGAGTAGGATGCTTCTCCCACTCCTCCCATCATTCAGCATGAAGCTAGCCAATGCAGGCATCTGTTAGCTGACTTAACAGAATTGGCAGGTTTCCTCCAAGAGTATTGAGATGTGCAATCATGTTGTGTTTACATGTTATTGTATTTATATATAAGTCATTAGTCATTACATTATGATATTTGGACCATTCTAGCATGATAGCATTAATCAGGAATCAATAGCTTAATGAAGCAAAACCAAAATACTACTTAATGTACATTTAAATCACACTCCCATCTGTTTGACACCCACTATCACGCCTCGTTCGAACTCCGATATTTCATATTGCCTTGCCATGAGCACGCTAGCCAGTGTTCAACCTCACTCACAGGATAACACCTCACAACAGGGAAACAGATGTGGGCGTTCCCAAGCTGTCCCCTGAGGTAACATCACTTCATGACCAATTTATGTACTGCTATCCCGTGATATTTGGTATGCCAGTGTATTTAGGCGTAGCGATGGCCCTGTGGATCACCACAAGGTTTGCAAAACAAGAATATTTAAAAACAGAGGAAACTAAAAAGACAATCTACAAGCACTAATGGCTTTTTCAAATTTAACAAACAACTGATGAAAATAAATTTAGAAAATAAAATTATGGAATAACTGGCTGACAAATCAGCGACTCGTTACTACTCAGTTTATGTAGCTACTATATACTGGCTGTGGTTTCTCTGTAATTGACATTTTTTAAATGTGAAGACATGGACCTAGCTTGTAAATGACTAACTAACAAACTAAGTTACTCACTAACTAACTAACTAACTAAGACTTTATACAGTCTTACTCTATTTCATGTAATTAGTTGCGTGTTGTGAGCCACATAATCTCTATTTCTGAAGGTGCATAAACGTTTCACTGTGTTCCAGCTGAACTATCTCACTAACTTAATAATTTACTCAGTGTTCAGTAAAGTAATGAAAATACTCCATGGTGTACTCAAAAAAGCACATTACAAAGTAATTTAACACAATAATGAAAACATAGCGTCATACTGTGTCTTCCTGAAAAAACAATACAGCCTCTACGACGTATAAAGATCCTAATAAAAAGAGAGAGAGAGAGCTCAACACCCCCCGATTCAAAAGGACTGCACTGGCTGCCTGTATATTTTAAGATAGATTTTAATACTCAGCTACTAGTTTTCATGGCTCTCAAGCAGAACACTTGTCTGTTTACATTGTAGCATGTGATCTTGGATCTGCAGATATTGGCCTTCTGCAAATACTTTCCATTAAATACAGAAAACGCGACTCTTTCAGATATTAAGCTTCTAAACTGTGGAACTTGATGCCACCTTTCATTATTTATCTTTATTTAGCGTATAATTAAAATTACAAGTCTCTTTGATGTTTATTTTTGTAATGTAATCTGTGTCACTACATTGATGCTTTTTTACTGGCATGAAAAGTGCTGTATATATAAAATTATTTTTTTATTATTGTTATCTTTATTATAATAATTATTATCAACCTTTAGATAGCACTCACCTGCTTCACTCTTGCCAGGGGGTTTCACGTTCAGTTCGTGGGTCAGTTCTGTAACAAAGTGACAGACAGTTAGAGACAGGTAATTCATATATGGCTTTATTCGACCTGCAGTAAGTTCTGTATAATTTAATTTTACCCCCATTTCTTTCTTTTGCTCCTTTATCATCATTCATACTCTGTAAATGCAAATAGGACTCTGATAGAATCAGGCCACTGTGAGAGTATATGCCTCATTCAGCAGTCAGAGGCAGTGCTCAGTGGTCAGTGTGCTGATCTAACCCTTACGAGCAGCAAAGGCAAAGCCATGAATATGCAGTAGAGCTTCACTTTTTTCCCCCTTCAGCTGGCTCAGCACTTCCACAGACAGGCTCAGGTGAACTGGCCTCATACTGTATTACTGAAGGCGAGAACACAAGCCCTGCGCTGCCAGGAAGCTATTGACCCGCAGCTCTTTCACTGGAGTCTGCACCATCCCTCAGAGAGGCAGGGAAGCAGAAAGGAAGCTGTATTCTCCTCCTCATGCTAGAGGATGAGTGGTGTAGCCCAGCTATGACATACACACACACACAATGAGCTCTCCCTGGGTGTGGCAGCAGGGTCTGTGCTGGAAGCTCACATGTGGATTTCTGCACCATTTTTATACAGCAGCAGCTAAAGCAATAATGTAGGTTATTATCACAACACAAACTATAATGTAGGATTAGACTGCTGCTTCTGTTACATTATTATCTATACTGGCTAGCAGTCCAGCAGCACAATATTTCATCATTAACGAAAGCTTTTCCTGGCCATTTCGCTTATACGCTACATATCACTGTATCTACTAGGGGTCAGAGAAAAATATAAAAAAATAAAAAAATCGAAAGCCTAGTACTGTGTTCTTATGTGTGGCAATATTGTATTGATCCATGGACATCAACCATCAATGTTCTATTATATAAATATAAAGGAGTCGTTTTTTATGACATTGTTAGTCTGTCTGGCAATCCTATTTTGCAGCATTAAAAATGACTGAAGACTGAAAACCTATCTTATTAGATAAAACAGTGATGTTGACAAAAGAGGTAACAGTTTAAATAAGGTAGTAAACCACAATATATTGCAATATATGTTACTGCAGTATGTATCACGACTTAAGTACCTTGCTAATATTGGGTCTTCCAAAAACTGTGTAACTATGAAGTTTTTGTTGTTTCGGTGCAGTTCCCTTTTCCAGAAAGCATGAAACTGTACAGTGTAAATAATTTGCTGCTCAATGTAACACAGAATGTCCTGGCAACACTTGAACAAACCAGCCCAGCCTTCATACTTTTACCATCACAGCTGCCGTTTCATCAACAGATCACAACGTTACACAATGATGTGATGTCACCTTTAAAAACATTACACCAGAGACAGTCTGCGAGTTCAAATCTTTAGTGAAAGAGTAAACATTCAAAGTAAAGAACATGTTACTTATGTGTCTGTTACAAGCTTGAAGAATTGAATCTAGGGAACTGCTAATGCAAATATTGGCAACTGTTAGCTTGATGCTAACATAGCACTGAAATTCCAACTACCAGGCTAGCAGTAGCATAAAGCTACTTACAATGCAACCTCATACAGTACTCTATCTTCTGAGACAGTCAATGAGAGAAGTCATTAGCATATAAAATCAACATCCAGAAAAAGAACAAAATATGATTCCTTTAAAATGATGACAGGGGCAATGTTTTAAACCCTACACATCCTGGTCATTGTGGGAGTCTGTTCACTCAGAGACCATCTTTGCAGCACCGACAGACATTATTCTCAGCCATACAAGATCAGATTCCTACCTCTTTGAATGGAAAACAAAAAAACAAAACATGGTTAGCAAAAAAAAACAGTTAGCAAAAATGTTGTTTTGGCTACTGTATGGTCTCAGCACATATGAAGGTGCCCCTGTGAAATCAGCTGTCTAGTGTTTGATGGATAAAAGCCTGTGTTTCAGCACTTCTCACTGTTGCTGTACAGCTCTGTTCCATGGGCAACTGATCAAGGGCAACTTCTGGACCCTCATTAAACGACTGGCCATGCCCTTAGCAAATGTGTGGCATTGTGATCTGCTGCAGAGGTGGTATGTGATAAGACTCACCTGTGCAGCGTTTCTGCAGAGATAGGATCTCCAGGTGTAAGCCATGCAGCAGGGTCAGCTGCTCCTGCCGCAGGAAAACGATGCTCCTCTCCACACTCTCCACCTGCCGTGCTAGCGCACTCCTGTCCATTACCACCTGTGACCTCTTTACCAAAAATAGAAATGTTAGTCAAGCTCAGCTTCAAACAGACCTTTTAAGTACAGTCACTGGTCATATGATGCCTGATCCATCACACTATAACATTAACCATCTCTATAACATCTTCTGAGATTTGATTATGCAAACGTGCAACAGCGGCTGAGTTAGAATAACATTAACCAATAACATCATAGATCCCCTCCCCCTCCAACCACTCCCATCTATTATCGAGCGAAAACGCTCTACTAGCCCAGTGACCCTTCCGGATACTGTGATTCACTTAGAAACACGTCACTGTACAAAAACAAATTGGGTTATGACAATTCATGTCCACTACCTTAATTTTAACTACAGATTAGTCAATGAACATCCATCAGTTCCTAAAGCACATGCTCTGCAGATATTTCAATCTCAAATATCTGTGAAGATTGCCTTGCGAATGGCAGAACTGGCAGCAACCAAAGAATCAAAAGTTATGCCTGAGAAACTGTGACAGTGGTTTAGCAATAATCCAGCAATAATTTAAGACCTGCGAAACTGATTAGACATAATGGAGAACAGGGCTGGTGCTTATAAAGGAGCCCTGAATTAAAGGATTGATCCCCGTATTTATGATGGTACTGGTTAGAAAAACTGACCTTAGATCAGCCCTCGTGCTCCTGGGGTTGTTTGTGAATATAAAACCTGAACTAGCTTCAGCTGATCACATTTTCACATATATATTGTACATGAACTGGACAAACGTAAATGCTTTTATTGGATATTATCCAAAACCACAGATGTCAGAAACAGCATAAACCTCATAAACAGGCTTTAATCACTCTGTGGTGGCTATTGTCATCTCCTATGCTGTCGTGTGCTGGGCGGTAGGGTGAAGGCAGGGGACTCATAATAGACTCAATAAGCTCATCAGGAAGGACAGTTCTGTCCAGGGAGTGTTTGGTGGAGGTGGGGGAGAGAAGGATGCTGGGGAAACTACTCAGTGTTAATTCCTCTCATCACCTAAATGCCACACTGGAGTCACATCAGAGCACCTTCAGCTGTAGACTGAGACTAGCGAGGTGCACTATAGAACACCACAGGAGCTCATTTCTACCAGGGGCTATCAATCTGTATACCCCTCCCCCGTCTGTAGGAAGGTTAGCTGAAACACTGGACACTGAGAGTAACATCAATATCATGTACAACATGCTTCTTAATATTACATACAATATTCCATATAGCATATACAACATTACTTCTTCAAATCATGTACAGAAATGACGTGTATTACTTTCCAATATCATTACTAACGTGACTTCAGCATCATGTGAAATACTGCTTTTCTGCTTCTACCTGACTTATTCTTGCTAAATGTGTCTTATTTAGATTTTTTTTCTCATTTTTCTCTACAACTGCTGGCACAAGAATTTCTGTCTTGTCTTAATTAGATGTGGCTTCATTATGTGCCATATTTATGAGACCCATTTTACCAATACGAACAAATAAAAGCATCCAAAAGCAAACCAGGCTAACCGTTAGCTGTTCTTACTGTCTATGCTAACACTTACCGTGCTCTCCATCACCGCAAGCTAACGGCTACCGACATCCACACGATGTAAACAAAGCTTTAGCAAATCAGGCAACGACTGGAAGCGTTTCCAGAAGCTTTGCTGGGAATTCTACTCTCTCCACAGAGCGGATAAAGCCTCCTCTCCTGCGCTGACGGCATCCTTCGAGGAGATGCGACGTTTCGATCGATATCCAGTCAAGAAGAATCAAGACCTCAATATGACAACCAACCAAGGTTAAACCGGGCGAGGGAGGCAAACATTAGAACCGGATTCGGGAACGTCCACTGTGCTCGCCTACATGTTCTGATGAGGAAAAATCACTGCCACGTTAAAATAACGAATCGTAATTGTGAAACACAGGCTGCCATTTCTCCTACACATCTCCTCTCGTACCTCACAGCAGTGGAGGCGCAGAGAAGCGCCGTGACCGGAGCAAGAGAGCTGTGCATGCGCGGTTTGCTGATTGGCAGACGCGACCCTGCTGGCATCCACACCACACAGCGTCCAGGGTTTTTTTCCACACCACCTGCATTCTGACAAGCCCCGCCTCCTGCACTGTGATTGGCTAACAGGGTCCCACCTCCTGCGCTGCGAATGGCTAAAATCAATATAGTTCGTGCGTTAAGGTAGGTTGGTTAGGGGGTGACTGCCGGAGACGGGGGGAGACGCTCATATTTATATTTCAGTGAAAACAAGTAAAAAGAAAGTAAAACAATGAAAAAATATTTCTGGAAGTGTTTGCATTAGTGTTATATAAACTGACAAATAATCTGAATGTTTAGCGGCAACCCCCCCCCCCAAAAAAAACCTCGCAATCCATATGAGTTAAAAGACATCAGCCATAAAGAGCTGAACTTATATTAAACATTAACAAATACTGTTTAATTTCTTCTTGACCTTTTAGCTCATCTGTTAAAGGTGTTTCTCATACGACACAGCATCACTGTATTCCTACAATGCACAAAAAGCCAGAGCCGAATAGTCATGTAAAAATCACTATATACCCAATAAAACCTTTGTTTTTTAAACATACCTAAACATCTGATCTTCATATGAACAATACTGAGAGACTGAGGCAATATAACTAAACACATAAAACTGTCTAAAAATAATTTGTAAATTGTAATGAACAGAAATGCAGTTTTATGTGAGGAAAAGGTTAGGACACCCCCACATTAATTACTCCTTAAAATGCCTAAAATTAAAATCAGGTACCCCACCTTTGGTTGCTAACGATTAGAACATCGTTAGAGAGGACTCTGGAGGAACAGGTCTTATTTAAACCTCAGATATTTGGTTTGGTTTACTCTCACCGTAGTAATTTATTAAATATAAAAATTTACTAAAATTCAACTATGGTATGTTTTATGTTAATCAGATGGGTGTCTGTACACTACAAGCAATGTTAGATCTGTATATCATATGAACGTCTCGCAGTAGTAATTTAATTCCTATTAAAATTAACTACATTTCTATTTTCTTTAATTAACTAAAGTTCTATTTCACCAATATAACGGCTGTTGTATGTTCACCAGATGGGTGTCTGTACACTACAGTTGATTTTAGATCTCTGTCATCTTGTTGTCTCACAGTAGTAGTTTATTAAAGTTATTTAATACTTTATATTAAATCAAAAATAACTACAATTCAACCAAAGCATATCTTGCCGTCTTCAGTGCCTCCTTCAGAGATTCTGGCCTTAGTAATCAGACGTGATCGACAAAAGGAAAGATCGGGAACGACTGCAGTTTGTTCCCTGGTTACCGGGACTTAGAAGATGCAGTTTATGAGATTTTAGGAGGTTGTCTGTGAGCAGTAGGAGGCGCGAAAGGCGAATATCCGCCGAACATCCGATATTAGCCGAACTTTACCGAGCTACCTAGCTAGAGAACGAAACAGATTCCCCTCTCTAGTTAAACAGCAGCATCAGCAGCGGTTCTGTAGGGTAACAGCAGAACCGCTGGCTGTAGGTCAGTTTAGTCATGGAGCAGGAGTTAAATGTGGAGCCTGTAGAGTTAGTTACTTTATGCACCTCCCTGCTCTTCTCAAAACCTACCGTTAACTTAACGTTAGCTAATCTTCGACCAGCCAAACCACACAGTCTCGTACCTTTCTGTGGTAGTGACGGGACCAGAAATGATGTATAAATGTGAATATGTGAATTCAGTCCAAATCTGTCAAACAGCCTGAAAATTGACGGTGCTCTATTTAATAATGCATTTATTTGTTTGCGTTTTATAAACCACAACAACAACAACAACAAAAACTCCCTCAAAGAAGCCTTCAGAGTCCCACTTGGTATGACGTGCGTATCACTTCCTGTTAGTAAGAAACGATGCAGTAACCGCAAATTAGATCCTTATTCCAGAAAGATATGCTTTAACAAAGAGAAGTTACATTTAATTCAATTCATAGATTCTATCCAGCAAAAAGAGTTTCTTAAGGGATGCAACCCCGATCTTGAAACGAATTGTTCATTCTGTAAAAATGCATTGAAGACATTCTTTATTTGTTTTGGCAGTGTACACACACAAGGTAGTTTTGGTCTGGGGGGTATTCTAGAAAGCTGGTTAAGCGACTTACCCAGATACGTTAACTCCGAGTTCACCAAAACCCGAGATTTTCCGTTCCAGAAACCGAGATCAAAGAGAGTCAGGGTCAGTTACTATAGCAACTTACGCTCCGAAGCTAACCTGCTTTCTGACAGGTTTACTTAACCTGGTGTTACACCCACGTCTCTCAGGCGAACATGTTGTGTCCTTTCCTCGAGGATCCAGTGGACGTCAACGCTGAAATTATTCGCACAGCACGTCAGGAACGTGTGATTAGACCCCGATTAGACGTCCTGTCATTTCCTGACGGATATCTTCACGAACGTTACCGTTTGTCAAGACAGTCAATAATCTACCTAAACAACGTTCTGAAGACACACATTCCAGAAGTTACACACCGTGGATCAGTCCTCGCTTCTCAGCAGATATTATACATAGCTCTCCGTTTTTTACAACTGAAAGTTTTCTGTACAACGTAGGAGATGCTGAACAAGGCAAGGCAACTGTATGTCGGTCCGTCCAAACAGTATGCCTAGCACTAAAACGCTTTGTGCATAATTTAGTGATGTTCCCTGGGCACAAGCCTGTAATGGTCAGGTGTGTCTTTATTAACAAAGAATTACAAATAAGAAAGGAAACAATATGGAAGCAATAGATAAATACTTTCATACAATTTAATCTTTCAGGATTTCAAAGTGTCATTGGCTGTATTGATGGAACCCACATTACAGCACCTTCGGAAAATGAAGGGGATTATGTAAACAGAAAATCCTTCCACAGCATTAATGTACAGGTAGTGAACATTATAACCTTCAATACAAATGGGCATGAATGTACTGAATCTCACCATTCTGCTCCTCCATCAAGGTCATATGTGATGCTACCTACATCACGAATGTTCAACCCAAATAGCCAGGCTCTGTCCATGATTCAAGGATTTTCCGAGAGTCTACACTACACATCAAATGTTATTAGGGTGTGGCACTTTTGCTAGGAGTGTGGTTTACATGCAGTGTCAAGCTGCATCATTCTAAATCGTTACAACCCCTTGTGTTATTACAGGACAATATGATGGTCTCCTCCTTGCAGACCGAGGGTATCCCTGCATGCCCCATCTGATGACGCCCTACCCTGACCCTGAGCCTGGACCACAGTCATGATACAACCGGGCCCACTGCAGAGCTAGAGCAAGGATTGAGATATCCATAGGGATTCTCAAGGCCAGGTTCCAGTGCCTGCAGGGGCTCAGGGTGACCCCAGAGAGGGCATGTGACATTATAATGGCCTGTGTGGTATTGCACAACATTGCCACCATCAGAGGAGAGCGACACCCTGCCATACCCCATACAACCTGAAGAGGAACATGACCTCCACGTAGCTGACCACAGAGATGGTAGAGTTGCCAGAGACACAATCCGCAACCAGTATTTCTCTGACTAACTGCTACATTCCTGCACTTGAGCCCTGAAAATTAAACACATAAAGAAGACTTTTATTTCTGTTCATGATTTCTTTATTTTCTGTAAATAAAAATACAAATGATAATGAGTTAATTTACTTGTCATTGTTTTCCAGTAAGAACATTCATTTATTCATATATAAAAACCCACCTGTAACTCGTACTCAAGCAACTGAATTTCTAGCCTTGTCTTGGTCGTTTGCAGCCTGATGTGATCCATCTGAAGATCACACTTTTCAATTTGTTTTTGCAGATGAAACTTGTACAGATCCTTTACAGGCAGCTTGAAAAATGAGACAAGAGTAGCAGGTAATATTGAATATTCCATTCCATTCTCTGAATATTTCATATATTTGGTGAGACACATGAATATTTTCTTACTCAGTGATTATTCTTTTATTGAAAGCTATTGAAACCAGAAATCAGGCAAGAGCTAGAGATATTCAGATCACTTACATCTGCAGGAGGCTCAGATAATGAAACTACACCATCAATCACTGTGGAGAGACTGCATTACATAGAAAGTGTTCAGACTGTGTCAGTGGAGGGACCATTCCACAGTTTATAATATAATGTAAATTGAATGCAATTAACCTGCCCTGAACATAGGCAACAGTGTCCTGTGGGGCTGCTTGCTCCGATGAGCTTCCTCCAGGGATTCCATCAGTTATAGGCCGGCCACTGTTCTGTGACAGTGCCAGCTCTTCAGCCTGTGTGAAAGGTGGTGGTGGCGGACCCCCTCCTGTTTATTGTGCCTCGGCCTGCTTCCTATTAGCTGCAGAACCAGTATCAACTTTAACCCATATCTAGCCAGGCTGTAATTAAGAACATAAAATACTTATGTACAAAAGATCAACACTTTAATGTTCTTAGATTTCATTTTTATTTGCTGCCATGTGTATTTGATCCCACTTGGATTACACCTACATTGAGTAAATTGTGTAAAATAAATAGTGAAAATATTTTCACAGACATATTGAACATTTGGACATTTCATGTTGCTAAATGTTGAGTTGATAGACTTTGTTTCAAAAAGGATTTATAATTGAATTTTAACTCACACATTAACTCGATCAGCAATTTTTTGCCATGCCAACTGCCGTTCTTTTGTGCACACCAATGTGTTACTTTTGTGTCTAAATATGGGCTCATAGTCTGCATATGCAGACATTAATATTTCAAGTCCCGTTGGTGTAAGGTAAGTCGACACAGAGTTCAGGGTTGAGTTTAAAGCTTGTTAAACGAGCTTTCTGGAATACCCCGCTGATCTCTTGACATTTATTCAGCCTTTTTTATTGATGATCCTTTTTGCTTTTTGGTATATTGAATTATGAGACAGGGAGTTAAGAACATATTTCATACCAATATTTAACATATTGCATATTCATGTCTTATGTTCTTTCTTATTAAGTACCATATTCATAACAAACCTTTCTTTCCTGCTTTCAAGATTGAACTTGATCAGTACATAGTCTCTGTACACCCTTCAAAAAGTCTCAAAGCTAAGAAGACTGCATTCATCATTTGTGGCTTAAAGGGCTAAAGAGGAGTGTTTATTCTAATTTATGCTGGTTTTATGTTTTTATTTGTACATGGTCTTTCATCTCTCACATTTGTAGTCCCCTGACCTCAGTGTTGTTTTGTGTTCTGGTGTTGTGTTGTATGTTTTGTAGTGTTTATGTGTGTGCAGTAAAAAAAAGAGAAATGATGCAGTATGTTAATATTGTGTGTAGTAACCTGCCAAACGCATACTATTAAGATTAGTATGTATATACTGTGTAGTATTAGTGTGTAGTAAACAACTGAGATGCAGAAACCTTGTGATTGGTCAGGAAACGCCTAGGGAGGTATTATCCAATATAGGACTGCCCAGTTTACATGGAGAGAAGTATGGTGAAATACAGAAGATATGTATTAGATTTTGAGAAGATTTTTTGATATAAGATATGCATATGTTTTGAGTCCAGAAGAGCAAGATTAACTTCATTAGAAACAAAACAGGTTTAGATTCCTGACCTTCAGTTCACTTGCACTGCTATGCTGTTGCATACACCTTTCATTTTTCATAAGTTTTTTTTCTACATAATTGTATTTTAACCAATGATCCCAAAAAGAGAAGAACAGAGCCTAAAACAGCAAAATAGCAAAATAGCATCACATATATTACCTGAATTATTCATACTAAATTCTAAAGACTTTGAGTAGATATATACAAGAAATGCATATTGGAAATATATGTCTGCATGTTTTTTTTTGTGACAGTATGTTAACACATCATCCACATCCACAGTATTTTAGTGCACAATTAAAATCATAACTTTTGCACAGGCCACATTTTGTTTTATTTCCCCCAGTTTGGTAAATTCAGCAAAGAAACAGTCACTGTGTAATAACATGCCATTTGAGCAGGGGTAATCAAACTGTGCAATTTAGATTTTCCAAGAGTGATGCCTGAACAACTTTTCCATTTCTTTTCACAAAGCAAAATGACTAGCTAAACCAGCAAGTGTTAAAAATGCTTTATTTTCACACTTAACAATAAAAACCAAAATATATAAATTGGACTTTTATTAATTAAAAAATACAAACAGTAATTCATACAAACTGAAAAATAAAATTACCATGTTATATACAATTTAAACACAATCATCTTAAATTCTATACATATGAAGAGGGAAACAGCACCACATTCAGCCTGGTCTTTTCTTGCTGCAGTAATGCTGAATGGATGATATGATTTAAAAAATAGTAATAAAACATTTTCCCAATCAAGTACACAAGTAAACAGTTTTGTTATCATCTATGGCTTTGGAAACCGTGACAATGCACTTTAGTGCTGAGTAAAATTTCATTCACTACATAACCACAGCACATTTTCACCACATGACACAGAATTGCACTTCTATAATCAAATGATACACTACTAACTATTTACTAAACAAATGTGATTTAAATGGTCTGGTCCACCTGAAGAACCTCAGCTCTCAACAGTATAAGAGTAATACCCAGGATTATACCCTCAAAAAATGGCAGATTACAGAGTTTTGAAATGTATTTTTATATGCGTGCCGTTCTAAAGCAACAGGAATCTCCTACAGGCTTCTACGGATTTCCATAGAACTGCATCCAGTTTGTGGTTCAACCTAAACCCAACATAAACATGGTTCAAAGACGTCACGTCCTGAGCTTATGGTGTAAAATATAAATGAGTTTCTGACTGTAGCAAACATTTTTAGCATTAAACTTTTCTTTACCTATTAGCTTGATAGCTAGTATGCTGGTCATACCAGCCCTATTTTCATTCTTTTCACTCTAGGCTGATGCTAGTTTCATTCTCAAATGTGACATGCAGAACAACATCACAACCCTGTTTTTTCAGTCCAGATCGAAGCCTAATGGAAGCCTAAGGGAAGTAATTTGCGTCATATAAGCATTTACTTCACACACAAAAAAGAACATTTTGTTATATTTCAGCCCAAAAAAAGTAGCTCGAAGTTTAGCTGTGAGTTCCACCCCGATGGCTCGAATCAGGGTTTGATAATATTACACTCAGACTACAGACTACTACAGCCTGAAACCAAAACTGTTGGTTGTGAAGGGCAGAAATGCCTCACCAATTCAATGTCAACCTGGGCATCTTCAGGAGTCCCTTTTTACCATTGCTGTCATATCTCCAAAATGATCATTTTACAGAAGCAAATCTTGGCCAAACTCAAAACTTAGTAGTAATTTATAAAATAAACATTATTTTTCATTATGATTACAGTGCTTCTGAGATGAATACATGTGTGGCACATATTGGTATGCTACATATGGTTACAGTGTACGTGTCGATTTCCTCAGAACCCTGAGAGGGCCAGCTTGAACTGACCAGCTATCGAAGGTCAAGCTACAGACTCAAACTGCATGCGGCAAAACTAGGCGAAGGGCAAAGCAAACAAAACTCAATAGTTAATGGCCTCTAGAGCGTTCATTGTTGACCACCAGCACAAAAAAAAATCACATTCCACTATTATTCACTGTAATCTGTGATCACTGTAAGGGAAAATGTCTTTGTTTAGCATCAGATATTAATCCACAGTTTGTCAATCATGTTATTTGAATACAAATAAATTACAAATATACAAAATGTGCATACAAAACAAAGATAGAAAAATCTGTTGTAAAACATTCACCACACTTCAGGCAAGACTGGTACACTTCTAACAGTTGCTTCTATAACTAAGGAGTCTTGGCTAAGACCAGCATGAGGTTATTGTTTTTAACCAGTCATGTAGTGCCACCTACAGGTGTAACCACAGTCGATAGTCTATCAGGCTGTGATGCAACTGTAAGACATTGCAGTCAGGTGTGTCACACTTTGTCAGTGCTGTGAGGAAGAGAGGGGTTACACTCCCCTTTGTAACTATGTTAATAGCTCCAGCAGTCAGATTTAGATCCCTCAGGTATACTGTAAATCCAAACTTTTTAAATGCATGAAAGAGTTCAGTTGGGTTGTTCTCCCATTTGAGAACAAGCTGGAGGAATGTTTGACTGTGCCAAATAAACAGCAGTGTGCAAAGCCTGAATGCCACATGATTATTTTAGAAAACAAATACACTCTTTTTCAGCACTGATGTTGATTTAACAGTCAAGCTCTCCTTCATTTATTCTCCAACTGGAGAACAGCCCAACTACAGTAATGCAGAAGAGTGTTTAAAGACGAATTCCTGTAAAGTCATTCGGAGTGGTTTGATGCGAGGGATCTGCTTTAGAGTAGTGGTTATACGAACCAGGAATCACATTGTGAATATGCCTACTTTATTTAAACCTCCAAAACAACCAGTGAACCACTACCTGAGGAGTCTTCTGAGTTTTATATGGAATGTTGATGATGATAAAATAGTGGTAAATAAAAAATAACTTCTGCATGTAACCCTCCACTTTAATCATTTTTACACTGAAATCACAGTTTGAAATTATGCAATGTTCAAATCGCAACAGCAGCAATCTTTATATTGGCCTACATTATCAACTATGTTGCCTTAACAAAATCTGAAGAGGGTAAACTTGACCAAATAACATGTCTACAGGTGGTTCACAAGTGCTGGGTTAGACCAATCAGAAAAAAAACATGTTCTGTTAACATGAACACAACCGTAATAACCTGACACTCCGACATGTTAACTGGCTACCTTCAAGCCTCAAGCTACAAAAAGTGGATGCATTAGTCTTTTCAGCCTGGACCTCAATTTCTAAATAATAATCGCCACTTAAATCACAATCGAAACATTAGTCAGAAAGAATCGCATTTAGATGTTTTGCCCAAATCATTCAGCCCTACCCCCCCACCATGAACAGATAAAACATGTTTAAGACCAATATCATCAGGCAATGTATTTGTTTCCATTTCATGTAACAGCTTAGCATGTAATATCATCACCACTATGAACAATTCCTTATGAGTTTCTCTTGAATGAAGCACTTCACATCAAACCACTCTGAATGAAACAAAACACTCTTTAAAACTGAAACATTTGTCTTTGGAGGATACCAAAGTACATTAAGGCAGGTGCCAGTTATTTCCAAAGGAAGTCATGTTTAAACAGCCAAGTTTGATCACACCCTTGCATTGACCACATGTAGTACTGGACACTGGGCTGTTTCTTTTAACACAGCTCCATTCAGCTGCTCTTTTTTCTGAACAACATCTTTCTAGATTTGTGCTGATTAACAGACGTTTCAGCCCTCGGTCAAATGACCTGTAACACCCTGTCAGAACCGTTGGCCGACAATTTTCACACTCACAGTTAGTAGGAGGCTAGCTGATTGACTGCTACACATTTTTGAGGTAGCAGGTGTAGGTGTTAAAAAGGCTTGATGAGAGGCCTTCCTTCACTCTTATTAAGCCAGTACAAATAAGCCAAGATCATCTGTTCTCCACCAACCAAACATTTACAATCAAACAGATGTATGCAAAGAGTTCAGGGTTTTGCTTTGCCTTACTGACCGGCATACATGCAGCTATATCAAGGAGTTTTTGGTCTTTCAGATCTTGCCTTGACTTACACAGTTCCCCATAACTGCCATTTCTCTGTGGCATTTCAGAAACTACAATTTGGAAGTGCTTTGATATGTTCTGGAGTCTTCCTCTATTCTGTTGACATCATTTTGCTTCGTTTTCAAATCCTCAGCCAGTTGCTTAGAAGAGCCCATGCTTGCTGGGTTCTAGCACATTGTTTTAAGAATCAGAGAATTTATTATTTACACTTTGTAATTGTCATGTTTCTTAATCACAATTCTTGACCAGTCTGAATGAATCAATTAAGGCATAACATGTTAATCAAGTTCTGAGATTTCACCTTTGGAAGGGTTTCCAAACTTTTGCACATGCCACAATTGCTAGTTTGTTTTGTTTCTTTAAGGTGCAATTTGTAAGATTTTAGTTTTAAATATTCCAAAATTAACTAAAATTATCAGCAGAATGTGAAGAAATAACAGATTTAAAGGTTTGTCAAAGTTGTCTATGTGTGGTTGGAGAGAAATCTACGGAAGTTAGCATGCTAACCAGCTAGCCCCCATCTGTCCTGTCTCATAGTTCCATTTTGTACCTCAAGAGGTGATAGTGTGTCACTGTAGTCTGGAGTGGAATCAGTCCAACATGAGAGGATGAAGAAGTAGCACTACCCTGACAGTGTATTCTAATGTCTTGTCAATCACGTTGGAGGTTCTGCTCCCAATTAGATCACTTAAGAACCGAAAGAAAGCGTTAATGCAACAATGGCTGAAGCTCTTGGCAAACAACCATTATAACAACTACCACCTGCCCATTGGCAAGAATCCACTTTCAGTAGTAAAGAAAATAAGTAAAGCAGAGGTAACATTGGTGCTGCTTTCCACCGCTGGAGATGCTCTTAGATAGTAAAGGGGTGAAGTTTGATGCTGAACTTGCAATCTTTCTTCTAGACTGGAAAGAACTGAGGAGGGAGGAGGAGCATTTTCTAGTGATATGTTGCCTCCTATTGGTTGGAGTAGGTACCCGACTGGAGGCATCATCTTACAAATTGCTCCTTTGGGTCAAATGTTTGCATACAGCTGTACATTTTACATACACAATTACTTTGAGTATTAAAGCAAACCTCCAGTGTTTACTTAAACTAATCTTTATCTACCACATCTGTAGCACATGGCCAGTTCATCACAGGCAATATTCTCCATGTGCTTAGAAAAACAAAAATCAACTCAAAGCACACTTATAATAGAGGCCAAAGGGCAGGTGCTGAGGTTCCTAGGTTTTTGTTACTAAGCACAGGGAAACACATGCTGAAGTGGAAGTTATGAGATCAGGTTACAAAGGATTACTTTTATAATCACTTCTACATTAGACTCACTAGTTAATAGATGTTTTTAGATGAAAAGTGTGGTGAGGTTTAATAGCTTTAGCTTTGCTTACTTGTGCTGCTTTAGAGACTGAGTGTACTGCACTCATGTCTTTGTCGCTGTAGTCATACTTAGCTTGATGTCTAAATGATTTCTTTCAAAGTCTGATGAGCTTTCAGTAGAATCATCCATGCTCATCTACAAGACTACAAGTCATTCGATCTTGTTTACATCATGAACTGGTCAATAAGCGAAGAAATCAGCAGATTTGTAAAGAACAGGAAAAAAGGAACATGCAAAATGCATCAAAGGCTGGCATCTGGAAGGCAAATAATGGTGGGGCTGCAGGTTAGTTTGTAGGTCAGACAGGAGTGTTAACGCTCTCTCCACCTTTCACATCTCCTTTTCCTTCTCCTTCTCCTTCTTGACCTCCTTCTCACGGCTGGACTTTAGGAAGTCAGTGCGCAGCAGGCGACAGAACAGCACAATGTTCATTACAGTCATGATGGCCATTCCCACACTGCCCACCGTGTAGCTGAGCAGCGGGATGTGCTCACGGTTCAGCACCAGCCAGCGGGTCATCCAGGCCAGCGTGTTGATGCGGAACACCACGTACGTGCCCAGGTTGATCATGCTGTTAACCCTGTACAGGGTGCTTTTGGACACATTGGCCATGCGCATCATCTGCCGCAGGTGCAGGAAGATGGAATTGATCTCCACCAGCAGGGCCACCACTGCGAAGCCCACGTAGCGGCAAGTCAACACTGACAGCCCAAAACAAGTGATCACCTGCGAACAAAAAGTGACAACATTTATTATAAGGGAATTTGGCCACACAGTCCACAGTCAGCTATTAAGCTGGTCTACAGAAAATCATTCATCTACACACACGATTCAAGCCAAGCACATTGTTAAGTAATCTCAGATAGACTTGCTTGTACAATGTACAGCACACTGGTATCTTTAAAACAGGACAAAAGTCATCCGAAGGACAGCGTTTAGTGCTTACTCAAGCATTTCTTGCTAACAATAAGCAAGTCTATTGCAAATAAAGACGGCAAAAAATCAAAAGCAATGGTATACTCATATGCAAAAGTTTGGGCACCCCTGGTCAAATGATGTTAAAATGTGGCCTGCACAAAAGTTATGGGCCTTTTTAATCTTTAAGGTTTTTTTAATGTGTTAAACACTGCAAATAATTAAAGATGTGCACTAAAATGTGGAGTAAATTTAAATATTTGAACATTTCAGTGTGCCCTCTTTTAACTTCAATTCAACAAAATATGATTGGATTGTGGGTGGTGTATATGACATGTGTATCTGAGCTGATATGACATCCAAATCCTGAAGTAACACGTCAGTCAGGGTGTATCACAAGCTGCGACAATGTACACTGTGGACCGTGCACCGTTTAAGCACTAACATCTGTAAAGGATCAGCACCAATCAACACCTCTCTCCAGCACTCTTCCTCCTGCCTCCTACCTCCAGTGTCTTTAGAAAGTTGTGCAACAACATGATCATAGCCAGAATTTTCCAACTACACATGGCTGGTATGCAAGAGATGAAATGAATCTGATTTTTGCATGCAGTCTTATCTCACTGTCATCAGGGCAGCTGAGAACATGGACGCAAAGGCAGCATTGATCTGTCATCGGCAGAGAGATCTCCCGCTGTGATCACACAGAGTGGCACTAATACTACATATGATGTGGTGGCTCACCAAGCAGCTCCTGACACAGACACTGTTCAAATCTAACATCTAGACTTTCTTCTGCAAGTGATGATGAAACATCAAACGGCACCTTTTAATTGTTATTAAAATCAGCCGTAGCATTCAAATATTAGTTAGGAACTTCGGGAGTTTGTATCCCCCAACCTTCTAGTATTCAACAACAATCAAAAATTAGGTGTCGAAATGTAATTGTGGCTCACAACAACTTATAGGGGATTCCTACCATTTTTCAAAATGTCTTTGCAATTCAGTGGATGAGATGTAAACAAAGTAAATAATTAATTTTATATATAATTTATTAGTCTAAACCACCAGTGAATCTACAGGTGTCTTCTGAGTTTTTAAACGGCAAAATATTATATGATAATTCTGGAAAAAAAATATTTGACTGTTTTCCTTACAACGACCTGCACACACCTCTGGCATTAATGGATCTCAGGATCTCAAAAATATCATAAAACCACTTCTAAGGAACATTGCATATAATAGGTTTTTGTTACCTAAGCTTTAAAGGCATTAAACTCCTACTGTCACCACCACTGTGAACAATTCTGACCCTTTAGGTTTCTCTGCTGAAGTCATCCACAGTGAACAACTTTAACAATGCTTCCATATGGACAAACCAGTGAAATTCCCCTTTTACACAATGTGCTGTAATGTGCATCAGCCATCCACTTGGTGGCAGTATGTAGCTGTTAGTTATGAAAGCATGACTTTGTTACATCACTTCTCTTGTTGCACAATTACGGCTAAAGTTTATTGTGACAGAAAATAATAACCCACTGACACTGCAGTAATGTTCATTGTGTTTGATTCAGTTATCCTGTCACTGTGATGATGTTGTCATTTCAAGCCACATCCAACATCTGAGCCAAACTCAAAGGTTTATCTAATAATTACTCAGTCCTGAGTTCATAACAATGACATAGCAAGGCTGTCTCTGATATCAGAGGTTTGGTAAGAGGACATTTGAGCTGAGGTTTTCCACCCCAGTATGACAAGCTGGAGGTGGAGACTCATTCGCACACAGCCTTGTTCAAAGTGGCACGCAATGCAGCTGCGGCTTGTGGTCAGCAATGTCATAACTGCAACAACATTCAGTGTCACAGGGAGGCCTTGGCTGCCAGTGCAACACAGTCTGGGACATTCCTCGCTGAGGACACACGCCTCTTTCAGCAGCTTTGGAAGAAAGCATGTGATGTTTGGTGGCTCACATTTGTTTGAAATACAAACGACTGGTTCCTTATTAAGCTGAGAACACTACAAACAACAAACACAGTGTCATATGCAAACCAGCACATCAAGTTTAGATTTCAAGCAGGGTCCGGATACTCAGTTCTTACTCATGTCATTAGTTAGTGAGCTATTGTTCTCAAGACAAATTACATCATGCTACGTTTTTCTGAGAATTGGTATTGTCAGTAATCTAGACCCAAGGGTCCCAACCTCCGGGCCACAGACTGGGACCGGGTAGGGGATTGTTTGATGCCAAGCCTCACTCTAGTACCCTAACTGCCTTTTATTATTATCATTAATGTAATTAAGATTGTTGCAAAAAGACAAACATTATTTCAGAATTTAATGCAATGCTTAATTCTTCCCATGACACTGCAGTTATGCATACAGCAAGTTTAGTGGCACATAGTTTAGTTATTTTGTTTTTTGCTCTTTACTGCCATAGCACTATGTACAATATAGTGGGTTTAGTGGGGCATGATGATTGAATAGTAGGCCTGCAAAGGCTGTGCACTATGGCATCATCACTCCACATTTCCCACTCTCCTACTATTGCATAACAGCACAGCATGATGGGCTGCACAGGTGAGTGACTAAACAACTGCATTAATCACAGGAAGATAGATTTACGCACATTCTAGCACAGCAGACAGCAAATCACACTCTACTGTATACACATTGTAGCCTCTTAATTTTACACTGGTATACCAGAAATCATGGGATAGTAGTGTGTAAATAGATTTCTGAAGTGGTGTTACCTCAGAGGATGGCCTGGGAACGCCCACACCTGTATAAGTTGTGAGGTGTTATTTTGTGAGTGAGGCTGAACACTAGCCAGCATGCTCATTGCAAGGCAATGTGTATTATGGTGGATGGGACATTCCAAATGTGTGCATTTAACATTTCCTGATCCACTGTGTCACGTGTGTACTGGGAATATGTCATACAAAGCATCAACATCCACAGGTGTGGGGTTCTCATGGCATGGGTTGGGTCCACTGGTGTGGCTAAACACCTCAAAGATTCAAATATCAAGTCAAATATTCCAGCAAGATATTACACCGTGCCATCGGGCCCAAGTTGTCCAGAACTGGTTTGGGGAGCCTTCTGGAGAGTTCTGATGAATGTCGAGGCCTGCATGTTTGCCTGACATGAGCCCAGCCGAGGCATTTCACTATCATGCCCCGTTTAAACACCTGATAATTCATGTTTATTATCTGATAATTAATTCATTATACAGGTGAGGGCGTCCCCAAGTAGTGTAATAGCATACATAGCACTCCTTTTAACAGTATTTATATTGCATTAAGTATGATAAAGTTTACACATGTTTATCTCTAAATCAAGACTAGGTTAGGAAAAGCACACACCATAAGCTTACATTAGCTCAGGGCTAACATATTAGCTTGTGCTTAATTTACTATTACGTAATTTACTAATACGTCATTTACTATTATAATGTTGTATTTTTATAATGCTGAATGCTTTAATAAACCGAAATCAGAAACAGGAATATTAGGAATCTAACAGTGCAATGTATCATATCAAACTAGATATAATACACAATAGGCTTGTGTGTTAGCTTGGGGATAACATATTAGTGACTAGAAGGTTAGATTGGGAAAGTATAAAGCACAGCTTTTTTAAAGCATTATATTTTTATAAAGTTGAATGCTCTAATAAATGAAACATTTTTAGCCAATCCAATTTTTTGCTGCCTCAAGAAATGAATGAATGAATCAAGACACAACAGCATTCTATCAAATCAAATTATCTGAAATGTTGCAAGCCTGGTCAATGGACATCCCTCATACCTATTTCGTTGATTTATGTCTACCATTTAAAAGATCGAAAGTGCTTCAAGTGAAGAGAATTATTTTAATCAATTAAAGTCAATCAAAAAGATAAACATGATAAACAGAAGTAGATTTTTAATTAAACAAAATGTTCATTAAACAAAATTAAAAAGATCCATTTTCAAAGGTTACCTAACATGTGCACTGAGCTTGACTGTCTAACAAAACCTTAACCACAACCATAACTTTGCTGTCTTATTGAGAGGGGTTAATGGGAAGGTCACGAAGAACCTTTACACAACATGCAGCACCTGAAGCACATTATGTCCTGATCCCAGCCTCAGCAGATAAGCCTCAATTCCTCTCAACCGAACTTGTAATCTTCTGCCTGTCTTATTTTCCCTCAATATGCTGATATTCCTCAGAAAGAGTAAAACTAGAGCTATAATAAGCTTATCCAAGCCCACTAGTAGCCAATGCTGCTTTCTCGAACAATGTTACTTTCATGACTTCTGGAAAAACAAACAACGGTTCCTGGCGTTTGTGTACTATTGGTGGACAAGGCGTTTCTCAGGTGAAGAAAACAAAAGATGCTGTAAAGGCTTTTATGATGACGTTCTTTATGAGCCAATGAAAGCAATAATGAACACAGGCTGTAAATTCCTCCCTTATCGGGAAAAGAGTAGAATTATTGGCAGCACTTGTGTCGTCTTTAGTGATGTGCTGTAACCATGGCAAAACAATTATATCATGATACTATTTCACAATACACGAGATGCATCACAATATTTCATTTCATACAAAGCACAAAATAGAACCTGCCACATATGATACAATATTACAATAATAATAATAATAATAATAATAGTAAACTTAAACTGCAGTGATTTTTATTCAGGGTTACATTACAAACTGCCCTGGACTAATTAACACAATAATGCTCATTTGGCAATCAAACATCCATCACAGAGAAGTGTATTGTGGCATAATTTATAAAATATTGTTATATGTATATTATACTGTATATACTACACTACATGTACAGTCCTGGGCAAAAGTCAAAAGGCACCTAAGCAGTTTAAAGCCATATATTTCAGCAGTAAGTGTGTTTTGGAGAGTTAAAGCTTAATACAATGTTAAATCAACTACAAATAAGCATAAATGCTAGATATGCAATTATCATGACTTTTTATGGCTGAGATTCAGATTCTGATTTGTTTAGAAATTATTTGCTCTGTGATGGGCTCTACAAAGCCTCATTTAAAGTTAAATTAATTGCCTATTTACATTACATTAATCAAAGAAAGTGCAATTGACTATTTAGCACAAATGAGTCACGCATAATTACGCCATAACATTTTGGTACAGGTGTAGGAGCAGTGCTTAAATATAACATGAGAGTAGTTACCGGCTTCAGGTTATTTACTGCATAAAAGCTGACTGCTGACTTCATGTTTTGAGCAAAACCTGACTGTGAAAAGGGAATTTCTTGTCACATACCTGATTTAGCCTTTAGCCTGATTTTATGCTAACTCCAAATCATACTAGGCTTCCTTGAAATATTTTAATATTGTTCATATTTATTATTATATTAGTCTCTTTCTTAGTAAATAAACACTAGATGAATAGTTTGAATAGAAGTTTACCAGGAACCTAAACCTTTTGCACAGCACTGTATTGCTGCTGTCAGAACAAAACCTTATATTTTTCGGTTTTTGACATAATTTGAAAAAGCCTGTTTTCCTTATATCGTGTGGAAATGTCGGGATTAATGGACCACGTTTACATTAAGTATGTTTTGTCCTTCTTCTGTAAAGTTATCATGGTGGAGATTTTGTTCCGACAGCCATGCTAGAGTGTCCATAGAGAAAGCTAATATCAAGTAAGGCTTAATGCCTTAGGTAAGCGCCCTTGGGTATGTGAAAAGCACTATGTAAGTGTAACCTATTATTATTATTATTATTATTATTATTACTGCTACACAACAGCACTTGCTCCCAGGCCATGTCCTGGAGTTTCCATGTCCTGATCATTTACATGCTTTATTACTGCTACACAACATCAGTGGCTGTTGGCAGTGGCAGCATTAGCTGATTAGCTGTGTTTGAGTAAGGAAAACACCATAATAGGCAGGAGCAAGCTCCTCCAGGAGCAGGAGTCTTATTTTAAAAGCACCCATCTGGTTTTATTGCGACTGTACATGAAAACTTACCTTAAAGTTTCATACAACTCGAATGTGATTTCAAAGTGGAACTTTACTGTGGGACAGTACTGACTTCCTGCAGACGTCATAGGCCTAATCCTTCTATTGCCAGAACAGTCAGGCAACATGTTTGCAATTACACACCTATTATGCTTCTTTGGTTCCTGAACCTGATCTTTCACAAACTGATCAAATGCATTTTTGTAAATGAGGCCCAGCATTGCTACCTACTCCTCTACAGTTACAGCATATAGTGGTGGAGCAGTGCAATGGAAAAGAGTGGACTAGAGTTGGACACAGTAGCTGAACTGTGGTGTAGGTGTTGAATCCACAGGTCACTCAGCTCCCCATGTGGCTGCAGCCTCACTAATCCACCTCACCCTTCTGCCGCGCAAACAGTCAGAGAGAATCAGCATTAACAAGCTTTATTCCGGTAATCCATCATCAGACTGCCTTCTGACACTGCGAGTGAGGAGATAGAATCACACAAGCACAAAGCTTCTAAAAGAAGGTGCTTTTCTCAGCCAGGAGGGGGAGTGACCAGTCTGTGGAGGGTGCTACAGTAATGCACACATAAATAATTAATTTAAATAACAGCCACTTTTAATGCTGCGCAAGATCTTATAAAATATTCCTCCGCACGTTGCATTCAATTACATGTTTCCACCAGAGAGGTTTCCACCAGAGAGGTCTCCAAATCCCAAAAACTACAACATTTATATTCAATTAAATGCCACATAAGGTCTCTTTACTTTTGAGAGGTTTTGTTCATCGTACTCTGAAAGTCACATTACACAAGGACCCCTAAAGAGAACTTTCAGCATTTATTTATTCGGCATATTTAATTGGTGAAAGCCCCTCCACCAAAAAGCCCTCCAAAAGCTTCACAAATGAACTGATTTTGGCTTCTTGTTTCACAAATTTTGCTCTGTTATTATAGAAATAAATAATAACTTGTTATTTCTGCTTATCTGCATGTTATATCCATTATCTGCTTATCTAACTGCTTCCTGCCCTCACACGCCACCTCCCCTACCTTAAAACAAAAAGTGGTTTGAGGTTCCGGTGTGCAAATCTGTCGTGTAAATAACATTCAGTTGCTTTCACCAATTCTGAGACCAACATGAAATCAAAATTCAGCAGAGAGTGAGAGAGAGAGAGAGCTAAAAGAGGACAGACAACTGCCAATGAGTTTCATCTGTTAGAAAACAGGTGAGCCTAAAGTACCAAACACTGAATATGTTGGAGCTGAAGTCTGTTGTAAGCCAAAGTATCTTCTCACTCAAATCCTTCTCACCACACATAGCAAAGACCTTATTAGTAATAACTCTCCTTTCCAAAGATTTTGACACAGTTGATTTCCTACTTTTAAAGCTTACAAAACATCAGGTTCAATGCCAAAGCTATACAGTGGGCTCAGAATTACTTTTCTGATATGGGGCTCTTGGACACCATAAATCTAATCTACTACCCATAGATAAAGGTGTTCCACAAGGTTCAATTCTAGGTCTGGTCATATTCAGCGTACACATCAGTGATATTCCCGCCTCCATCTCAGACTATAAAGTCAGTCTATATGCAGATGGCATCTTTATGCAGTGCTCTTTTAATGTCTTACAATAAGCTCTCTACAAGCACAGACTAGTTTTAAATGTGAACATGGCCAAATTCATGCTGTTTTCCAGAACTTATCTTTTTTAAAACAATATATTTTCAAAGTTGAAAATAGGACAAATTAGTACAATTATTATAAAGACATTTGGACACTTAAAAAAAGAAGAACACAAACATGAAAAGAATCATACTTTAAAAAAAAAAAGTGTTTGGAGGTGTTTATAAATGTACATAATACTCACTCTATGTGCTTCAGTTACACTGCAGTCAGTTCCATGTCCTTTATACTGTTCCTCTAGGCTTCCCAGCACAGTAGCTTAGTTATATTTACACAATATTACAATGCAGTCTTTTAATAATCAGTCAGTCAATTAATCAGTCATACCTTGACAAATGGCTGAATAAAAAATCCACCTTTAAATATCGTATCAGTAAGGCAGTATGTATATTAAGTCAGAAGCTCAGTTTCCTGTATCGAAACATCTTGTTTCCCAATGTGTACTAGAAATATAATTGTTGAGTGCACTCTGTAATCAATAATTACTTTTGGTGAGGCAATATGAAGTCAAGTCCTTAAACTTAATCTTTCTCTTGGTTCTGAGATTCAGAATGCTGGAGACCCTGCAAAACTTATTGCTCACTTTATCAAAACCTAGGCTGGTCCGCTCTGGCAAAGTGGCAGGAAACATACTGGCTACTGTTACAGAGTGCTTACCATCATGGCATCTTATATCACATCAGTGCTCACTGTAACTCGGCTCTGTGACTGGATCACCCTTCAGGTGCTAAGTGTTGTTACAGAACTTGAAAATCTGCTTTTAGCTAAAGAGCACCAGTGAACTGGAATTTATTACAGGAAGCTCTAAAACTTCACTCGCTGGTGTCACTCAACCATTGTAAACATTTGAGCTCTATCCACCCCCATTCAGCCTGCAGCTGTTTTAGCCGAATGAGTTCTTTTTAATATATTAGTTGTTATTAGTTTTTTCTATTATGTAATTGAGTTGTTTTCTCTGATGATTTATTATTTTACTTATTTGTATTATTCTTTTCATTTTATTATTACTATTATTGTTTTAGTATTGTTTTTATGGTTTTGGTTTTTCTTCTCAAAACTACTCAAACATAGTTTTAATTGCTTACTTTTATTAGCAATTTTCAATTACAAATCCATCCAAAGCTCCCCTTTAATCACCTGTCCTGATTTATCTTATTTGTCTTAAAGTAATGTTAAGGAACAATTTCACTTTAAAGTAACAGCTTCAAAATGGTTTTGCTGTCACACTGACTTACAATAGAAAGCATGGCATCTCTGACATTGCCTCTCCGGGTTCGTAATACCTGCTATAGCGCTATGGAACCATATCACACGCCAACAGCTATGGGTCTTCAGCTAGCTGTAAGAAGAAGCTAACTCAGTATTCCCAGGATGGACATCATGGTAGAGGCTGAAAAGGCATTGAGGAGGACATTGTCTGACCAAGCAAGAGACTGGGCTCTCTCTGAGGGGTTTTTATTCATTGGCCAGAGCTAAAAGAGATGAAAGAATGACAGAAAGGAAAACAGCAAAAGTCTGACAGCTGAGTGCAATGTAGGTTGTAACCTTATCTGTGTTTTGCAATTTATCCAGATTCCAGATGTGATCTAACCTCATTCCCGTTTCAGGCTGCATGCAAAGAAATAAATTCTTCTCATGCCAGATCTTATACATCTAAACAGTTTATAACCTCTGTAATACAGTCTGTAATATTACTCCACCTTGTATATTGACATGGCTCTTCTCTTCTGATGTTGTCTTTGTTGTCCTGAATTCCGACTCCTCTTTGTGTGCATGCACACCACACTGTGAAATTGATGTTACAGATTACACTCACGATTTCAATTATCTACACATATAAACGAGTGAAATCGTGAGTGTAATCTGTAGAGTCCAAATGCCCGCGTGTGGCGAGTACGTGCAAAGGGGTATCAGATCCTTCAGCTCACCAGCAAATGCATGTGTACAGTTGTCCATGAGGTGGATTTCAAATGCGAATTGTATTCACGACAGTTATGTAAAAGTGAAATACACTCTGAAACTGCAGGGGGACCCCAAAAACACAAAATACCAATTCTAATATAATTTGCACATTTTGTGCTGTTTTAATAATAATCTCTTGGCCATATCACAAATGTACATTTACTCCTTTCAATCCCCTTTTCTTTGTATAATGCTCAGCTACATTGTGAATTTTTTGGATTGACCACTAATTTACCTTTATACCACATATAAAACCTCAGATGTGTTTTTACTGGTCGCTTTGGATAGTAAATAAAACGTCTGTATATGCGCTGTAGACATCAGTTTAGCTTGTGATGAAAACATGCAATTTGCACAATGCTAATAGGTGATCACAAGCGTTCATTATAGTCTCAGTGCAAAAAATAGAAGCATAGATCAGACACCAAACATGCCTTGCCTCATTGGTTACATTCGACATTGCGCTTATAGTGCAGTTATCTTTTTTCTGTTGCTCTTTTGTGTATTCAGTAAAAAGGAGACAAAATGAAAGAGGGATGACTGGTTATAACCACAGATAAATGTGTTTGTTTCCATAAGCTTCTCCCTGTGGGGTCAATTACCAGCACCCTCAGCGATGATAAGCATCTCTGTACTCTAAACAGCTTCAGCATGGATCCCACAGCAGGAGGCCTGAATTCAGGTGCAGAGATGCAAATAAAGTGTAGTGGTGTTTTGAAACAGATTAAGATGCTCACAAATGGAAGTATATCAGGAAGCAGCCTTCTGCCAAGAAAGCCAGTTCAGCAAGGTATAGTAAGCAGTAAATGTGCGAGCTAACATTGAAGAATGAAAAGCCCAGGGAACAACAGTGGCTGTGAGCAAGGAAGCCAGACTTTACAGCTCCACACACACACATACTCACTCCCAGATGCTACCGTAAGAGCATTTAACAACCATAATGTAAACACATAGATTTACAGAGTGCATCCTGCACATTCCTCGCACTAAATATACCAGCCACATAAACATGCATATATCAAAATAGAGGGTAGGCAAGATACCGGCGGGAGCAGATGGTATGAGGGAGTGTAAAGTGAGGTGGTATGAGGGATAGAGAAGCAGTCTCTCTATGTGTGTGTGTGTGTGTGTGTGTGTTAGTTTGTATCAGGAATAGTGATAAAACAGTTACCAGTTTCACAGTAATATACAGTACAGTTCTACGCTGTTAGCATTTCAAATCATTCTGAATCATCATTAAAACGGGGGACAATCATATCGCTCATGTTAAAATTAAAAACTGTCCAGCATCAACCAGTGCATTCACCCCATTCTTTATGTGACCATGACATTTCAAGATTATGACTGAAATATCTACTTGGGACTGGAAATGCTGTTCATCACAGTCTTAACCAAGTCAAGCAATGTGTGCTTGGCCCCCACTGTACGGAGCCTTCTGGAACAACCTGCAAAGCGCAGCTGTCACTACAGTACAGTGAAACTGAAAGTATGGCAAGAGGAGAAATATGTATATGTATAAGTATGACTTCTCAAGAAAGCGCAGTGCTTCTAAAGACAATGTGGCTTAAAGGAGCAATGTGTAACTAATAGTGGTGAGGCTGCACGTTGCAACCTACTGAACACCCCCATGTCCCCTTCCCTAAAAACTATCTGGCCTTCAGGTTTTCTTCTATTGCCTCAGTGTCTGTCCTGTTTTTGTCTTGCTTTCTCATATTTCCGCTTCTTTAATGGCACTGAAACACCTCCCTTTGCTTCTTTTTGTGCTTTGTGTGCTACCCTATATGAATATGACCCTCCATTTATCAAAATTTAGGTTCTTAAATTTCTTACAACACAAAATGATTCACCAGCACCAGTGTTCAACACTTTGAGTGGTTCTACCCAGCATGCTCAAATCACTAGTACAGCGTAGTAACTCAGTGTTTCAGACATTTTATTGTGTCTTTAATGTTAATACAGTACAAACTCACTTAATATCACTACTTCCTCCTGATAAGCTGATTTAGACTATAAAAACATCCTAATTGTTCTTTTATGCTGGTGGCATTATCTGATAAGGACATTCCCTTGCTTCTTTTTTGAATGTTTTTGTTCCACCTTAAACGGTGTTGCAGTTCATATTCTGGCACCTAGGACGTTATAATAACTGTTGCAGCATTTAAGGTGGAGCGGGAAAAATCAAACAAGAAGTTGTCAAATAAAAAAAAACTTCAGTCTCACTGTTTTATTGCTCTTCCTCTTCTTTCTACGTCTTCCAGCCTGTGCTACAGCACCACCAAACTCAAGCTGCTACTCCAATGTTAAAACATAAAATGAGAAAGTTACTGTCTATAGTCAGTGTGTGGGTTGTCTGTTCTGGGCTGCTGTAGAAAAATGGCGGCTTTACATGGCAGCATCTGTTGTAGGACAACCTGCTCCTATGTAGATATGAAGGGCTCATTCTAAGCTGAAGGAAACATAGATTTGTGTATTATATTTTATTGTATATTCTATTTTTGCTAATTGATCTCCCCAAATCTTACCTACTGCTCCTTTAATGACCACTCCTTGATAAACCCCAGTACTAGCAAGCCCCAACTATCACACTGTGATGATGTAATATGTTTACATGCATGATCGCATGTATGGTTGTACAGTGTGGGTAAAATAATGTGTTTTGGGAACACTGAAGCATGTAAATCTATTCTAGTTGACCCCAAAACAACATTATGAACACTAATAATTAGCATAATGAGTTCAATATTAAAGGGAAACGGGAGTGCTCAGGAAGGTGAACGCAAATGAACTTAAGTTGTCAGAGGTGACTAAAGGTGTCAGAGAAACAAACTCCGAGTTTGTTAGTGTTTGTGTTTTTACTACATGCCGTACATACTTTGTTGACTTCAGTGAATTACTGACGTACTCTGAGGTGAGCGTAATATCAGCCAGGAGGGAAAACCACAGAACCGCCAAGAATGTCTGTGACAAGTAAAATACTTTTGACCTCAAAAATCTTAACCACAAGAAATTCGTCAGGATTCACTGCAACAAGTCCACCACTCTGAATTCTATAATTATTAAACCTGAGCAGTGAGAATCTGACCAACAGGAACTGGCTTCAACCACAAACCTGCTAAAAATCCTTCTTTTATCAGCTACTACAAACTGATTTAACCTAGACTGTGTCACAATGAAAAAAGGATTCTATTACTCAATACAGAAAACTTTATTGCTGAACTTACAACACTACAAAAACAGTAACTGAACACAGACATGAAAACCAGTCAGTGAGAACAAACAGGTCAAAACGTAGTATTAGCAGCCTGTAATTACCCACTAACTGTGGATCCATACTCTGCTTGACTGAATGCCAGTTTCTCCAATCAGCAGCTTTGCAGTGATAAATGGTCAGTATCCTGAGGAGCTAAAAGATGAGGTTATATATGTCTCTTCTGTGCCTTCGTGTATCATAAAGTGAAAATGGTGCTGCTTACACAAGTACAGAGAGGACAAAGTCCAGATAAAGCACATCAATCACATACAACAAAGCAGATAAGAATAAACCATTGTAGTTCATGACCTTCTTCCGTAATCCATACATTCATTATTTTCCTTGTTGACTTTTATTGAGCTGTTACATTTAGTAAGTTTGGCTTTATGCAAACTATGTAACTCATTACAGTGAATTTCACTGTTGTGCCATTATGTGTTTTTCTATCATATTAAATTCAGCAGTAAGTAAGCACTGAACTATGCAGACGTGTGTTCTCTATAGAGGATGTGTTAACTTATTTCACTCAGATAATCATTATGACAGGTGATTTGATCCAGGGTCCCAATCGTTTTTCGTATGACTGTAGTTATGCATAAAGAGACTAGCAGTGTTGCTTTGCTAGCTGATAGCACCTACCATTGCATATGTTTTTGCACGGATGTGAAAGTTGTGTCTTAGTTAAAACCTTTGTTAATGCAACATGCATAAAGTCCTCTCTAGAAAGACACCCTTATGACCTTAAGAACTGACCGGTACAGCTGCAACCTGGTCAGCAAAATCCTGACACAGTCCTGCTTGAAGAAAACAAGTCACAGTCCATGTCGCCAAGGGCAGAGTGAGCAGCTGATTACTGTTACAGTGAAGAGAAGCTGGATTTTCATTTAACAAGCATAAGGATGTGTTCATCAATGTGTATTCCCCTGAACTGAACATAAAGAGGTATTTAATACTTTTTTTTCCCCAGGTCGTCCATGTGATACACATACAGTAATGGGTTAAAGCCAAAGACCACCCTTCACTTATTTAATCTACAGGTCATCTACAGCCAGTTAAGGCAGAGATTATGCTTTCTTAGCATTTGCATAAGTAAAGATGAAGGTAAAAACATAAGTTTCCAAAACTGGAGTTCAAAAACCAGTAGCTGTCATCTTTGAGAGTGAGGAGATAATCAAACCACAGGTGTTTCTGTGCATCCTTCCACTGTGAGAAGACAACTTAACACTACGGGTCTGAAAGGATGTGTAGCTGTTAAGAAGGAGTTACTGAGAAAAGGAAAATGTAGTGGTCAGTACAGAACAATGTACTGGCCAACCCTGAGTCCAGATCTTAACATCAACAACAGTATGTGAGTCATGAGAAGCAGAAGAAATGCAACCAACTTCTAAGACTGAACTATGGTGAAAAAATACCCCTGTAGATTTCTTTGATAACATGAAAGTAGGTATTTTAAATGTGGTAATAAAGGCAAAATGTGGACATATTAAACAGTGAAAACATGTTTTCTTTTCCTGGACCCTGAAATGAAAGGAATAATTTGTACTTAATGGTCATTTTGACTATAAATTGACATTTCTAATGCAAGAAATATTAAAATTAGCCAAAAGTGAATCTAAGTCAGTCAAACTTCATATTGAACCTGAAAATATGAGTCATTTATCGTTACACTCTCATAAACAAAGGCTGTCTCTCTAGACCAGTCATCCGTGAGCTGTGCCACATCGGAAAGCTAAAACAAACCTGGACCTCATTCTCTGCTATCTGAAATCACACATCTGATTACTCAGAGACAAATACTCCAAAGCACCATAGTGATCTAAGAAAACACTGCAGCAGGGAAGTGCGTCCCCACCCTGCACCCTCTGAAATTAATACAGACTGAGAACCACATACAAAGAGCTTGATACACACATGCATAAACACGGTTACCATGGAAACCAGACAAGTAGGGGCACTGAAGTCTATGGACGTATCCAGCTGACAGCGTTCCAGGCATCCTGGATCTCATGCTCTAGGTGGGAACTGGGGCAGGACATGGTGTTCTTCGAGGTCGCAGTGCGAGAACATTTCTGTTTTAGTTGTTTTGATTTTCCTCCAAAGCCAATGACCAGTGTACAAGACCTGTGACAGCAACGTGTGAGGACTACTGGCCACTGCTGGCTGCTAACAGTGACTACAACTCTTAACATGTCTTCTCCACTTTTCTGAAATCATGCAAGATCATTCTGGGGGTCAAAAACTGGTACACAGAGTCACAAAGAGCCAGATATGAGTTTGTTACACAAGCTAGCCGTCAATCACAGCTTAAACTCTAATTAAACCGTAATAGCCACAATCTGCCCTGGAATCATTTACAACACTTCTTTACTGCACCATGATCATTTGTTGGCATATGCTGTAACAGTTAATAATTAGGGTTGAGCAATATGACAGTATAAGGTTATCGCAATGAATTATGTCACTGCTCAAAGCAAATCATGTTTCTCCAGTTTTGTCCATTTTTATTTTTCTACATTGTTTTCTGCTTATATTGTATTTTCATGGGGAATTGACCAATAAAATGCTCCAAAATTGCAATAAAGCCTCTCTACATTAACCTACATTACAAGTTAAGAAGCTTTAGTTCTGTCCTGTGATGTTACTAGTTTGGACAGAGGCAAATACAGTAGTACAGTAGTATTATTAGTATGATTTGTATGAATACAATTTTTGTGTGTTACTATTGGCTTATACATCATGAGATATCAGTATGATGAGTGATAATTCTAGCTGTACTTTGTTTATCCTGTTTTTCGTTGTTAGAGTCCCCTTAGTATCTGTACCAGCTGATACTCAAAGTTCTAATATCTTTCCAATCTTATTCCAATACCAACATAAGAGATGGTAGAATTGTGCCTTATTCACAGCAAAACTGCAAAGCCCCACCGACCTGTGACTAATATCAGGATTGTTGCTGCTGTTCTTACAAAATCTACCACAAATCTTTTTTACTACAACGTCAGTCACATGACCAAACAAATTCTCAATTAGCCAGGCTGGTGCTTAGCAATAGAGAAGAGGCACTGCCACTCGTCCTTCATAACGAGAACACAGCCAATCATGAGAGCCCCTTCACAAGCGCTGACTTACTCACTGTGCTCTTCTGCCTGTGACCCCTGCCGGAGCTGACCTCAAACTGGTCACATGGACTGAGAGTTTTAAAGGCCATGGCACAGTGACCCAACCTCTCCCAAAGAAGTGCAGTACAGTCTAACACTGGCAGTCTGATTTAATCTGTTCCAGAATAAGAACTGGCACGTCAAATGAGTGAGAGTGGAAGAGCAGTATGAATGGAGAAACACATTTTAGAACAGTGTGAATGGAAGTCCCAATTCTAGAACAGTATGAATGGAGGGCCACATTCTAGAACTGTGTGAATGGAGGACCGCATTCTCTGAGCAGTGTAAGTGGGGGATCACATTTTAGAACAGTCTGAGTGGAGAATCACATTCTAGAACAGTGTGAATGGGGGAACACATTCTCAAGCAGTGTAAATGGAGGACCACATTCTAGAACAGTGAAAGTGGAGGGTCACATACTAGAACATTCTGAATGGAGGAGAACATTCTAAAGACAGTGTGAATGGCTGAGAACATTCTAGAACATTGTGAATGGAGGAGAACATATCAGAACAGTGTAAGCATGAACTCACATGTGTAGACGTTTGTACATGTGCAGTGTACATATGATTACATTTACATTAAATGTGACCGCAGGTTGGTCGTGGTGCGGCTAAACATTCTGTGTTTAGGCTGAAGAGAGCGTCATTAATGTTACCCTGTCTATAGCAGGTAGCTAGCTGGCATGAGCCAAAAAGGGACACTTGATTACCTCTTTTAGGTCCTGTTTATATTCTTTTGAGAATCATTTTAGTCTGCTGTAAAAATCGCAGACAGGTCAGTTTAATGGTAAATTAACTGGCCAGTTGTCGTCTTCTCCACAAGCTTAATTTGTATCAGGTTTTGACAGCATCAACTAGTTTCGTTACAAGCCAACCACCCTCTAGACACTCCCAAAAATCACACATGCCAGTGGCACATCAACACAAAGTCTGATTTTGTTACTGTTAGATGCAGAACAGAGGTGCAGTTTGCTCTAGGTCTTACAGTCATGACAGAAGCCACCTTAACACCTATGGTAGCAACTAGGATAAAGTGGTGTACTTGACACTGAAGTGTTGACACACTTTCCAGACGCTAATGGTAACCTTCTTTCAAAGCAAGAGAGGAGCTCAGGTTCTTTAAAAGTGAGGAGGGCCCAGATGGCTCAAGGTACATGGCAAAGGCCTTCAAATCCAGAACTTAAATTCATTTTTGGTCCTGTATTTTGTACTGAGCTGCAGTTGAACAGTACCTTCCAGCTCCTGTAAATTCAGACTGGAAACAGGATTCAAGGTCAGATTTGACGTCTTATTGCAGGAGTCACCTAGCTAATCTGCAAAGGCCGACATGGTTACATTTAAACAAGGCAAGACCTAATCTCATATCTGCATCTACCATCTACCTCATCCTCATCCATAAACTTTTCCTGCTTGTGCATTTGGGTCTACATGTAAAGGATGTTAGCAGTACTGTAGGTGAACTATCAGTCTACGGTAGGTCAGTCCCCTGTACTGAAGTTTAAGGCATTGAACATGAACATACATAAATATCTCATGGTTAATTTTACTGTCCTCAGAGAGAAGGGTGTTAATTGTTTAATGCCGTCAGTGAAACTTGTTGTTCTTGAGGGATTAGAGAAAGTGTGTGTGGGTGTGCATGGGAGGTGAATGGAAGAGCTTTCCCCAGATCTAGGGGAGGGATCTGTATGAGAGAGGGAAAGCTTGGGAATGGAGGGATTGGGGGAAGGGTAGAGTGTTTTGTTTTCACCAGGGTCTCCTTCGTGGGGCCAGGCAACACTTTCCAAAGCCGGAACATGTGGAAAGCAGATGTCTGTGATTCTTTTTGAAGAAAGGATGCTATGAAAAAAGAGAAAGGGATCTGTCGCGAAACAGAAGACAGAAATACACCACAGCCTCAGCCAAGTGCAGCAGCCTCACACACATTCCTTCTCCCTTTCATTCTTCCGCTACCTCCCATTCCCCATCGTTTCAGTCCCGCTTTCCAACAGCACATGCCTGGCAGTCATCCATGTCTTACTATTTGCAAAATCATACACGCCTAAAGACCACTAATGCAGGCATGACCTGATAAGCAAAGTCCGTCTACATTAGAACTGTTTAACACTTCCTCATGGTTATTTTATGAAGTGAGCTACATACCTGAAGGACTTTGGGACAGTTTTTTCTAAGGGAGTGTGATACGACAAAAACATTCACAATACTTAAAGGCAATTTGAGAGGCTGGAAGAGTTGGAGAGGGGTCGCATCGTAGGGCTCTGGTCTTATCGACATATTGTGTGCCATGTTGGTTGTGCGGATACTACTATAGCACACTGTTGGCTGTAGTGTATAGAAGAAGACACGTATTACCGACGGATTGTCCGACATCCACAGAGTGACCCAACAGCCACGACTGCAGACATTCAGTGAGCAGTAATTCCCTCCATGAGTCATCCTGCTTGTGCCAGAACCATTGGCAGACGACTGCACGACGCAGGACACCACGTCAACGTCACCAAAGACTGCAATGGTGTCGTGCCAGATTGTCATGGAGTGACTCAGAATGGCAGCAGGTCATCTTCAGTGATGAGTCCTGCTTTTGTCGTGGTGGAGACGACCAACCAAACCATGCATAGATTCCCTGCGGTCAGCGCCAAGATGAACAGTTTGTTTTCACGCGTCACACATCCAGAAGGCCTGGTGTCACTCCACCTCCACCCCAAAATCTGCAGGAACTGAGTGAGAATATTCATACTGCATGGGATGGATTATCTCAGGACACCATCAGGAACTCCATGTTGAGTCTACAACTCCATGTTGGGACGTCTGGCATGTTGCATTAGCAACCACAGCAGCCCGACACCATACTGAGAGACACTACTTCTATTGGTATAGCTCAATAAATATTGCCCATATCAGTCTAAATTTATCATCTTTTATTGTTCCTGGTAATCATTATCTTCCTTGGAATAGCATAGCAATCTGACACTATAATTTTGATGATGAGTGTATCTGGAATGTGTTTTTTAATGGAGGTATAAACTCTGAATGCAGTTCAATTTCTCAGCATGTCACAGCGCACCTCTTAGCATTTTACCATTAAAGCCACACTGAGACCAGAGTAGATTAAATGTGGCTTGAAATGAGACAAGTCATTTAGACAAACAGACAAATGCTAATGGTCCAATTCCTCAGCTACTTTTTCAGCTCGTATATTTCAGCTGGAAAACAGTCAGCCTGTAAGAGTCTGTAAAATGATGGTAAACGTGATAAGTGATGCTGAACGCTTAAGTTTCATTTATACAAACAGAATGTAAATATGAACTGCAAGCTAGCTTTTATCAGCTCTCCCTGCCGGTATTCTATTCAGACACTCTGCTATGTGATGCTATGTAATGCAGCAAATGTTTTTGATGTGTGGTGGCCTTATTTCACAATTGCTATTTATCCACTGTGCAGTTAATCTGAGAAGACTCACAGGACTCACATCAGATGTCCAAATGTCTTGTGGTGAGGCAACAACAACAACAGAAAATATTTCCAAATCCTGTTTCATGACTGCTGGTTTCATGGGAATGTCCTTAGCACATACAGCTGGAGCATGGAATGGAAAGCCCCAGTTTCCAGACAGCATAGCCTGTCTAAGCGTTCTGCCCAAACGACTTTAACTGTGAGAGGAGCAGCTACTTCCATTGCAGGCACAAAATTAACCAATAGCAACATTCCCGCTTTGTCCGCCAGCAAATAAGGCCAGTGTAACACAACATGCCTAGACTTTCCACAGAGAGAGAGCTGCGGTTGATCTTCCTGGGGCCTTGCCAACCAGCCGGCTCCCCCGATGTTGCATGTTTATATGGGTTGTCAGTAAAGAATGCACCATTAATATCCCGTCACTGTGCACTGGGACCAGACCATAGGGTGTGCCTCCATGTCTTAGAGAAATCAGGGCACGAGTAAAGGCTAAGGATCATCCCGCGTGATCCTCTCAGTCTCCTACTTGAATTAGGAAATTCAATTCTGTTAAATGACAGCGGCATGACAGCAATTTGTGCTCGGACCACTTGAGTGAAAAGTCATGATTGCTGAAATTGTTATTCATACGGCTGGTTATGCTAAAACACACAAAATCTCTCCAGGGTAGCAACACTTTCAGTTTCCACTCTACCAGCTCTGGAAACCTCAGTATTTTCCAGACTCAGCTGCCAAGTGGTATATAAATGCTCAGCACTTACAAAAAAACAGCAAATTATTTCTTTATTTTCCATTTATTCTGTTAGAACAGCTGCCGCGTATGGTCAGCTTGGTATAGCCCAGTCTGTTTACAGGAAACAGACTGGACCATAACAGTGACTAATGCATACTAGTGCTGGAAGTTACTGACAAAATATAATACTGTAATACTTTTTAGAAATATATTATAATAGGTTTATTTGCATTAACAAAGCAACTGAAGCCATTTTTCAGTTTACTCCATGCTTAAAGAACATCTTACAAACCTGCCATAACTCTGCTTGACAGTTTTGTTCTATTTTTCCCTCTTAAAGGCTTTGGTCAAGGCTTTTGTTGTTTTTGGCATATCAAGATTGATTTTTGATCTGGACAGCATAAAACCACATTTAAAGGTGGTTTGAAATGTGATTCCAATCCAAGTGATCAGATTAGTTTTGTAGGTTTGTGTGTACAGACATCACCAAATTCAGTAACTAAGTAGCTACGCTGGTGACGCGTCTTTCATATGCGGAAGCAGGAGAGGACGCAAAGGTGCATCATTCAGCCCTCCAAGCTCTGTGAAGTTTTGCTCTCATTGCTCTGTCAAGTCATAGTTCACAACTTGTTGAGTGAGTGATGCAAAAGGCACAGATCAGATTTCATGTGGCTTTTCGCTTCCTGGCAATCAAAAATCAATCTGGATACAATCTGGATGTGCCAAAAATTGGATTTGGGATGGCAGTCTGAACATAGCTTTTTACGGATGTGCCTCAGTGTGGATGCTCTGTCCGCTTGAATCGGATTTCAGAGTGTCTTTTACCTCACTTACAACAAGCCAACAGCGACAATATCAAATCCAGAGTGACGGAAGTGCTGGGATTCAAAAATAACACCAAAGAATTGTGAAGCGTGACTTGACAGGGCGATGAGGGTGAAACTTGACTTTGGAGGGTGAAGTGATGCACTGCCGTCTCTCCTGCTTAGCATGTAAAATTCGCATCACTACATCATTACCACAGCAACCTATGCAGATAGGTTGGTAATGTCTGGACTTGCACATGCAATCTGATCACTTAAAAATAACAGTGTAGACAGCCATCTCAAAACATCTGGTCTGAAAAACGAATCAAATTTGCCTGCTGTCCGAACACAGCCAAAGTAACACCAAAGCCAATGTTAAAACGTCAAACATTAACTAGATAGGAAAAGTGTTTTAGGATAGGAATCCTTTTAATATGTTTCAAAATCAATGTTTTTATGTATTTTTAACTGTCCTTTCAAATAGCTAATTACATTGTAAACTGTAGTTGAATGGAGAATTTCACCAAATGGTTGAGACATAAACAAAGTTATTCAGAGTGGCTTAATGTGAAAATTACTCAATCAGAATCATTCACAGTGGTGGTGATGGGAACCAAATGTCTGAACAGTTTAATACCTCTAAAAAGTCCCTCACACAAGGTATTACACAGATTAGTAATAATAGGTGACCTGATGCCTGAGACACTGTTTCACATCTGTATGATGTACATATCTGTATGACGGTAGAGACAATATATCCTCCAGTCCTAATACACACTTCTTCACTGGCACACGTTCTTTACCACAGCTTGATGGCTTTACAAGCTTGTTCTCCACTCATTCATATATGGTCAAGCAATACATCAACTCCCTATTTCTGTTCCAGACGGCAGGACTTCCTGTTTCCCCGGAGGAAAGAGGAGGTCAGGAGTTAGAGGGGAAAAGAAATGCAGCCAGAGAATCAGCACCCATAACTCACTAATCCACTTGTCCTGTGTAAAGCAAGCTCTACCAGAACGTGACAGCAGAAAAAAGGATCTCAGATGACTACATTGTTTTGGTGTGGTCAGAATGACTGTTGAGCAAGTCATGACCCAATGACTATGGAATGTGTTCATGAATTGATAGACAGCATTCCTCCTAAACAAGAGGTGCAGTCGCAGAAAAGCCTTTGTTATATCAACAGCCTGCTCCATGTAGTAAACAGTTCAGAGGAAATGGATGAGGCAAGTGGGAAGACATGTGGACTGCTGAGGCAGTGCGGGAGTTTCTCACAGTGCCATTAAGAATCTGGCAGCATGTTCTGTTTAGCCACTTCACTGAATGAGCTCCCAAGAAAAGAGAGGATAACAACAAAAAGCAAACCACACACAGAGAGCGAAGCTGGCTCTTTTCCTTTGGAGGCCAAACAGTGATGCAACAGCACTCTAAAAAAGTGCAAACTCACCACACAGCGCCCGAGTGGGCCTAACAGGTTCTTTCTCCATTTACTGAAAGACATAAACACAGACTTCGAACCTGGCTTAACTGGTGTCTGTTCTGGATTCATTTGAAGAGCCCATATTAAGAAACACTGGATTTTATTGTGCTTAAAATAGTTGCTAAATAGGCACCATGTACCATGGCCAGTCCATGGAATCCTTTATTTGGAAATTAAGCTACAAAGCCTTGTCAGTGAGAGACTAACAGTTAAGGAGCACACATTCCATAAGTTGACTTTTCCAAGGCAAATACACAGAGTCAGCACAAGACAATGGGCGGAGGAGGCCCATGTTAATTGCTCTGATGCTGGTGGACTTGCTGGGCTACTTTGGTTGACCAGATGACAGGAGTCACCGACTCTGAAGAACAATGAATGCTACGCTGGTGTCTAAGTGAGCGGTGAATGTAATAGGGGCAACAAGAAATGCCAAGTGTCTGACATGATGTATACATGGCAGCGTCTAAGCAGTAAGCAAAAATTAATGTATGTGCTGTTATAGAGTATACTGTACATATTCCCATATACACACACACATATATATATATATGGATATACAAGATTTTGTTGTGACAGTGATGATATTTCCACCTATTCTGTCTATAGCAATTTAGCTCCACCCTCTCACAATGAAGTTATTAGTAGTGTTTTGGCCCGGGCTGTGTTTACATGTGTCACTCTTACAGTTTTAGGAACAAAAACAGCCTGATTAATCTGGAGGGATAAAGAGAGGTCTGAAAACATGTATAAAACATGTATAAACTAATTATTACCGTTTTCCATACATAAAACCACACAAACAGCAGAAGTGGACCCCCGAAATAAAAATAGAATACAATGTGAAATATGGGGCCTATAAAGCAACCAATCCCTGCACTGAACTTTTCAGTACATAGTCATGGAGAAGATCTCTTTATCTCTATGTAGTGGTGAATGTTTGAGGCTCTTTTTAATGCAAAAAGCCTTTTGGGAGCACGAACCGCACACAATAAGGCGGTATCTGAATTTCTCTGCAGAGCAACAGGTGGTCAGACAGGTTGAACAGTTTATGGAAACAAAAGGACAGGGGATGTCTGGTGCCAAAACTCTCTCAGTCTGTAAGACGGACAAGTAAAACAGGAACGCCAGTAATGAGTTACCACGTGCCCTGGTTCCCACAGATCAGTTTTACGCTATAAAGCAACAAATTAGCCAGTGTCTAGGCTGCCTTGTGTCCTACATGTGAGATTCCTGTAGCAATACTCACCACCATGTGATGGAAAAGGAGCTCCCATGAATGGCTGAACTTCTGATTGAGAACCATGTCAAAGAAGTCATATATGAAGTACCCTACAAATAGAAGAAACTCATTAATTTACCAAATAAAGAAGAACTGTTGATTAAAAAACTGGCCTGTGGCAGACGATAGTCATTAGGAGCGTGATTCCCATGATGGTAGTAACCAAGATGTCATTTACAGAGGGTTATTTATATCCATCTCCCACCATGAAGGTATCCATGGAGACAGCGTTTTTAGAGTGGTGGAGCATGAATTGAAAAAATGGAGGGCAACATAGAATTAAGAACCCATTAAACTACATGTGATCATTTCTCTTTCCAGTTTGCTAGTTTCATTCAGTTTGATGTGGATGCATGTACAGTCATATTTGTGCATGCTTTGTTGATTGTGTACATGAAAATCAGTGCACATCCTATACAGCAGTGTTTCTTCACCCTGGTCCTGGGGGCTCCCTGTCCTGCACATTTTAGTGGATTCCCTGCTTTAACACCTCCTGCAACTCTGGAAGGGCTTGTTAATAAGGTGATCAGTTGAATCAGGTGTGTTGGGAGCAGGGAAAGCACTAAAATGTGCAGGGCAGGGTGCCTCCAGGAGCAGGGTTGAGAAACACTACTCTACACCATAAATCAGGGGTGCACAGTTCAACAGTTTGGTAGTTCATCTACTCAAACTCGCCCACTAAACCTGCCAGTTAACTGATAAGTTGAATCAGGTGTACTTGAGCAGATAAACTAGCAAACTGTGCTGGACACCGGGCCTCCTAGGACCGGAGTTGTGCACCCCTGGCATTAATCTTCTTCAGGCCTTTAATAGACATTTAACCTTGTCTTGGACATTTTCCTGCTGGACAGAATGGACAGAATGATAGGTGGACTTTTTTTCTTTGAATCTGTCCATAACCAGTCAACTGTTCTTCTAAAAGATCCTTATCTAGGTTCCACAGCTGTATAGCTATCTTATCTACACACATCCTCATTGCCCGTGTCATGTAACAGGCATACTGCACAGAGGAACGTTAAGTAGTTCAACATTCATATATAAGAGAGTTCTGTGTGTTGTTGCTTTAACTTAGTGGTTAAAGGTCACAGAAACTCATCTTATACGTCAACAATGCAGTTTTTGTGCTGTCTATTATCCGAACACACTGGTGAATCGAAGTTGACCTGCTAAAAGCAGAAGGGTTTTGGTACCCATATCCATCACATTGTAACACTGCAGGGCTGAACCACTCTGAGATGCATGCTCTCGCTATTAGTAGTCAGATTTAGGCTACAACAAAATGTTCCTTTGGACTACTGGCTCATTCTTGTGGAGTCATGTGACTAAAGGTCCTAGCACTGGTGCCTGGGACGGACCATAAAGCCACCATTGATTCTCCTGCCATAGCTAGGCTCTCTGCAACACCATGAGTGGGATTCTACTAGCAATTTGAAATATGTGTGGAATTTGGCAGCTTGCAGAAATTACAATATCTGCTTAGTGGCTGGAAAGGGTGATAACCTACAGCGGAACTCCACCAACTTATTCCAAATATTCGACATAATTAAATGGTTGAGATGTAGACGACATCATTCAGACTGGTTCTGATGTGAAATGCTCCACTCTTGAGAAACATGCTCAGTTCACAATGCCTGGTGTTGGAAACCAGACATCTGAGTTTAATGCCTCTGAAAGCTCACTCATGAAGCGTTATTGCTTTAAATGCTTATGTTAAATGAATACACTGCCTGAGATCTGACACACTGATTTATGATAGTTCTATAATAACATTTGGCTTAAAGTGTATTTCAATCTATTTATTGCAATACATTCATGGTCGAGGAATGCATGCCAAATTAGTCCCCAAAAAAAGCTTTCGTAGGTTTCACTGGTTGTTTAGGATGGTAAATAAAATGGGTCCATTCGTATTGTAGACATTGTGACCCCTGGTCTCTTATCACCACCACTGTAAAGGAATCTGAGTCTCTACAATGCGCATTTTCACATCAAACCACTCTGTTTATATCTCAGGCACTTCATTATTCAGAATGTGCTGCAACCCCCCTTTAAGAACTGTATGTTCTTCAAATAAATTGCTTATTAAAAATAAGTCACCCATGTGAATTCACAGCAAAGCTGCATGTACAGTAGAAGAGGTAAAACTTAACACAACTCAGTTGCTAGTATCTAAGTTTGAGTCCCAGGCCTATTATGCTCATTTTCAGTGGTCCTAATGTTATTTTGGGGACTAGTCAATCACCAGAGTAGTTCCACCCGTGCACGGCCTCCAATAGTTGCTTTGTGTTGTGTGAGGGTGTGTCAAGCTTGCCAGCAATGCAGATTGTATTACGAGATGATGTCACTTTGTAACAGAGAAAAGGGCTGTACCGCTCCAACAAGGTGTTTCAGGTAGCTGAGAAAGAAGGTTTCTGTGGGATAGAGTTCTTCCCTCTGGTGTGCACCCTGGGCTTTATAACTTGGCAGAATGTTTACATGCACTAAAAGCGCAATGCCCCCCTTTTAAGAAGAACTAACCCATGCTTATTCAACACCTAAATCTAATGTTATAAGGGAAAAACAGAGCTTTCAGTGAATGGTTTAAAATGAGCAAGAAGGACCTGGATTCGATTCCCAGGTGGGGCACTGAGAGCTGGGATAGGCTCCGGTTAGAAGATGAATGAGTAATCTAGTCAGATCAGGTTTGTGATCAGCCAAGATCAGGAAAGGAATGTCAATGTCAGATTACAGACCTTAATGTGTGAGGAACCAATGACATAGTTGTGATAGGTGTGGATCCACGTGAGCTCTAATGCTATGAGAAAGGTGGAGAAGGTGCCTCACCTATCTGAATAGCGCATCTATAGCCTTAAGGTGGAGAGGTAGAGGTGCATATGCCATTGTAACAAGCTGGATGTACTGCTGTACAAGGAAGAAGTGCAGTATACTGGAAACTGACTCTGACTCATTTTGGAGACAGGCAAACAGTGTTAAGTCACACTGAGTTCCACAATAGGTCACAGGAAAGCACTCCGCGCGTACTGAGTGGGTATGAACCATACAAGCCCTGCTTACTCTGTAATTCATCTCTCTCACTTACCAATCGACACAGACACCAAGGCGTGGGAGAAGACGGAGTGCGTTTCTATCAAATCCTCAGCCATCTGTGGATGCATGTAGAAACTGGAAGAAAGAGAGGACAGAATGATGTAAGTCATTCAGAGCGCCAGCGCCTGCTGTTTTCCTGTGTGATGATATGCGTAATGTGTGGAAACGCTGTCACGTACCACAGCACAGCCCAGATTCCCGTGATGAAGCTGTGAACGAAAGATGTGGAGATATTCCTCCACTTCCACGTGTTCCTCTGAGCAGTCTCCGGGATGGGGAGTCTGTCAAAGCCATAATTGACCACTTTGAAAAAGCCCACAGACGCGCCGGTTGTCAAAATCACTGACTGGAGCTCCATGTCGTTGCTGGTGTGCGTCTTTTTTCCGGCGCGCGCTTCAACTCAGATTCCCGCGCGCTCCCACACAGTGGAGATGCGACACTCCCTCAGACCGATTTCACCTTCGAAACATTGCAGCCTGTTTCTTCATCATCTGCGCTGTTTAATGAAGTGGTAACGGCTGGCTGTCCGAGGTGTGTAACAAATCACACCGTTTAGACGTGCTTATCCTGGAAAACAACGATATCTACAGTTAAAGTTAAACCCGCCGGGCTGCTGCGAGGAGCCGGTTCGGTCCGGACGGTCAGTAAAGATGTGAAGCAGATGAAGAGCTTGGCTCCGAGTTACTACAGAGAGCTGAAATGCTTGTGTAACTCACCACAACACAAAAGTAAACAGCCGAGTCCCGCCCAGCCGTCATGAGGAGCCGAGACAGACACACAGGCGGAGTTTCACTATCAGCCACCCACCGCCCATTGTACGGGGAGCAGGGAACTCTGGGAAATGTAGTAAATAACATAGCAGCTCGTTCACAAAACTGCTTAAAGGAAGGCAAATACTTCCGTAAAAGAGTAAAAGTAGAAATATCACTGGAGTAAAAGTATAAAGTACTACTGGAGTAAAAGTAAAAATAGTACTGGAGTAAAAGTAGAAATATCACTGAAGTAAAAGTAAAAATGTCACTGGATTAAAAGTACAAAGTACTACTGGAGTAAAAGTATAAAATACTACTGGAGTAAAAGTAAAAATATCACTGGAGTAAAAGTATAAAGTACTACTGGAGTAAAAGTAGAAAATACTACTGGGGTAAAAGTAAAAATATTACTGGAGTGATGTAGAAATATCACTGGAGTAAAAGTAAAAATATCACTGGAGTAAAAGTGTAAAGTACTACTGGAGTAAAAATAGGAAAAACTACTGGAGTAAAAGTAAAAATATCACTGGAGTAAAGGTACAAATATTACTGGAGAAAAAGTAGAAATATCACTGGAGTAAAAGTAAAATTTTACTGGAGTCAAAATAGAAATATCACTGTAGTAAAAGTAAAAATATCACTGGAGTAAAGGTACAAATATTACTGGAGTAAAAGTAGAAATATCACTGGAGTAAAGATAGAAATATCACTGGAGTAAAAGTAGAAATATCACTGGAGTAAAAGTAGAAATATCACTGGAGTAAAATTAAGAATATCACTGGAGTAAAAGTAGAAAAAACTACTGGAGTAAAAGTAAAAATATTAGTAGAGTGATGTAGAAATATCATTGGAATAAAAGTAGGAAATATTACTGAAGTAATGTAGGAATATCACTAGAATAAAAGTAAAATTTTACTGGAGTCAAAATAGAAATATCACTGGAGTAAAAGTAGAAATATCACTGGAGTAAAAGTAGAAAACAGCGAGCCTGCAAGTTTTTGACTGTTGACCCTCTTCATGGTTTGTAGCGCCCCCCTGTGGTGGTCTACACACTTGCATAACTCGTTTTGTAACTGCTTCACTGTGGTTGTGTTTTCAGTGTTAATGAGTCAGGACTGATCGAGAGGAGTTGTTGCCCCCTCTATTCCACACAGTACGGGCTACACCTCATACTGAGATACACCTCATCACCTGTATCACGAAATGAACGCTGAAATGATTCCTCTGGCGGAGCGTCTTGTTTTCTTCCCACCCGTTTTCCGAAAACCCCGCCCCCTGCGCTATGATTGGCTGGTATTATCTCAGCTTCCGCGCTCTGACTGGCTAAAACATCTCACTCAAACGGTCCGCCGCAAAGCTTTAGCCAGTCATTACGTAGGGGGCGAGGCTTACCGGAAAACAGGCGGGAAAGAAACACGCCGTGGTTCGTTCATATCGAACTGCTGTGTCATGGACTGTCAGCGGTTTACCTGTTCTTTGGTTGTCAGTGACAACCGGAGCTAAAGTTAAGAGGAGATGGGTGGTGTTTTCACTGCGCAGTCACGCAGGTGGGCTCTAGCTGCTTAGCTGGATCGCACAGCAAACCGTTAACTTCAGTTTCTGTCTCTTTATGTCAAGTAAAGAAACAAACAGTGAATTTCAGTAAATTGTAGCTGAGCGGGTTTCTCACACATCGGGGTTCTGTTTATTGGAGTAAGGCTGCAGGCGGTCTGGCTGCGGGTGAGTGTGAAACGCGGATTGGCGTACCGGATCTGATCTGTAGGTCATCATTTGTGGGGGTCAGTGACTGTATATGATGTGCAGATGGCAGGATTTGTGTAACGTTTACGTTCCCTGCGCGAACGCAGCGAATGGGCTTCTGGCATGGCGTAAACAGTAGCTGATCAGCTTGACTGCACTGATCTGTTGTCTTCCGGTCTGTGTCGCTGGCTGTGTGTCAGGACACTGTGGGTTTTTATAGGTTTAGCGTGACTGTGTGTCATACAGGCAGCCACTATGTGACAGGCCGTTATCAGCTGTGGCTTTGCGCAGCCTGTTGCACGTACTGAGGTGCAGCGCGCTGCTCAGGAAACTGATCTCCCCTTTCTCAGTTCCTCTGAACTGTAGGGGAAACTGCTGGATATACGGATCGTTTTCCTTGTGCTGGAATACTGGAGGAAATCATCAATTTCAAAGAGTCCTGCTTCAGAAAACTCAGCCAAAGCACCGGGGTAATTATGGGTGATGAAAGCAGAGAAAGAAAGCAGCTCCTCCTGCTGCAGTTACTGTGTGGAAAGGCTGTCTAGATTTATTAGTTAGTTCTCGTCACATCCATGGCTGAACTGTGTCTGTGTGTAATGTCTGAATGTTGTGTTTTACAGTCACCTGTTTATTATTTCATACTTGTACTTCTCTCATAATTTGATCATTTGGAGATTCTCTTTTCTGAAAAGCTTCTTTGTTAGGCTGCATATAGTTCTCAGTTCCTAGTTCACAGTTTCAGCTCTTTTGTTCTCCTAAACCAGCAGCTCATGAGTTCCTGAGCAATTCCCGAGAGCTAGATAACTGACCTCAATTTAGATTTCTCCAGTGTTTATAATGGTCATGGTCACAGAACTGATTGTAGCTCACTGCGGGTTCTGAGACAGGTTTTGCATACAGACCCTGGATTTATATTCACAGTGGATCCCTGAGCAGAGCGCTGTTCAACAAAGTAGGATTTCTCAGTTAGCCAGATAACTTAAGTCCAAAGTCAAGCTGGTCCCTTAGGAAAAGAGCTGAGGGACATTCTGATTGGACGGTACCCGTCTTTAGGCTTAAGTTATCTGGCTAACTGAGAAATCCTGCTTTGGGGATTACACCTCAGGATTGCTGATCTAAGGTGAGATCCTACTGATACTTGATGATGATCTCAGTCATAGATACTGATCTGAGATCAATAGAGGGTAACAGACCACAGTCTAAAAGAGTCTAAGATTTCAGCTTTAGCTAAATAAATAAGGAATTAAATAATTACTAAATTAGTGAAGAAGTATCTGAGCAGGAGTGTTCGTTCTGCCGAAAATGGAGTGAGTGGAAAGGTTGTAACTTATCCAACTGTTGGGATGAACTGTTATAGACACCAGAAAACGTCCTGTAAATTGACACAATGAATTCAGTAAAACACAATAAATTCAGTGCCATTTTATGTTTGTTTTCCCACCAAAAAATAAGCAGTCTTATTTCACTGCATATATTTAATTGAATTTTATTGCATATTTTAGTGCAAAATTTGCTGTTGATTTGCAGATTTTGACATACTGAAAATGTCACATAAAAATGTGGCTAGTGCAAGAGTTATGGCACGTTTCATTTATTCTCCAATAAATTCAAACTCACTGAATAGAATAGCAAATGAACAGAATCTGTGTATAAAAGTTTGCAAAAAAATGTATTTTATGTATTTTCACTAAGAAAATCGACAGAACAAAGGTGTTCAAACGTGTGCAAGACAGTAAATATTTGACTAGTGAAAGGAAACTGTCATTGTTTGTTTTGGGTGGTGCAGTGGTAATAGTGTGTTACGGTGGAGCCAGGCTCGATCTCATTGCGAGGTGGTTATGTGCTTTAAAGCTGTGCTATGTTGCAACCATCAGGAGGGATTATGTGAATTATGCTTGCAGTGCAGTAACCACAAAAACATATATTCAAGTTTCACATTTGGCGCTCATGTGATATAAGCGAGTACGGGCTGCTGTACCTGACTGACCTAACAGCCAGGAGTGTGAACATTCAGTGAGCAGTGACACCCTTCATGAGTCATTTTGTTAGCGCCAGCACCATTGGCAGATGGCTGCATGACGCAGGACTACATGCACACAGACCGCTACTAATTTATCAGTAGCGGCCATTTATCATAATTTATTGTTGCTGTTAACCTTTGTCTTCCTTCCCAGTAGCATTACAAACTGACACTTCCTTCTGGGTGCAACTATTCTTTTGATGATGACTGTATAGCTGGCTGTCTAATGCAGCCTAATGCTGTTTTTATTTGCCATGATGGTGTACAGAGTTTTATCTTGTGTTTTATGTATGCAGGTAAAGCAAGTATGGGACCAACACTGTCAAATGAAGTTACAGAAGTTGTGTGCCTGGAGTCAGACTTGCAGGATGGACAGTAATATCATTACCAAATCACTTGTTAATACAACACTACATTATTGCTACTTAAACACACTCATATCACATAACACTTTAGTACCATGTATTTGACAGTTTCCTGTATGGCTGGATGGCTGTCTTTGCATTTCAGAATGAAAGAGGTAGAGGTTGACCATCACAAAATCCTGCTGGTTCGTAATGAAGGCAAGTTCAGTGCGGTGGGTAGTCTGTGCACTCATTATGGAGCTCCGCTTGTTAAAGGTAAGTCATTACTCTGCTCTACTGAGTGTCCCTTTTTAAAAACAACAGACAAGACCATTCCATTTTAATCTGAATGGCTAAATAGTTAGTTTATAGCTAACTAGGACTAAATCCACCCCTAGAGGTCCGTATTTGTTTAGTCAAGTAACAGCAGTTATATGTGTCTTCTAATGAACTCATGCATTATAATTCAAATCTAGTCAAACTTAAGATACTTCTACCTATATTCAGTAATTCTGTAAGTTAGTGAAGTGTTTGGATGTACAGGGGCTTTGGTGGGAAACAGAGTCAGATGTCCTTGGCATGGGGCTTGTTTTAACACTACAACTGGAGATATTGAGGAATATCCAGGCTTAGACTCTTTGCCCATATACAAGGTATGTCTGAGACATTTAACACTTTAGAAATTGTCTAAGCCTCCGCATTGAGTCAGAACTTGTATAAGCCTGTTTCAAAGACTGTCTAACTCTTTTTTGTACCTCCCAGATAAACACCTCCAATTTTCTCAATCTGTTCTCTTTTTAAAGGTGAAAGTTGAAGATGGTCAGGTATATGTTACAGTGAATAAACAGGTTAGCTTAGTACTTTCTTAATTTGTGTTTGCCCAGCTCTCACATTGTGTCAAATGATCTATACGCAAACGAACCACAGAAATCTGCTAATAACAACTTAGTGTTGATTTATGGTCTGACAATTCACTTGTCCGTTTCCCTGTTAGAAGTTGACTAAGCGTGTTAAAGAAATGAGCTGCAGAGTGCCTGGAATCCGCCACACTGTGCTCCTGATTGGAGGAGGTGAGTGTGAGGCTAGGCTTCCTCTTCTGTATGGCTTGATCTGTTTTAGTTTTTTCCACTCAGTACGTTAGTAAATAATCAGTAATTTACTAACGACCAGGAGCAACTCAACGTTTGCAAATGACCTTAACTGTCATAAACATTGATAATCTATTGGGAATGAATTAGCCCCCCTCTTTTCACATTGGTTGGCAGTAGATAAGGGTATTTGTATTACAAATGAGTCATAACTAGTCAGCAGTTGAGATTCATGTACAGAGTTGAACCTGATGTAACCTGCCGGCTTCAAAGATAGGCTCAGTGTCACAATGGACAGCTTAAGAGCTTTCCAGCTGTTGTGAAGATGGTACGTGTACCCTATATATCCACACTAAATTGTGGCAAACATACATTTATGGAAGTTATACAGTTAAAAATTAGACTGTACATCATATCATGCCATTTTGAAAAGTAACTGCTCTGAAAGAGCATTTCATTTCATCTAAAGTTTATCAACTGTGTTACATGCATGTATATATCTGTGTTATAGATGAAGTCAAGCCCAGTATCTGATATCTCCATGTACATATCTGCTGATTCCGAGACAGACATATCAACATTTATAAAAACTCCATATTATGAATATATGCACTTCAATCAGCTGTACAGAGAAATATAACGTCTTACGCAGAATCCTGTCATTTTAGCACAGTAGCCTGACATCACCTAAACCTTCTGCTCTGAAAGAGTCATTACAGAGTGCTTTGAAATAACAACAAAGTCTAAACATCTGTCAGATTTTTCTGCCTGTGTTGTTATTGCACTGATATTGTTCTACATTCCTAACTGGCAGTTTGTGAGCTGCATTTGTTCATTTCCCATGTTTTTGAGTTTATGGTGTATTCACACAGGTCCGGCCTCCTTGCAATGTGCAGAGACCCTCCGACAGAACAACTATCGAGGAAGAGTTATAATGATCACCAAAGATGAGCAGCTACCTCTTGACAAGACCAAACTCAGTAAGGTGAGAATGAATCATGTTTCTGTTTAAGAATTTTTGCGTTAAAGTTCTTGAAGACTTTTGGTTCCTTGACTGATGCATCCATCCAGACAGCAATGGAGAGGGACTGGAAACTTCAGTTGCTTTCCTCTTCACTATTTGTGCTGAAGCTTATTTTCTGTCATAACCTTTTTATATGTAGGCCATGAATATAGAGATTGAAAAAATTCTCCTTCGCCCAAGTGACTTCCTCCAAAAGCATGGCATTGAAGTGTGGAAAGAAAAGGAGGTAAGTAGAGAAACAGCAACAAAATCCACCCGATAATCATGAAATGATGTACACACCAACTGGAAAACGCACACACGAATACACGCACACACACACATACATGCATATATACATACATACATACATACATACATACATACATACATACATATGCATATATATGTGGGCCACTGATGAAGAACTAGAGGATGACCAACACAAACTTTGACTTTACAGTGAACCAGCAAGGTAGAGTCTAATACAGTGAACTGTTAGTGTTCAGTGTTTAAACACTGTCAGATCCACTCACACCAGCTCAACACACACTAACACACCACCACCACCACCACGTCAGTGTCACTGTATATGTAAACAGTATATAACATTAGACTGAACTGCAAAGAAACATCAATGCAGCAAAAAGTGACCAGACTGTACAGTGGCCGAGAAGTACCACACAAATGAACATTTCAGAAAACAAAATTACAAAAATAAAAACAAATTTACAAGACGTGAGACACTTTTACCAGTACCAAAACAGTTTTACAAACTGCAAATTCTGAACAATTCTGACTTGCTTTTGTTTTCCCTGTGGAAGGTCTTTAAAGTTTTTAAAATAGCAGATGGAAGAAAAGGTAATGGAAAAACAAAAGCATGCCAGCTGGATAAAATGCATGCCACAAAATGGACAAAACAAGCTTTAGCATTGTCACCATCCCAAAGTCCACTCACTCTACCACCGCGAAACAGTTTGTTTGACAAGGGTCCGCAACAAGCACTTCCTATGTGTTAGACCTACCCTTTCCGCCAGAATTCGCAGTTTGTAATATTGTTCCAGTACTGGTAAAAATGTTTCACGTCTTGTAAATTTGTTTTTACTTTTGTAATTTGTTTTCTGAAATGTTCATTTGTTTTGCACTTCTCAGCTGCTGTAAGACAGAAAAATAAAAAGCAGTTAGCTTAGAAAGTTGGTTAAAGGAGCACAGGTTTAGTTTCTGACTCCTCCTCAGTGCTTCCAGTCATGGTACACATTTCAATTTCACAACCAGCACTCCTGTTTAAGTTAATGAAGCATTGCCAAACCAGGTGTATGACATAACTACAAATAATACCTGACTGGCATGAGGAGAGGTTTGGAAATGGTCACACAAACACATTAAGACATCAAATGACTACTTATTACAGTACTATTGTTGGTATTTATTGCAAGGTCATTATTTTTCCGAGCAGATAAGCACTTACTGCTTAGTTCATGGACTTTTGCTTAGTGTTGTATGTTATCATTTGTTAGGCTTACTGGTTCTTTCCTATTCCAGGTGGTGTTTTTGAACACAGAGGCAAAAACAGTAGCATTCACTGATGGCACCGCTCAACGCTATAATCAGCTCTTGATCGCTACCGGAGCCAGGTCAGTTTTGTTCAGTCTTCTGCTTTTTTCTTTAGGCAGTGATAACTTACAGCTGTCCTCTCATCCTGTAGAGCTAGAGCCATGCACTGTCCAGGTGCTGAGATGGTGAATGTGAAACTCTTGGAGAACTATAATGATGCTGCTGAAATTTATAAGATGAGTGTGGGCAAAAAGGCAGTTATCATTGGAACTTCATTCATAGGTAAATCCCTGTAATATCAACCTATAATATACACTCATCATCAAAAGAAAGAAGGAATCAACCGACAAGAATAAAACTTGGTGGGTCGGTTTGACACTGTGAGACATTCAAGTTTCTGATTCAAGTTTCACGCTCAGCACTCGTGTGACGTAAGCAAGGACAGTCCTTATTGCTGTACCTGACTGACCCAGTAGCCATGACTGTGGACATTCAGCCAGCAGTGATGCCATCCATAGAGCCAGACTGTCATGGAGTGGCTCAGAATAGCAGCGGGTCATCTTCAGTGACGAGTCCTGCTTTCGTTTTGGTGGAGACGACCAACGAATCTGTGTGTGAAGGCACCGTGGTCAGTGCCAAGATGAACGTTTGTTGTCATGGGTCACACATACAGAAGGCCTGGTGTCACTTCACCTCCACCCCTACTGCAAAATCTGCAGGAACTATGTGAGAATATTCAAGCTGCATGGGGTTGATTATCACAGGACACCATTAGGATCCTCTACAACTCCATACCGAGATGTCTGGCACGTTGCGTTAGCAAACGTGGTGATCCGACTCTATATTGAGAGACACTACTTCTGTATGTGTAGCCCAATAAATATTGCCCATATCAGTCTAAATTCATCATCATTCATTGTTCCTAATAACCTTTATCTTCCTTCAGAGTAGCATTGCATCTGACACTTCCTTCTGGGTCCAACTATTCTTTTGATGATGAGTGTATATATCGTCGCTGTCCAATGAAAAACATGTATCTCCATTTTTGTTGATTTTTACTTTTGTGCATCATTTGATCACAAGAGCTGCCGTTTATATTGTGTGAAAATTTCATGATGAATGAACCAACAGAAATGGCCCAAAATTGCTTGGAAAGACATCTGGTTCCATTGACTTACATTAAAATTGAATGAGGTTTTTGTCCTCTCCTGTAAAGTTGCCATTTTGGAGATACTTGTTTTCTTTAGACAGCGACGATATACTGTCTAAGAATAGTTTAGTTTGTATCCTGTCTATTCTGTAATTGACATTTGTTTACTTTTTTCATCATCTGAAATTAACCTTTTTTGATCTCAGGAATGGAGGTAGCAGCATATCTGTCTGACAAAGCAGCCAGTGTAGCCGTTGTGGGCAAGTCCAAATTCCCCTACCAGTTTTCACTGGGACCAGATATTGGGAAAATGACTATGAAAGTCAGAACCTTTCTTTGTTCTCTGTCTTGATGTTCTGCTGTGAAACAGTTCTTGTAGTAAAACTCTTCTGTTTAAAGATGCTGGAGGAGAAGAATGTGAAGTTCTGCATGAGCAGCAATGTGGCCGAGATGCGAGGTGAAAACAGATGGGTAAGACTGAACTGCATTCAAAAAGCACCAGTGTGCTCAAAAACGGCACATTGCAATTGTGATGAAGTCTTGTTTTTGTAGGTTAAGGAAATTGTGCTGCAAAATGGTGATATCCTGCCTGCAGATATTGTGATTGTAGGAATTGGTAAGTATGATAACACTCCATATCAGAGCTGCTAAATCCATTGGGGAAAGTTGCCATTTGCACCAGGTACTAGGGTGGGCATACTACTATGTAGATTCAGGATACTTGCATTGAAAAAGCTGCACTCTGTTATACTGCACAGGTCTAGAGACAAGCAGTCAAACTCAGAGAGTGAACTGAGCTTCATTTTAGTTGGGAAGTGGGTTATTTCCCAAACATGTTCAGAGATACACAAAATCATCCGGTCACAGTTTATTTTTCACACTGTTGGAGATGCTAAATGACCCCTATGTGTGAATGTGTGAGTGAATGTGTGTCTGTCTGTGTCTGCCCTGTGATGGACTGACTTCCGCCCATTGAACACTAGAATAGACTCCAACACCCCCACAACCCAAAAGGATAAAGCAGTTTAGAAGATGAGAGAGAGGGAGTCTTGCTAAACTGAGAGTTGATGCTCCTCAGAGATGTTAGCTAGCAAGGTTTATTGAACTAGAACATTCTAACCAGGTGTCTGTCCAAACCTAGTGAACATGCACAAACACAGACATTAATAGGTTTATAGGGGCATTTTATTAACATGATATTCTTTATGTACTGTCTAAAGGTAGTTTTAGTTTTCCAGTCACTCAGTGACCTAACTGTCACATAGCCAGTCATGTGTTTATGTTTGTTTGTTTTTAAACAATATGTTTTGCCCCACTCCTTTTGGAGGTGGAACTCTGATTCATATTAATGTTAGGTAAGACTGTTAGTTAGACAGTGTGTCAAAACTTATCTAGGGCTCAGAGTAAGATACTCATAAAACTTACTCAGAAATGGGAACTGTAGGTGGCAACAAATATTTGTATGATGTTATTTATTTGTAAAACATATTATATATAATAAAACCTTGTGATACATTTGTACAGTTGAAAATCTCTCATATCCCTGGAAATTAAATACAAGAAGTTATAATTATAATTCCTGTCTCATTCATGTCTGATTGTCCCTTTCTTGTCAGGTGTCATCCCTAATTCTGATTTCCTGAAGGGGAGTATGGTGGAAGTTGATTCAAGAAATGCCGTTGTTGTTGATAAGGTGAGGTTTCTGCATGCAGGGAACAGCAGGGCTGCACAATATTGGAAATTGACATTGCAGTATATTTCTCTTTTGTGATGTATATTGCAATATAAAAAAACAATTACCGACTTTTACAATTCTATTTGCCCTTTCTTGTACTTTAATGATATATAATTGGTTTCAATGCACCAAATACAAAAGCAGGTGAGTGCTGTGGCTGCTCTTTTCCATGTATCCAAGAATCTCTAAAACGGAGTGAATTATTTCAGACGGAGTTCTCTTGTTTAAGAACCAAGGGAGTTTTCTTTTATGTGATGTAACGTGATGTTTTTGATTTCATGTGCCTTGACAGTGCATGTCCTGAGATGTAACCATTGCACTTTCGCACATTGCAGTGACAATGCTGACATGATATATTGTGCACCGTGCAGTCATACTAAATATGTGTCCTTTTTGTCTGAAGTTCATGAGAACCAACGTTCCCGATGTCTTCGCTGCTGGAGATGTGGCATCCTTTCCTCTTTCTATTCAAGAGAATAAGAGGGTCCAGATTGGACACTGGCAGCTGGCACAAGCACACGGTAGTGCAGCAAAACATGTAACAGCACAGATAGTAAGAAAAGAAGAGAACGAGAATAACTTTGTGTTTTTATTTGTAGGAAGAGTCGCTGCTTTAAACATGCTGAACAAGCAGACTGAACTCAACTCAGTCCCGTATTTTTGGACTATGCTGCTGGGAAAAAGTATCCGCTATACAGGTGAGCATTAACAATGAGTTTCATCTTTAAGACACAGGATTCAGGAGGCACCTGTTTTCATTGCCCAAATGAATAACTCTGAATATGTTTTTTTCCTGTTTGGTCAAGGTTACGGTGAAGGCTACACTGAGATCGTTTTCAAAGGAAGCGTTGATGAGGGAAAGTTTCTTGCGTTTTATATCAAGTAATTGAAGAATATATTGTTATTCATTAAATTAACTTGTTAACAAATCAATCAGAACAATTATGTACATTTTGTCACAGCAAGCATACTCTTCTTCATTCACATGGTAATGCAGAGGCGATGAAGTTGTAGCAGCGGCCAGCATGAACTTTGACCCTGCCGTGTCAAAGGTGGCAGAAATAATAGCCACAGGGAAGAAAATCACAAAGTTGCAAGCGAAGTAAGTGTACTAATTCAGTTGCACTGGGTAGTTCATAATGCTCTGCTTCATAGACACAAGCATTCAAAATTTCAGGATCACCATTTAAAAGTTTGTCAATGTTTTCCTTGCAATATACATGCACAAAACTATTCCAATCTGATACTAATATTGTATGGCTTTCAAACAATTTGCAGCGAGAGTTTTTCGTGATTCTTATAGATGTTTGTATAATAATTGAGTATGCTGTGCAGCATTGATAATAAAATAACCAAATAAATATCCAGAATTTCCTCATAACTGAAAAGTGACAAAATAAGCAACAATATTTGCTGATTAAACACATATTCATAGCTATTTTATGTCAGATAATTGTAGATAAGTAAATCTCCAGTTTATTGTTTGATAGCAATTCCATCAAACCTTCTCATTTATTCCATCAAACCTTCTCATTTATTCCATCAAACCTTCTCATTGTTCCCAAAATACTCTAACCTGTAAATAAATAACTGGTTTATGTTTTGTGTCTATTTTGTGAAAACGTAATTATTAAGTAATAATTATTATAAAACTTCTAATCTTTTACTGTGTGTACAAAAGTACAGCTTTGTTAGGTGTTCTGTTCATGATGTTCTGCTTTATTAGAATTCTGTTTACACCAAATATGTTTATGTTTAGAAGTTTATTGTATGTACAATTCAGAGAAAACAGATGTACTTACCTGATGAGGGCGTGAGGTTTATGATTTTGGCTGTTAGTTTGAATAGCTAATTCTGTAATGACCTGTATTATAAATGACATGATAGGTATTTTTACAAGCCATTATATTAGCAGTTTGGTAAAAATGGGTTAAGTAACCCGAACTGGTACTGAAAGTAAAAGTACTGTTGTTACTTTGGTGAAATAATGACTCAGTATGTGAATATGCTTTTACAAAGAAACAACTTGAGCAGAATACAGGCATCCCAAAAAAGTACTTAAGTACTGAGTAACTACAGTGGAACATATTATTATAGCCAGCAGGTGTCAGCACAGGCACTAAAGCACAGTTCTTCTCTTTTTGAATCAGTCTGGGTCTAAAATAAAATAATACTCCTCAAAAGTCAGAGGGGTGAATGACCACAAAGCACAGAAGCTGTCAACAACACTGTGAAATGTAACACAAAAAAGGACCAACCCCCCAAAATGGAACAAACCAAATGTTAATGCTTATAATGGAGCAGAGTGAAAAGTAGATTCCTTTACTCACGGTTAAACCTGAGTATAAGTAAACATATCATTAATTGAAAAGAATCAGATAATTACAAGTCTATCCAAAAGTACATGTACATGAATTGCTGTAACTAGGTACTACCCACCTCTCTTATAAGGCACAGCCTTAAGGTTCCCCTGATGTTCACTTAGCTACAAAATGCTAACTTTTCAGGAGAAACAAGTTCCAGTGGAAGTTACTGTAAATCATAATTTATTTCATGCCATTTTGGAGCATTTCTGTAAATACAAGATTTTGTTCTGATCGTGACGAAAGTAAGTGCACAGTTCGGGTTTCCACTGACTTATTTGACCTGAACAAAACTTGTTCGATCTTACTTTTGATTCTATTGAAACTGCCCAGAATTGTCAGCTTGTGTTTTTGGCTCAAATGTAGGGTCAGAATGCCAAACTTTATTAGTCATTCATCGTGTTGTCTGTTTTCACAGATCAGAGGACCTTGGATGGTTGCAGCTGCCTTAGAATAAACATCTACATCACTGAAAGCAGCAAAATGTCCCTTTACTGGGGCAAAGGAAACTTTTACGTTTTCCCTTTGTTCTAAACACTACCTTACTATTCTTTTAGTCATAAAGGATTCCTGGATATTCTGAATCATCAGCAGTTTGAGTTTACATATAATGTCTTCTGTCAACTGTACCAAAGGTTCAGGGGCTCAGAGATGACTCTCTGCATGTTTAACTACTCAGAGTACTTGAATATGCTTTATAACACCTTGCTGGAGAAACTGCTTTTGTCTCTGTATTGATTTTCTGCCTTCCTTTATCTTTGCCTTAATATTATATAGTGAAATATGTGTGTTGACCTGAAGTCATTGGCTTTGACTTCTGCCTTGTTCATTCCTCTTCTTGTTTAGAAGTTAAAGAAACTTTAATCTTTCAAAGATCCTCTAACTATGTCAATGCATCTGTCTGTATCTGTATATCGCTGCTGTCTGAACAAAACATTGTATTTCCAATTTTGTCATTTGTCAGTTTTTTGACATAATGTGAAACTGCCTTTCGCCCTTTAGATTTCATGATGAATGGACCAAAATAAATGGACCAAAATGACTTGGATAAAAAGTCCATTGACTTACATTAAAAGTGAAGTGTTTTTATCCTTCTCCAGTAAAGTTGTCACTTTGGAAACAAGGCTCTGTTCCGACAGCAGCGATATTCCGTTATATATGCAGAGTTGAGTTTGCGGGTTTGATGTGTCTGTGCTGTAATGAAAATGATGTATGTGACTGTGGACCATAAGTGTTATCACAAAATAATAATGATCAAGAATGAGTACAGTCAATGTGACTAACATGGCTGTGGTTATTAAGTGGGTTTTACGCTGGTACGAGTGTATGAGGTGCAGTGGCTTCGCTAGCATGTTTACACACTGGTCACTTTATTGAACCTCTTGTAGATGTACAGTTAGAGACTGTAGCTTCTCTTTTTCCATGCACAGTGTGTGTTAGTCATCCCCTAGCCCTTCAGCGGTGGTCTGTACTGACCACAGGACCACTATTGGCTTGGTATTTTTGTTGGATCGACTATTCTTAACACAATAGTGATGTGTACAGATCCCAAAAATACTGCCAAGCCTGATGCTCTTATACCAGAGCAACACACACTTACATGCTGGTATTAGTGTCATGCTAGAATGGTCCTCCATCTAAAGGTTTCTGATCAGCAGTGGTCAGCTGTGGTGGTAAATTCCCCTTTGACTGTGATTGATATACACTATCAGCTATAGTCATTTACTGTTAAACTACAAAGTGCATCTATGTAGTAGCTGTTTCTGATTAATTGTCTAATAAGTATGGCTATAAGGTAGGTGTAACTAATGGTGAGTGGTAACTGAGTGCATGTTCCTATATATACATTCATCATCAAAAAAACTTCCAGAAGGAAGTGTCGGATTGCAATGCTATTTAAAGGGAATATAAAGGTTACCAGGAACAATAAATGATGATAAATTTAGACTGATTTGGGCAATATTTATTGAGCTACACATACAGAAGTAGTGTCTCTCTGTATGGCATCGGGCTGCCATGACTGATCATGCAACATCCCAGACTACTCGGCATGGAGTTGTAGAGGTTCCTAATAGAGTCCTGTGATAATCCATCCCATGCAGCCTGAATATTCTCACACAGTTCCTGCAGATTATGTCCTTCAGAGGATGTTGCATGATCTATCATGGCAGCCCAATGCCATACTGAGCAACACTACTTGTGTATGTGTAGCTCAATAAATATTGCCCAAATCAGTCTAAATTTATCATCATGGAAAAATATCTGCACTTTTATTATACAGAAAGTTGATAATTTAGGCAGTTAAATACTACATGATCTTATTTTATTGCTAACTAAATTCCATATTCATAAATACACATTTCCTAATCCAAAGAAGCCCTTTTTGATTTTATATGTGTATTGTTAATGAATGTTTAATACATTTTAATCACACCAAATACACAGATTCAGGTCCTCTGCATACAGACAAAAAGACAAAAGAAAAAACACACAATACACACTCTGTATATATATATGCATGTAATACCTAAAAACAGTAATAACATAGAAATGAGAGTATGTTATTAAAAACTGAGTGAATAAAAATAAAATAGACTGCAAAAAGCAGTAGCCTTTGACCAGTTCTGAACTGTTGCAGTCTTTGCCTTATGGAATCTGGCTGTTGTCCACTCCAAAATGGGAATGTCTAAAGCATTAGCAAAGCCAAGACAAAGATAGCTGAATAACTGAATAACCAGCCTTTCAAAATAGACTTTCTGGAGGCTGTTAAAGCTGCCGTTATCACTCTTATCGGCAGAGAATTGAGAGTTACATCGTCTCCTAATACAAGCAAACGTGATTTGTTAACGAAGACAAACAATACTTGAAAGGAATTACTGCTTTTAACAATACGACATTTTTGGTTTTGTTCGTTTCTAGTTTTGGTATTGTTGGGTTGTTGTTGTCTTTTTACATGTTTGCATTTAAAATAAAAGAAAAAAACTCCCATTTAAATCTTCCGCTTGATTGGAGTCTGCCGCCGGCAGAGGGCGCTGTTGAGTAACGCGAGTTTCCCGGATGTTGTTTTGAGTTCCAACATGGCGCGGGGGGGTTTTATCTCTGAGGGTTTTTGACTTTTGATGAGCGACTTTAACACCGAGGCTAAACTTTATACCACCTCACAGACCCACGACACACGGGGGATTTATGAAATTAAACCCTTAACAGAAACCATACTGTATAAGAGGTAAGTTCCGAGCCGTTTATTCTTTCAGTGCTGTATTAAAGTATCACTTGCTCTACAAACACAGGTTGTTGTGAGGCTGTGGGAGTTTCGGTGAGTTCTGCCCAGAGTTTCACGCTAACTGTTAGCTCACATGTACGACTTAATGTATATCTAAGCAGCCTAGCCTCAAGACCCCCTACCTACAGCCTAAGCCAGCTTTATGACCACTTCTTAAAGATAACTTCGTGCAAACTGGTTAAAGCCTAGTACCTTTTGAGAGTCTTAAATAGCTCAAATAACTAATAAGCTATTCAGATTTGCTAAGGCAGTAGACTGTAGCCTTTAGCTTAAATGCTGCTAAACGCGGACGAACTGATTTGTTAATGTAGTGTCGATATGTACTAAAAAAGGTTAGTTACTTTTGCCAAGTTATTGTTTCATTTGAAAGTATGGCACTTGTTTTAGTTAGCCAGCCAGCTCAGAATTTGTTGTAACTCGGCATGAGTGTTAGGTTAACGTTAGTTATTTAGCTAACCTCGCTAAATAGCTAGCTGTTTAGCTTGTAGCTAACAAGTGATTCATTGAGTAGCATTAGCATTAGGTTTTATTATTATTGTTGTTTTATTATTATTATTATTATTATTATTTACTGTTGCAGTGTCTCAAGATCTGGAGATGTTCGCTCAGTTTTGAGTTGTTAGCAAGTCTTCTCCTTCCTGCTTAACTTGGTTAGTAAGGATTGTACTTTAAGTTGTGCTCCTAGCCAAACTGGCCAGCTAAAAGTATCATCTTGACATTGTAAAAGTTTAGGTGCCAGATAAACTAGTAGTTATCGAGCTAGTTAGTTTAGAAAGCAGTGGTCTATACTATTTACAGTCGTTTCCTTCAGATAAGCCTGAATAGCTACACCGTCAACTGCTGCTGTGTGAACAGTGGAACTACACTTGGTGTTTGCTTTTGGTTAAAGTCTACGAGAGACCAGGAAGAAGTATTCATGAAATTGTTCTGGGTTGTCAAAAAAGTTCCTGGTTGGTTCCTGATCCTACTTTTGTTTTCTTTTGCTTTTTACTTTCTCAGATATTTAAGGTAAGGTCAGTGCCTGCAATTCACACGGCCTCAGTATAAACAGTGGTTCTCCAGAAGATGAGCTAACTGCATTTTGTGATGCCGTCTTTTATGTTGCTTGACCATAAAACATTAGTGCCTAGTTAGGACGAAACACATTTTACTCTGTAGCTTGAGCATGTCTTGACTAAAACCCAAATCCCAGTAAAAGAGTTCACGTTCCAGTTTCACATGCTCCAGCGAGTCTCTGCAGGGTTCGTAGAAAGTCACCTGTCATGTCATTTATATGCCTAGACGGTTGTCTGTTTTGTAAGTGTATTTACATGCTGACCCACTCATTTCTGTAAGTGTTTGCATATTGATAGTGTGTGTGGGTGAAGCGCAGTATGCAGTATAAACAAAAGTAATAGAGCGTTCAATTTATTATCATTTATTATCATGTATTTAAGACGTATAACGAAGGCTGATAATGCAGACTGTTTATAGTGTCCCAGGCCTTTGATGACTCCAGTTTACTGTTGGGAGAACACTTTATTGCTCACTGTTGATTCAACATAAATCAGAGTTTTGTAGAAAATATTTGTCGTTTATTTCCCACAGGAGTTTTTGAGAGAAGTGTTTGAAGCGTGCTGCATTTCCTTTTATGGACCACAAATATTTGGCTTTTTTAATCAAGCATATTTTTTGCTGTCCGTATCAAGAACTGTCGTCTCATCTTACTCTCTTCTACTTTGTTGATGAGTTTGCCTCATTGCAGCAGCTTCATAACTCTCATAACTCAGCTTCATAACTCATAACTCTTACATATGGCTGCTGATATCCTGCCTTTTTTAAGGAGGTGTGATGGGAGATTCGGATGAGTCATATCTGTACTGGACACTCCAGACATTCCTGGCATACCAGTGCTGTACAGGGGCACACAAAATGTGCGGCCTTCTGAGCTTTATATGGAGCATTAAACAGAGGGATTCAGAAAAGATTGGCAAAGCACTTTTTACATGCTCAGTATTTTGGAAAACTTCACTGGAATGTGTTTAAATAAGCTTGATTAATTGTGCAGTAGAACTGCACGCCTGATTCTTTGTTAATAATTTTCATTACATCAGAAGTCAAGCGTTTCTCCCAATGGATGGCAGTTCTGAGAAACTGTTCACATATAAGTAACAGAAATTTGTGTTAAGTGAGGCTGTGCTAAATATGCATGCCACTCCTAGACTCATAGGCTATGGTCAGACAGACAAATCATTTTCGTTTCTTGTGTCTCATTTTTTGAGACAACTGACCGCACTGTTATTTGTAAGTGATCAGATTGGGTTTGTGTATCCAGACATCTTGAACCTATCTGTATGAGTTGCTGTGGTAATAATGTAGGCATAAGTAACTACGTACCGAATCCCAGCACTTCCATTGCTCTGGATCTGACATTGCTGTTGTTTGTCGCACAGACCAG
>CM067488.1:14860493-14929033 GCA_034552555.1 Semaprochilodus insignis
AATATATATATATATATATATATATATATATATATATATATATATATATATTCTTTTCTGCCATGAGGTTTGAATGCAGAACTTGGTACCTGTAAACGTCTTGGGAGATTTTGGACTAATATGTTGGCAGTTCCAATCATTACCATTATCAGAACATCGTTTAAGGCAATATCTTTAGGAAGAGTGGTGTTCCATTTCTTCAGTGCGGCTCCAGAGACTTGTAGAATCTATGATGAGCAACACTTGTTAAGACGGCTTGTGTGTTGGATATGCAGGGAGATTAATCTGTTCTGGATCTCTAAATGTAGAATCAGAGCAGTGATTTCATGATTACATTTTTATGACATAGACAGATAATTTGGTTTGCGGAAATCTATCTGTCCACCTGTCTTGCCGTTGTTCCCACTTATGGTGCCTGGCACGGTCTGACAACCGCTGCGTTGTGTGGGAGGTGCTCATACCAAAATTTAAAGGTATTTTCTGCTTACAGAGAAGTGCTTGATTGGCTGGGAGCCAGCATCTGGTGTAATGGATTTTCTTCCTTTTTGCCTCCCCCTAGAGTTGTGTTAAGTGTTAAGCTTACCAACCGCTGCTGTTGTCATGACAGCAGTGTTGCGCCATGCCCATTGATCTGCCCCTATATTATATGGTCTTCAGGCGGCATCAACATGTTTATTCCCTCAGAAGACATTCTGTCAAACCTTAGAACTGCAGTCCAGACAGCATAAAGCCATGTGTACATAGCACTTGCAAAGCATTGTGGGATGTGGTCACTTCACAGCTCTGTCACAGCTGCTGCCTAGCATATGAATGGCACATAGATCTTTTTTTCAGCTAAGCAAGAAAAGAGGCGCTGATGTTTTTGTTGCATTATGTAGGCCTTACCCTGGAATATTCGAATGGGATGGAGCAGTCCTTTTGTTCCTGATGAGTAGGCTTTAAGGGGGGGGGGGTCTCTTCAAATTGTGAAAATTGTTTTTGAAGCCTTTTGCAGTGGCTGTTGTTAATGTGGTGGTGTTTTTAAACATCGATTAGAAAAAATGGTTGATGAATTTGCTCACTAAGGTTATGGCTGCCCACAGGATTTAGAACAGCAAAATGAATTTGCCTAAATAGTAGCAAGCTAATAGACTATTAACCACTAATATGCTCCCTTCAATTCCTCCTCTTATGGCTTGATGTGTGTTCAAGTGGTTTTGGTTGCAATCATGATAGATGCACTGGAAATTATGTTTATAGTTTAGTTTTGTTTTTCTGTCATTCAAAGGAATCAGTTTATTTTGCATTACTGCAGTAAATTCAAGAGCAGCAAATGCCTATGAGATGAGTAATGTTTTTATCCAGTTAGAACCATCATAACATGTGCTTACTTGATTTTAGCCTACGGTGTTCATGTGTGGCTGCTGAATAACTGAAATACAGCCAGTCCGTCATTGCATTTTTGTTGGCATGCTCCTGACTCAGTTTTGTGGAGGCCTTTATGTGGACTTTCCTCCTAAGTGTGATAGTTCCAACATGACTTAAAGGCGGTAACGCTTTAATGTTAATGACTAATGAGTTTTTGTATAAGCTACATATAGGGAGCGATTTATAAAAATGTAGTTTCAAATATTACAGAATTACCCGAAAGTGACAAGAGAATGTGAAGAAATTTGTTTTCCAGAATGTGAAAAACTGTTTTGTGCTGAAAAGATATTTACTGAAGTTAGCAGCTAGCTCCAGCCCGTCCTGTCTCACAATACCACTTTGTACCTCAAGGTGTTAGTGAGTGACTGTACATTGTTTGTTCTGTTAAGAGTGAACGCCACGTTTATCGACTGTTTAAATCTCTACTCCCACAGGAATATAGGAGAATCATGGTAAATTGCTTACACAGTAATTTCATCTGTTCATATTGAAGATACTGGGAACATTACAGACAGACTAAAATGATATACACTAATCAGAAGAGGTTAGTAACTGTAGCGCATTTTCTTTTACGCATTATTAAAACGGGTTGTCTTAGTTTTTAAATATCTATAGCACCTTCCAGAAGGAAGTAGTTGGAAACATGGCCTGCGGAATGAACAGAATGTGTAATTATTCTCTTTGCTTGCTTAAGAATGCACAGAGTATAAACAGAGTCAACTGAAGGAAGTGGTATTCCAGTTATCTTTGTTTGGAGGATGATTTCTGCAAGTGTCATCTTACAGATTGGGCCTGTAAGTGACCAGCAGTCGGTGCCTGACCAGTACAGTTAATTGAGACTGACACATGACCTGTAAGCAAAGATCACTAGGTCACACTGTAGCAGTATTATCTTAAATGTGGTGTGTCATTCTGAGATGGCCTTGACCAGATATTCTCAAGGGTGGATAGTAAACAGATTACAATCACTGGTCAAATCAAAAGTGACAGTCAGACTGTTACCTTGGAAGTTCACAGTGAGTTAATCTGAATGTTTAAACCACACAGACTGCTAGTTTCTGTTGTTGTAATAATGTAGGTGTGAATTTCTCATAGGGTAGGTTTGATGTCCTCATTCCTGGAAGCTATCTTGCTTGTATATGTCAAGGACATTATGAATCCTTCTAGATGAATGTAGGCAGCAATGCGGTGTGGTGCTGATAAAATGCAGTTTTTCCCAAAATATGATATCAGATTAAATATAATACAGCGCTAGTAAATGTAATGAGCAGATTTGTAATGCCTTTGTAAAACAAAATGATTTTGTTTGTGGGTCTTGTCTTGTTATTTTGAACATAATTGATCTGTCCCCACTGGTTTGAAATTGATTGATTCAGATTTTGAGGGTCAGCCACATTCTGCTGTCAGAGTGCTGAGTAAAGCAGGCTATGTGGAAAGGTCAGTCTGATAAAGATTGCCTTGCTTGCCATTGACAGTAGTGAGAGGGTATGCTGTGTAGCAGTCTTATTCATGGCAGAAACCAAAGACGGTTTCATTATTCAGTTGCAGGAACTGTTACAATAATTATTGCATTTTTAAGAATATCTGATTTTATTGGAGGTGGATGATTGGCAAAGTTATCTGAATGCTTCAATTTATTTATTTATTTATTTTTTATTTTTTATTTTTTTTACACAATACATGGCATGTCATGATTGTCATTTTTCAGACCACTGATAAGTTGTAACAGTAAAACCTCTGTGCCTTTATTGTGTCTTCATATTGTTGCTGGTAGTGCAGATGGTCCTTTCGGTCTGAAAGTCTCTCCTTTCTTGTGTGTTTATTGTGAATTCATGTAGAAATAACCAGCTAATTAGGAGGTGATCCTTATCGTGATTTTGTTCTTGAGTAGTAGATTGTTCTTTTCTGAAATTGCTAAAATGATTTGACTTGAATTAAAGCATGAATCTTTCCTGCTTATGTTGTTATATTTGATCACATACTCTGGAAAATGCCTAAAAAAAGAGTAATAATTACACTCTGATTCTGAGGCCCATGAGGCAGACCTCATGCCCTTGCTGACGTCTCTGCAAATGATCCAGTTGCACTTCAAAAGCGGCTGCCCTTTGAAAAATGCCTTTCAGTGCAGCCACAGACCAATAAACCGGTGGGTTTCCCAGCCCTGAACTGCCAGAGCAGTGGGGGCTTCAGCAGGCTTATATCAGAGACCAGTGTTTAGATTTAGGGAGTGTTTCTGGTCCCTGCAGTGAGAACGGGTAGGTTCAGTAACGTAAAACCAGCACAACGGAGAGAGGTTAATGCTACCAGTTTGAGAAACAGAAAGGTCTGTGAGAAACACTTAAAGGAAATATATCCAACATATACACTCTTACAGCTTCCTAAATAGTTACTGGGTATCTTAAAAACATTTTATTAAAAGATTTTTTAAGATGCAAAAAGTGTGCTGCACGTAACCGTTTTGTCAAATAATCATTTATACAGAACAAATTATTTGCATTGGAGTTCATGAAGTTTTAAAACATTTGTGTCCTGTTTATGCATGTAGTGAATCACGGTGAATAATGCAAGGCTTTTGTGGTGCTTAAGGCTCTTCTCACAAACATCTGTCTTGCTTAGTGATGATCACTCCTGCTTTCTTCTCTCCTCAAGCGCTGATGCTCTGCCGCAGCCATGTTCAGCAAGAAGAAAAAGCAGCGCATCCAGATCTCGGCACCTTCCAACTTTGAGCACCGGGTGCACACTGACTTCGATGAGCAAGAGCAGAAGTTTGTGGGACTTCCCCGCCAATGGCAGAGTCTTATTGAGGACACGGCCAAGAGGCCTAAGCCTTTCATCGATGCCACAGTTATCACCACTGTGGAGCCTCGCAAGGTCAGATTATGTGTGTTGGACAATGCAGCTGAGAACAAATGTGGAATGTTTACAGTATGTTATCGAAATCAGGGTTAGCCTCTTGTTAGATTCACCCTTTCAAAGGTGAATGTGCTCATTTGATACGTGAATGGGCAGATACACCAGAGTTTAACTTGTACCTTTTCTGCAAAACAGTGCATGGAATTGGCCAATTAAACTTATGTATGGCATCTTATTTACCACATGACTTGCTTTCACATATTTATTTGTCTTGATTGCAATTAATTTAAAAAATGCTTTTGGCTCAGTTTCTAAAAATGGTTGGCATGTTTTGTTTGGTTCATGCTGAAATGAAACTGGACCCTTATGAAACGTTTAGATAATGACTCCAGTGTCGTTTGATGACCTTTGGCCTTCCAATCTGTGGTTGTTTTTCAGACCATAGTGCGGGGTAGTAAGATAGGGGTGGATGGCTCTCTGACGTGGCTGCTGGATGAATTTGAGACCATGTCAGTTATTCGTTCCAACTCTCTGCGGCGAGGCAGCCCGCCTACCCAGCCACGCAGCGACACTGACCTCTCCGGGCGGCAAGAGAATGGGGAGCACCCCAGTCGGCACCATGGTGAACGTCCTGAGCACATCGGAGACAGTAAAGACAGGTATAATCATGTCGAACAGAGCCAAACAAAGAACTTGTTCATTGGTATCAACTGTATGAAATTAGATCAAATTCTGGTAATCTGTTGCGGCTGTTTTACCTTGTTCTGTTATATTTACTTGACTGTCAAAGACAGAGCTGTTTTCAACATGACCAATATGATAAGACACTGGAAAAGAAATGTTTAAAGGAGTACAACAGGTTCACAAAGTTCACGCAGGGAAAAACTGAATGGAGACAGCAGATACTGGAGAATACTTTGTTTTTGTGTCTGAGCAGAGAGAGGGCTCGTCAGGAGCCACCGAGTGCTGACCCCCGGCAGCGACCAGCCCGGGCCCCCCGTGAAGATGGCCGAGCACAGCAGCAGCCCCGAGGACAAGAGCCCAGCAGGCACAAGGAGCGAGAGCGTCCAGCTGGACCACCCACTCCTCCTCACCGCGAACGAGCTAGAGATCGTGAGCAAGAACGTGACCGAGAGCCACGCGAGTACCATGACCAGGTGGTCAGGAGAGAGGGGGGTAGTGATAAACGACCCAAATCCAGCTACACAGGCCGTGACAGCAGCCCACAGTCACCACGGGACAAAAGACCGCTCTCTGGACCAAATATTCGCACACCCAACCTGCCTGTCACAGAGGGTGTAATGAAGACTGCCCAGCAGGGCCGACCATTTAACACCTACCCACGTACAGAGAGTGACACAGCGAAAAGTCCCAGCAATCAGGTGAGTAGCAGATATCAAGAAAACTGGGACATCAGAGCTGCTACATTGGTATGTTTGTACTCGTGTACAAAGCATATGGGCTGCAATAATGGTTTTGCTTGGTTCTCACAGTGGCTCCCTCTTGTTTCTTGCAGGACTTGAAGTCAGGCAAAACCCACGAGCCTTCTCACCACAACGGCCCCTCTACTGCAGCAAGCCGAAGCGGAGGCAGCGGTGGTAAAGGTGCTTCTCGAGGGGAGCCCCAGCAGCATCATGCTTCTCATCCGGCTCTTGGTCCAGAATCACACAACCAGCAGCTTCCCCCAGCGCCCAGACCACCTGGCCCCCCTGAGCCTCAACAGCAAGGCCGTTCCCCACAGAGGGAGCCTCAGCGCGTTTCCCATGAGCAGTTCCGTGCTGCTCTGCAAATGGTGGTGGACCCTGGAGATCCACGCACTTATCTGGACCACTACATTAAGATTGGCGAAGGCTCCACTGGTATAGTGTGTATCGCAACAGTTAAGAGCACAGGCAAGCTGGTGGCTGTGAAAAAGATGGATCTTCGCAAACAGCAGCGGCGAGAACTGCTCTTTAATGAGGTGACTTTTTTACAAAAATAAATAAGGTTTCTGACTTCTGCTGTTTCTTGTAACAAAACTAAACTTAGCATTGTGTCAGCTGAAATGCTAGAACTGCTGGCACAGCCAGCTGTTATCTGGGTCTTTAACCCCACTATAAACATGGAAAATGTGCATGCCCTAACAGTGTGCTGTGTTTCTCCATAGCACAGTTATTCTCCTGTTTGAAACTCATTTGTATGATGCCTCTTTTAGTTGGTAAATATTTTTTTTAACTAGTGCTTTGTTTCTTAAAGGTGGTGATTATGCGAGACTATCATCATGAGAATGTTGTGGAGATGTACAATAGCTACTTGGTGGGTGATGAGCTCTGGGTTGTCATGGAGTTCCTTGAAGGTGGAGCTCTCACTGACATTGTCACGCATACTAGGTGTGTATCTGTGTTATAAAATTTATTTGAAGTAGTACTTTCTACTTTGTTTATTTGAAGTAGTACTTTCTAGACTGCTGTTTAGTCGAGACCTTTTGCATGTGTAAGAATATTGCTGTTATTTTTTTATCAACTATGTTCTTTTCCCATTTTGTGGATATGCATTTATGTTCATGGATAATTATATTCATAGCTGCATAGTTTTGTTTTATATTCTAGCATGTACCATGTAGTAAGTCACTGGAATAGTTGACCACTAGATGGTAGGTCTGCGCTGCTACAGTCATACTGCATACCGCAGTAGTGAAAACTCGTTTAATGCTGTTTCTGTGTTTCAGGATGAACGAGGAGCAGATTGCCACTGTGTGCTTGTCTGTCCTGAAGGCTCTGTCAGTGCTGCATACCCAGGGTGTTATCCACAGAGATATCAAGAGTGACTCAATTTTGCTAACTCATGATGGCAGAGTGAGTTATCTGGGCTTTGTTTTGTTAGTAATGTCTTAGATTCAAAATGGTAGTCATACCATCTGTTATCAGAACCAGAGCACAGAGCAGTGCTAGTATGAAAGATAATGTGAAAGTATAACTGCCCCCATATGAATATGCTACAGATGTTATCATACAGTAGATTAGGGACGTGCGTTCAGACTATTTTGAAACTTGAGTGTGCATAAGAGTTAATGAATGAATATCCGGTTATACAGGGGAAAGTAGAATATTACCAAAGAATGGGATGAAAATAATATAGGACTTACCTTTTCAGGCAATTGCACTGGCGTTGCACAAAAATATAGGAACACACAGAACAACAGTTTTATGATTTAAAACAGTTGAGGGACACCGAGGCTGTCTCCTCAGGTAAGTTTTTAAGAGCAGCTCAGAAGTGTAACGTTAGATGCTAGCAATGTCTTCTCATCTTCTACACAAGGTCTTTTCCCTTTTGTGGATGACGTGCCAACACGGTTTTTGTCAGAGAATGTATTTTCGAGAGTAAGCGGGGATTGGACAGGACGATAGCATTCTTCTAACTATTGCTGATTTGTTGGTGAGCTGATGAGCTCTGTGACTGAGGGATGCAGTTTGTGCTCACTGACATCATGAATATACATGAAGAGCTGTTAGAAAGTCTTAGAACTGGAGTGAAAAGTGAAACTGTTAAACCATAACTTCAGTCACTGATCACTTTTTCCTCATGGTATCTTTTCTGTTCTTGTTTAAACCCATTTTGAGCTTTAATGTGCTTGGAATCCTGAGAGCCTTTATCTGTGAAACAGAAAAACATTCATTGTATGCACCACTCCACCCCCACCCCACATATGTCTTTGTTACTGTCTGTGGTGTCCATCCCATACCCTCTTAGTGGTAACGTAATAAATAGCGGTGTCACATAGGGGCAGTGTTTGATTTTAACTTGCGGTAAGAGAAGAGGAAGCTCTCTCAGTAACCCGTACCCATTTCTCGTTAGGCTTTGTGTGTGTTTGCCTTTACATGTTTCATTTCCTCATGGGCAAGACTATTGCTGCAGTGCCCTACAGGCCTTAGTTCTCCATATGTTTACCCAACCAAGCAATGCAAAGTCTTTTCAGAAAACCTTATTAGCTTCACTGAGTAATAAAAAAAAACATAGATAATTAATCATTTATATGCAGAGTATTCCTGTAGCTGTTTGATTTGCATCCCTTATTTTGCTTTGCTGGCACCTGATTGTTTACGCTGGTGACATACTGTGACATGAGAGCCACAAATGGGTCACAACATGCTTAAGAGTACCTTAAAGAGCACATTCTGCATATGTACACCTTTTACAAGTTGTGGTTCAGGTGCCGTACTTTAGAAACATCTGTTTAGTCACCATGATAACTTGGTCCTAACTTGATAGCCAGGACTGATTTTGACCGGGAACTATTACAGAACATTTCCTAAAGGACCTATTATGCTCGTTTTTAGTGTTCTGTCTGAGGCTTTCTGTTACAGCTTGTGTGTCTTTAAGCAACCCTTCCAGTGAGCCCAGTGTGCTCTTTTTGGTTAGCCCATCCACTCTGTTCTGAGTGGTCACCCGCCAGAGAAGTTTAGCCCCTACACAGCCTCCAGTACCAAGGTCCTAGTGCCAAGCTTGCCGGTAGGCAGGCAATAAGGATTTTATTAGATTATATCACCTTGTAACAGAGAATTCACAAATGAATGCAAAGGGGGGAAAAAACAGAAACACGTAATCAGTGTCTTCGAAGTTCATATTCTTATCTGTTAATTACATACCATAAAACAGTTATGCAAAAACGTCCTAGTTAGAAATACTCTCCTAACTTTAGGACAACCCTGAAAGTGTACCATAGTTAATAGTTTGCTTTTCTCATTTAATTCACTGACTGGCAGCATAATTAACTGTAAATATATGCATTTTACTCGCTTTCAGTGCCATTTCTCAAATGCTTTAGTTGCCATGTTAGTTGTGCTAACGTTATTCCTCCTATTAAACAGATGTTCAACTGTGATTTTATCAATATTAACATGGAAGTAATAACAAGGGATGGTGCATATAATTGAATATAAGGTCTCTGTAGCAACAAAGGCTTTAAAAAGCTGCTAAAATCTGTTGATCTGAGAAGATCATTTGGAAACTCTCTTTGCATTTTATTTTGATCACAGTCTGTTTTAATTTTGAATTACAACTGGACATTTAGCCCACTAAGACATGTATGCCTTATTTGACTTGAGACTGACCAAACTTTTTGGCATTAAGTGTATTTACATTTGTTTGTTAATGTTTAAAAAAAAAAAGGTCAGATAAGATATAACAGTGGTGATGTCTTATCTCGATCTGTCAGATCTTACTACAAAAAGATAAGTTTCTGACCTTTGACCTTTGTGTCCTCTTGCGAAGCCTTGTCCTTGTATGTCAGAAGGCGTAAAACCCCTGCTGTACTAGGAAGTGATGTTCACAGCTGTATTTTATAATGACCGTGTGACATCATATTACCCATTTTACATTCTCACGGTTAAAGCAGCGTGATTTTGAAATATTGCCAAACTTTGTTGCTCTTGCAGTGATTGTTTCTAAACGCATACTTTTTCCTTTTCCTTTTTCTGTGCATTCTCAGGTGAAGCTGTCTGACTTTGGCTTCTGTGCTCAAGTCTCGAAAGAGGTCCAGCGACGGAAGTCACTAGTAGGAACGCCATACTGGATGGCCCCTGAGCTCATCTCTAGACTGCCTTATGGACCAGAGGTGAGATTCTGTTTGTTAGCCATGTTGTACCACTCTGTACCACCTCTTGGTGTACCACTCTGTCCTCAATAACTATGTCTGTGTTGTGTGTTTCCTACGTCATATGTGTGAGTAGAGCAAAGGAACCTGAAATAATTCTTTTTGCTGCAGGTGGATATTTGGTCACTTGGCATTATGGTGATTGAGATGGTTGATGGGGAACCTCCGTATTTCAATGAACCTCCACTGAAGGCTATGAAGATGATCCGAGACAACTTACCACCCAAACTGAAAAACCTCCACAAGGTAAACTGTCCATCAATAATCCCTCCTCATTTATTTTTCAAACACAAATTTGCTGGGCTTGCTATAGTCCATGTGCTCATTTAGTATTTATTTATTTATTTATTTAAACTCCTTTAGGTTTCACCACTTCTCAAGGGCTTCTTGGACAGAATGCTTGTTAGAGATCCTGCCCAGAGAGCCACGGCCCAGGAGCTGCTCAAGCACCCATTCCTCAGTAAATCTGGCCCTCCCTCCTGCATTGTGCCCCTCATGAGGCAGAATCGCATGAGATGAGGGCAAGATCTGAAAGACCCTCAGCTGAGCTCAAAGCACTGACTCTTTGAGGCAGAAGAGCTGCAGAAAGATGTTACTCTGCACATTTCAGAGACTGTTTGTCTTTCTGGTCAAGCATTTGAAAGAACAGATCCAACTGTTGGTTTTGTGGACGATATGCTTGGCCGGAACTCAGAGATGTTGTAAAGATGCCTTCAGAGATGTCAGTGGAAAAAAAACAGAAGAGACATTAAGTGTTTTACACTAGTTTTATGGTCCCATGCACACAATACTGGCTTTTGCCGTCTCTGGTAAAGACAAATTTGGTCCCAGTGTTCCTCCTTTATTGTGTGTTTTTTTTTTTTTTCCCTTTTTTTCTTTCTTTCTTTTTTGGATCATTTTGCTTTTTGGAATCCTCATCCGGCACTGGCTTTAAGTCAGGAAGAGTGAGTGACTTGAAGCCCTTTACCGAATGGAGCTTTGTTGAGCTTCTCTTTTTTTGTCCCCACCCTACAGCAGAAACTTTGCTCCTTCTCTGAACTCGAGTTTCACCTCCTGCACCACTACCACTTTCCTACTTCAAATCAATTTAAAGAGGAAAATAACTACTGAAGAAGAGCTATACTTGTACTTTATCTAAAGGAAAACACTAAAACACTAGGCTCCTGTTACAACACTATGTTAGGTAAACACTGGAAGTGTGCTTTTATTTCAGACCATTTCTAGTTTAATGGAAGTTTGATGATCGTAGAGCTATGTCATTTTTTTATATATTGTGTTGTTGTTTTCGTCTTTGGGTGAAGCACTGTTTTGAGATTGAAGCTGCACTCCCATTCTTTTTGATTCCAGCACATAGAAGCTTCTTTTCTATGTGAAAGGACAAGATGAAATGATGAAATATCACTCTTCCATTTTATTTCCTTTTTCCTTTTTTTCCTTTGGGGGGGTGGGGGTGGAGGGGCATGTCTTTTGAAAAACATTTGAAGGCTTTTTTTTCCCCTTCCTTTCCTTAGCACCCATTTTTCCCATAGCACCATACTTTGATGGGTGCAGACATCGACTGTTACTAAGGTCTTTTCATTGCAGAACAGTGTAAGCCACATAACTGTTGAAGTGCTCTTTGCAGATTTGAATCCTTTAGCAGGGAAGGGGACTGCATAATATGAATGTATGGTTTGTTGCTGACTAGTAAGTCATGAGGGGCCATAGACCTGCAGAGCTTGGTGTTTGCTCTAAAACACTCTTTTCATTTCCAGAGGGATATGATAATTAGTAGATAGTGGTTAAGTTGGGGGAAATGCCAAACTTTGCAGCGCTATAGCCATCCAGGACTATCTGACTTCCCAGCCATCTTGTGTGTTACTAGGGCTAAAGTTTATTAGGGCTAATTAGCAAGGAATGTAGACTGGAGCTGTCGAGGCTTAGCCTAATCCGACTGTGAAGCAGCTGCTAGAACCACATCTACTGTGTAGCTTTGTTGCTTGAACACTACCGTAAGCACTCGCACATTAATGTAGCTGTGTAAGCCCTGATTTGGTATTTCAAAATGGGGCGCCACCAGTGCCTTAGTCTCTAGTCCTCGGCTAGTAGCATATTAGCTTGCATCTAGAGAGCAACCAAAGATCATTCATAGAGTGAATTGTGAGTAATCTACAAGTATAACTCACTGGTTTGAATTGACCCAAACATACTGAATCACATACTAGTCTACTACACTACCACACATTGTTTTGTCAAGAAACTCTGTGTTTGCTTCTTCCGTCACACATGTTTAGGCCTTAAGTGGATGAGTGGATTGGGTTCTGAAGGAATTAGATGACTCATGTTGATCTGTTGGAAGAGATTTGGTTTTGTCGGTTGTGAATGCTGGTGTTTCCCAGCCCTGGTCTTGGAGGTTGACTGCACAGTGTTTTCCCTGCTTGCAACATTACCAGCCCCAAACTGAGCTGAGAATGCTGAGGCAAGGAAACCACTAAAATGAATGATTCTGACTATCTGGATACCTGATTGAGCTGAAAAGTTATAAACGCCCCTGGTCAAGTTACAGGTGCATTTTCATCAGTTGGTTTGAGACAAAAGCATGTAAATGAAAGAATGCAGTAAATGCATTTACTGAGACTCATTGTAGGTCTTCATAAGTTCTGACTGGTGCTAGAACACTTTCAGTGGAAAGCAGCCCCAGCTGCGTTTCTGTCGTCATTTGGGGGTACTGACAGTTGGGGAAGTAAGTAGGTGAATCAGCTAATTTGTCTGATTCGTCTGATTTTGTCTGATTCATACAACAAACAAAAGTAGTTGCATGCAACAAACCAAAAAACCCACAAATTGTTAATCACGGTTATTTACTTGGCAAGTAATTGTCAGCTAAAATGTCATGATGGTGACAGGCTTGTGCAATCCATTGACCAGGGTTGGGAAATGCTGGTGTATATCATTTGGATGCAAGTCAAAATCATCAGAATCAAAGGGGTGGTCTCATTTTAGTCTCGTGAGCAGTTTGATGTTTTAACACTTTTGAAGATGTTCTGTAGGACATGGTTAGAGTGGACAGGTTAGTGTGATACTGTACATATTGTGATATTTTAATGGTTTAACATCTCTAATTCACTCTAATATTAGTCATAACCTCTTGTACAAACTCAACTTATCAGATCTAGTGACCATAATTGAAATGTGCTTGTTTTTTTGTTTTTTGTATTAGTAATATTTGTTTTACCTTTTTTTTCTTCCTAAATTGTGCTCCAATTTTCTGGAGGTGGAACATAGAACAAAAAATGACAATCAAACATCTGAGTAAAATAGAATATGAAATGTTAGCATGTTAATGCCAGAGAAAGTAGGTTTATTGTGTAGAACTGGAATGAATTGTTGCCGGTGACCAAATAGCATTGGTTAAAATCACATGGCTCGTTGAAACATTGCTGGGAGAGTACGTTCCATTTAGATGTTAAACATGCAGAAACGGAGAGAGGTTTTGAATCCAGGGATCACCATTCTTATCATTCCTTTACGAGCATACAGCCTTAATGCGGGGAAAATCTTTGAAGCCGCACTATGGGATGACACATGCAGTTGTGCTTAGTTGACAGTACAGGGTATGACCAATGATTTTCCTGCAAAATGTTTGCATATGACTGTTCTAGTACAAGGAGGCGTCCTTCCTCATGCCTTAAATGTGCTGTTGGAATGTGAAAATGGAAAATGTGCTGTGCTGTGAGAATCATTTCTGTGAATGAGTTTGTGTCGAGAAACTTCCTCTCTGTCTTTTCTTGTCTTCCTCTTTTAAAGGAATGGTTTTGTAAAATTCAGATTTACACAGATTTCTGCTTTGCATCAGATGTAGTTGATCAGCCAAGTCATATTTAGTGTCCAATTTTTGTTTCTTTAGTTTAGGCCTGGAGCTACCAGGTTTATGTGGTTAACAGTTGCTGGTAGTCAATACACAGCAGAATCCGGCATCACCACAGCTTCTAAAGGCTGCACAGGCATGCAATATGGTTTGAGTGTGGCTTACTGTGGAAGGGGGGAAAAAAAACCTTCATAGCTTGACACGGAGGGCAGACGCTTAAGACTTTCCTGTCTGCTGCATTTAGCTGACATTGCACAGTGAAGCTGTGTTCATTTGTATAGCTTCAGTAAACCAGACTGTGCTCTAAACTACACTGAATAGTGACAACAAACTTAAGTGGATACAGTTTGAGCAGGTTTAGATGGTTTTGAGATGCATTATGAACATTATTTGGGTGACTGTTTTTATTTATTTATTTTTTTTAATTTGTGGTGTTCTGGTTTTAAACCAACGAAGCAAACTTTGGACACTAAACATGTCTTGGGCTGGTGGTCTCCATCTGAGGTAGAAGTAAAAAAAAATGTTCAGGCTTAATCATTCTTTTAACAGTAAGGGTTTGTATGTAATATTTGGTGATTTCTGCTGGTGTTCACTACAGAGGTACATTTATGAAATTGGTGCGTCCCCCATTTGTATGCAAGATGTGATCATTCTGGGCTGATGCTTTTATTTCTGTGTCTCTTAGTTGCCAGTGCTGTAAATATGGATAATAGATTCAAGTAAAGCTTTGTTTTCAAGTAACGGTCCAAAAGCACCCTTGTGCTGTCTGAACGGAGTATGTGCAAGTTCATGAGCTCCTGCAGAATGTGAGCTAATTCCTGTGTTAACTTTATCGGCACTAAAGTTTGATCAGCTCGTGATCTGACACAAAAGTGGTTTGGAGCAGTACTGTGCTGGTAGAGATATGGTACTGATGCTATCATACATGCATAATACTTCTCTTTTTTTCAGATTTGTTTCAGTTTGTCACTGTCGCTTGTTCATCAAGTGGATCTTATTACATTGAAGTGCTTGTTTCTAAAACCTGTGATGAATGTTAGAGTGTGTGCTTTTGTAACTAAATGGATAATCACGAGCCTGTAGTTTATAATTTAAAGAATCGGTTTGTTTAATTAAATTTGGAACATGAAGGTAAAAGCCTTTGATAGACTTTGTTTGATCGCATGTAAACATATTGATTTAGACATTACTGTCTTTTATTACTAAAAATCTCATGAATTTACACTAACTTCCTCAAACGGAAGCCCAGAATCCTGGACTGTGACTACTACTGACTGGCCTGCTCATGTTTGTGTGTGTTCAAAAGTTCAATCAGTGTTCTTCTCATTCTGTTAACTGTAGTCATGTTATGCAAACACACTACTTTTGGTAGTCAACTGGTGTGAGTTCCCTCCATGATTTGTGAATTGTTCATGTGTAAAGGACTTTCAGCATTGCAGATTTTCTGATTTTTGCAAATACATTTTCCCTCATATAAATGTTTCCGTGTGCGTGTGTGCGTGTGCGCGATAATATTTTGTTTGATGAGATGGGTGGGTGAGTAATAAGGAATGCACCAACATGGGCATTGTGGGGCAGCACAGGTATATGTTTCATGTGCGTTTATGCTGATGTATAAACATTTATAAACTGTGGAAACCTGAATTAGCATTATGGAGAAATAGTACATTTGCATGAAGAGGGTTAACTGAATGTGTTGAGACAGACCGACAATTTTAGCTTCTTCATTACCAGTACCATTCAGTACCATCTCATCCTTTTATACCGTCTTGACTACCATTTCTATCTTGTACTGTATCAATGTATCAGCTCCATATAGGAGCACTTAGTAGTTCTACAGTTACAGACTGTAGTCCATCTGTTTCTCTGCGTACCCTGTTGGTCAGGACCTCCCAAGAGCAGGTATTATGTGGGTGGTGGATCATTCTCAGCACTCCAGTGAGACTGACGTGGTGGTGGTGTGTTAGTATGCGTTGTGCTGGTGTGAGTGGCTCCGACACAGCAGTGCTCCACTCTATTAGACACTCCTACCTTGTTGGTCCCCCTTGTAGATGTAAAGTCAGAGACGATAGCTCATCTGCTGCTGCAGAGTTTGTGTTGGTCATCCTCTAGCTCTTCATCAGTGGTCACAAGATGCTGTGGGCTGAATAGTTTTTGTTGGTGGACTGTTCTCAGTCCAGCAGTGACACTGAGGTGTTTAAAAACTGTGGGTGAAACAGAAGAGCGAATGAGAATAAAGCCCTGGAATGATGCGGTCAAAAGAAAACATGTCTCCTGGGATGACTAATGTTACAGTGCTCCATTGAAAGCAAGGATATACATTTCTGACTGTCTGACTGTGACAGAAACTGACTCGTTTCTCATCAAGTAGCCCTTAGTCATTCGTACTTGGCCATGTTACATGGGTAGTGAGCCAGGTTCTCACTAACCTAATTTTCTTAATTGAAAAGGGGCTTATTTTGTAAAGAAGGTGAAGCCAGTGATAAACAGGCGATAAAACTCATGCCAAATTTCCATATGGCATGAGAATGAATGAATACATTCAACACAACTGACATCAGTCATGGTAACATCAAATGAAATTCTACTGCAAATAACCAATATATGTAAAGTCTTTATATTGGACGCCGTAAGTCCAAAGGTTTATGGACTCCTGCTCATCCAACGTTTCCTCTAAAATCAAAAATATTCATAGGAAATTAGTTCTACCTTTGCTACAGTAACAGTATTCTTTATTTACACTATTCTTATCCTTTACACTAGATGTTGCAACATTGCTGTGAGGATTTGATTGCATTCAGCCGCAAGTGTTAGTGAGGCTGGGTACTCATGTTGAATGATTAGTTCTGGATCATAACTGCCACTCACCCCAAAGGTATTGGATGGATACGTTTGGATGGAGCTCCATCACTCCAGAGATAGCAGTTCCACTGCTCCAGGGCCCAATGCTGGGGGGTTTATACCCCTTTAGCTGATACTTGGCTTTGAGCTGCTCCTGAGCATCCCATTCTGTCAGTGCTTTTCCATGCAGTTTATATAAGCTGAACACTCGTGTCAGCAACAGCACCTTAAAGTTGCTGAATTCACTAATTAGAAGGAGGGTCTAGATACATTTTCACATACATCGTGAGGAAATGAATCTACTTTTTCTCAAGTTACGTGTTAGTCATCAAGATTTAGTTTCTAATTCCTTTTTTGTGTTTAGTTTCGTTCGGTTCTTTGTTGGTGAGCGCATCTGTGCTGTTTTGCTGCTGTTCACACAGCTTCAGCATTTATGTATTTATTTAGACCCAAAAAGAAGACTGTGCTCAACAAACTTTATGAATTGTTTTTCATGTAATGTCACAAGAACCAGCACATTTACATACATCTGCCAATTCAGACTACAGCACAAAGGCAAGGCCTTTATAGTCTGTAGGCCATTAAAGTCTGTAGGAAAAATTCGTAAGACTATTTCACATATGACGTTTACATATATTTTCTTTGTGCTTTATTTTATCCTCTTATGACGTCTGTGTAGGTACAAGGTAACGAAGAGGTCATTAATGCATTTTCCATGTATGGCTGGTGTGAGTGGATCAGACACAGCAGTGCTGCTGGAGTTTTTAAACACTATGTCCACTCGCTGCCCACTCTAATTAGATACTCCTACCTTGCAGGTCCACCTTGTAGATATAATGTCAGAGAAAATAGCTCATTTGCTGCTGCACAGTTTGTGTTGCTCATCTTCTAGTCGCTCATCAGTGGTCACAGGACGCTGCCCACAGGACGCTGTGGGCTGAGTATTTTTGGTTGGTGAGCTATTCTCAGTCCAGCAATTACACTGAGGTGTTTTATTTTATCCTCTTATGAGGTCTGTGTAGGTACAACGTAACAAAGAGGTCATAAATGCACTTTCCATGTGTTTCACTGCTCAATGACCATTTGCAGGCCTTATGGACTTCATGTACCCGCAGTGATGAGATATTTTAGCAGGATCATGCACCATTCTATCAAGCCCAATTAGCATTCTGGAGAATTCAGACAAATGGTGTGGCCTGCACAATCGCCTGACAGGAGCCCAGTCAAAGCATTCCACTATCAACTCATTATATATGCACTCATTGTCAAAAAATAGTTGCAGTCGGAAGGAAGTGTCAGACTGCAGTGCTACTGGGAAGGAATATAAAGGTTAACTGGAACAATAAATGATGATAAATTTAGACTGATATCGGCAATATTTATTGAGCTACACATTCAGAATTAGTGTGTCTCAGTGTGGCATTGGGCCTCCATGTTTGCTAATGCAACATGCATACTTTATAGAGTTTTGGAGGTTCCTAATGGTGTCCTGCGATAATCCATCCCATGCATCTTGAATATTCTCACACAGTTCCTGCAGATTATGCAGTAGGGGTGGAGGTGGAGTGACACCAGACCTCCTGGACATGTGATGCGTGAAAACAAACCGTTCATCTTCTTGCTGACCACGGTGCCTTCACACACAGATTCATTGGTCATCTCCACCAAGACAAAAGTGGGACTTGTCTCTGAAGATGACCCGCTGCCATTCTGAGCCACTCCATGACAGTCTGGCACGACACCATTGCAGTCTTTGGCAACATTGACGTGGTGTTAAGGGCAGTTGTCGTAATGGTCTGCGTGCATGTAGTCTGCCATTGGTGCTGGGACTAACATGATGACTCATGGAGGGCATCACTGCTTGCTGAATATCTGTAATTGTGGCTGCTGGGTCAGTCAGGTACAATTATAGGGCAGATCCTTGCATATGTCACATGCGACGCTGAACGTGAAACTTTCGCATGTCTTACAATGTCAAACCTACCCACCAAGTTTCATTGTATTCTTTTGATGATGGGTGTATATAAAATTCAAGCTGCTGCTTTAGTGTAAAAAGGTAAAACGCGAAAGGTACTCTCTACAGACAGTGTATGCTTTGTAATTATACAGGTAATTATACACTAATAACATACAATTCTGTGTATTATATACTATTTCTGCTAATAGATCCCCCTAAATCTTATACATTGTATCTTTTCATATGTTTGCCATTAAGGTGAGGGTTTGTTTCTAGAAATGGACTGTATGGATTGGGAAGGGAGTGGTACATTTTGAAACTTTATCAATGTTTACAAACAACTTAAAATAGTCTTTAAACAGAAGAAAACAACACGAGCCCTAAAAACCCAATTCAACATAACCCTGCAGCCTGATCTGTCTATACATGACTTCAGGATGCTGAGGAAACATTTTGTAGTCCAGAACATTTTCAAGACATCAGTGAAGCCTGATTAGGTCAGAGATAACACAATTTCAGCACCGGAAGAAGCAGCCTGTCTGGGTGTCATTACGCCACTTTGGGCACGCCGTGTATTTATAGCGCTTCCGGTGCCGGAATCAGCATCACTCTCTTTAACCAACGGAACAATTTTCCCAGTCAAGTATTTTTGTTTACCTCCACTCGCTTGAAAAACATACAGTTATATTCATGACCATAAGTACAATCTCAGTCCGAACATTAAGACGATTTAATGTATAAACATAAAGCTAGAAGCAATTTCTTTCCGCATACCGAGGTGAATTTCCAGAAGATGACGGAGAGAGTGAAAGGAGCTCCTGCAGCCAATCAGGAGCGGAGCTAATCCGTCTCGCGCAGCTAGCAGCAGCCAATCATTAGCGGCGCTCTTGTGGTCACCCAGCTGCAGCAGCCAATCAGGTGCGATGCCTCGTTGTGCAGCTGAGCGGTGAGTCATCGGAGCTGCCGGAGAAGCAGCACTTGTTGAATGAGTTCTCTGTCATTAGGAGGCTGTTTCGCGGTGCAGCAACGCAAAGAGGAGCGAGTCCATCCCTGAAGAACATGAACTAAGGGTCTGTTGGATAAACCTGCAGCTTCACAACGGTTTAAAATCCACTGCCACGGCGTCAGGTAAGCGGCGCTGTTTCTGTCCGTATTGGCTTCAACGACCGTTGAATTGAAGAGAAAGTGGCCTCATCAAAGGCTTTTCGGCTGACTGACCATCACAGTCCCTGGATAACTCTAGAAGAGCAGGGGTCACATAGTGTATGCTTTTATTCTTTCATGTGTGTTGGAGTTTTTTCCGGATTTTTTTGTCCATACGTATATCAGTTGATTCTACGTTTAGTTTATTCGAATTTTCCGTTCCACCTTAAATGCTGCAGCAAATGTATTCTGGCGCCTGTAGCAGCAGAACGTAACTGCAGCATCATTTAAGGTGGACCGGAATGTCAAATAAGAAGACCAATACAACTTCGTTGTTTTCTTCCATTACGTTATTGTTGTTTTTCGTATGTCATGTTTTGGTTAAAGTTTAATTCTACAGGTGTTGTTATTGTTCAGTGTCTCACGTTGGCTGTTGTTAATGATGGACTGCAATACTACGTGTGTTCTCATCTGCTCACTCAGCAGAAAGACCAAAGTACAGTATCAAGCTTGTGTTTTTGTTCGTGTTACTAATTCACTTCTGAACATGCACGTTTTTCTGATTTCCAACGTGTGACCTTAATTCCACTTTTGGTGAGTGTTTTTTGGAAGCACAGCCAAACCAAAGTTGCATGAGAGAGCAGAGCAGTGCCATCCCATGTCACATTGGCGACCACCTCTTCATGCACAGCTGTGGCCTTCTTACTCATTATCCATTATTTCTAGCCAGACTGATAGTCGGTTAGGGATGGGCAATATGGCAACAATACAGTACTTTTTCAATTCACCGTATTCAGTTTTTGTGGAAAATGCATTTAAACAGCACTAACTGTCCTCTCTTTATAATGAACCATGCAGGTGCACAGTGTTCTTTAAAGGAGCAATATGTGTTTTTAGTTTGAAACATGTCAAAATGAAGTGAAACTTCCAACATATAACACAATTTCATAACAGTTTTGACAGTAGGTGAAAGACATATGTATGTATTGTGTTGCAGAGATATCTACTGAACTTAGCATGCTAGCCAGTCAGCCCTGGCCCATCCTGTCTTATAATACCATTTAGTACTTCAAGAGCTGATACTGAGTCACTGTCAGTGTCTGTCATCAGTCCAGCATGAGAGAATGAAGAAGTAGCGTGGCCCTGATGTGGTTTTCTAATCTCTTATCAATGATGTTGAAGGTTCTGTTTCCGGTTTGATCACTAAGGACAGGTAACCAATGACAGGAAGAATAAATACAATGATAACTGAAGCTTCTGGCAAGCAACTGTTATAATGACCACTGCTGCCTGCTCACACACTTCAAGAATTAATGTTCAGCAGCAAATATAAGAATATAAATTAAATCAAATTAATGAGTAAACATTGGCATTGCTTTCCTCCAGTGGAGACGCTCCTGGCGAGTAAAGGAATCAAGTTTGATAATGGGTCTCACAATCCTTGGTGGTCTAGACAGGTATGGGGTGAAGAGGGAGGAGGAGTGACTGTGCATATTCTGGGGTAATGTAGAAATCAGGAGTATGAATTCAACAGATTGTGTCATCTTACAAATTGCTCCTATCAGTACTGACAACATCCAAGATAAGCTTACATCCAAAATAGTAACTTTTCAGGAGGACAAATATGTAAAGAAATTCTATTCTAAGCATTTCTGATGGTCCATTTATCATGCATTTTAAAGGACAGCTGCTGTGTTCAAATGCTGTAAAAAAAAGTGTATCTATTTGTTTGCATTACATGGCTCGTTCCTGGTGTTTTCTTTATTTGTGAATTTGCACTTTTCTCCAAGGTCAATTTCTCTGTTATTTACTATCAATGATGGGAGATAAGGGGGCACAAATCTTGTGAGGCTTGCTGTGCTTGTTCATTTTTAAACTATTTTTCATACCTGTAGATGCCAGCCACCCACGTTGTGGTGTGCCATGCACTTTGCCTGTCTATGAGAATGCCACACAACCTAAGAAGGGACCTTCCCTGAGGACTACATAGATGACTGCATCTTGGCATGGCATTTCAAAAGCAAGCCTGTCATGTTTATATTTTTGTTCACCTTGTCAGAAGTCAGGAAGTTGTGGCACAGCTAATAGTCATTTCAGCACTAGACTTCAACTGCAGGGTGTGCGCTCACATCAAGCTATTTAATGACCTCTTTTTTCACTGATGAGCCGCGCTCCACCAGCTTGGCAGGTTCTCTTTCTCTATGGTCAGGGTTTGGGTGTGGTGGTAACCAGCTGTTGCAACTGTAGCTGTTCACACGACCCCTCCTCTTTCGGTAAAACCCTGCCTGTGTGCGGTTCACAGGTCCAGCACACTTCCTCAGGCCTTTGCATGCATGATGCAGAGTCTGTGTCTTCTCTCAGCATCATTAACAGGTGGTTAAGGTGGAATACTTGTGAACTGTTCTCCCGACATCTCACCCACTGCTACTGTGGACATATCATCTCTATTTACATATGGTAATGATGATGTGTTTGTTTTGTCCACAGGACGAATGTTTTTGATGTCTGCACGGCGAACGTCACTTTGGCCATGTTTGCACGCTGCCCTGAGCTATGGGGTCTTTTTCCTGACCGCCTTGCCAGATGTTACCACAGGTGTGGCTCAATATTAGTCATTTCCAACCTGAAACAGCACCGCAGATAAAGCTGATAAAGCCACCATTGAGTTAATGTCTTTGTGTTTTTCTCAGCTATGATTCACCATTCTGTTTTTTTTAACCTTTGTTAGTAATGTACTCAGTCTCTCTGATTAATATCTAATTGCAATTCATTGTGTGCCACATATGTTATCACAAGGTTTACACCACACGACGTAAACATCTAATAATTAACTGTGCTTATTTTGCCTCGTTCCTCTGGCACTTTTTAGGTCAAAACTGCTCTCACCCGATTATCCCAGAGCATGGTGGCTTCTTCTGCAAGCCTTCACCATGCAGAGGGTTCCCTCAAAGGATCTACATCTACTACTTCTGTGAGCCAGGCTATGTCCTGCCAAAGCAAGTCCACCGCTCCAGATGCCACAGAGGGCACTGGAACCCCAATGTGCCCACATGTGTACCTAACTCAGGTAAGGGCACCTGTAATCTAAGCTTCTCTGCACAACCGAGTCCTAGTACTGTGTTATTCTGAACACAGGCTTCATGTCATGGAATGGAACAAAAGCTTAAAAAACACAAAAACACAGAGATACAAGTTTCAGGGCCGAGGTGACTGCAGGTTTCCACTCCAAACAAGCAGGAGCTCAAACAACCTGATTCTTGTAGTTTATTTAGTTCAGTTGATCACGTGTGCAGATTCACAGCCCAGTTTGCATATGGTCACAGAGGGCTATATATGAATGCAAGCAAAATTGACATTTTTGCTGTGGTGAAGTTGTTCCGCATTTCTGGATAGAGGAAGCGTTCTATAGACAGGAGCTATACAAGCAGAAATGCTAAAGTGAATGACCTACATAAGCTTTAAAGGGTGCCAGAGCAAAGTGCAACTCTTCTCTTAAAGTGAATACACTTGCTTCCTCTTTCGAGCTAAACCACACAGAGACAGGAAACCAACAGTGTGAACGGGAAGTGAGCGAAGTCACCATACTAACCAATATTTCTTGTCCTGTGAGGCATTTAAAGCCCTCGGAAAACTACTGCGTCATATAATTCAAAGGCTATAATCATCCGCTTGCACAAATACTTTTCCTAAAGTTGGGTTAACTTCCTGGTTTGATGACAGTGATGAGCACAAATATAACACAGCATCCGGCCACCAATGATGCCTCATTTAGATTGGTACATACTTTGTGTGCAGAATAAATGGTGCAAATGTACAAATGTGTACTGCCCTAGCTGAATGTACCATATTGTGCCTCATCAGCCTTATCACTCCTGGGTGGGGCTAAACTGCTTTAGGCTGAATAGGTGGATATATGTTAATGTGTTGCATTTCGTAACATCCCAAAACCTGGATTTTGAAACAGGCCTCATCAATGGAATTACTTTATGTTATAATTGAACTTTATCAGTGTTTACGTCCTACAACAAGATTTGTTAGTAGTAAAGTACTTCAGTTAAAACTAGCTCATTTTAAAGCTTAGTTTTTAAGAACTTGTTAGTAGTTATTCAAAGAAGAAACATTGGATCAGTATCAGTATTGGTCGATACTCCACATGTCTGTATTGGTATTGGAAAAGAAAAAGTGTTATTGTGTGAACTCTAAACTGTGCATACACTGTTCTCACAGCAGGGCATGCTAACTATGAAGACAGAGTGACCAATTCCATCCCGAGTGTGGCTACGACTGCTGTTGGAGTATCTATCTTCCTTCTCACCACCACAGCCTGCATGGTTGTTAAGTCCCGCCTGTACCCCTGCCAGTCCCAAAGGTATGCTGCCCATACTGCATTATTTTACAATCACAGTACCAGTCAGCCAAGACATGTTTGATGTCTGAAGTTTGCTGCTTTACTTCTGCGCTGCAGTAATGGCAGCTCATAGCAGTTATAAGAGTTACCACTGTGCATGCATCTCACATTTTTCTTGAACATCTTTGTTAAGTAATTTAAAAAGAAGAGAGAGATCTGTGTTTTTGACACTACTATTGTCTAACCTGCCACTACTGTTTTTGGCTAAACAAAGTGAGTGTGTTTACATACACTTAGTAATCTGATCATCATCAGATTTCTGATTATTATCTGATTATTTACATGGTCATGGAAATTCTCAAACACTCAAATTTCTTAGATCGGATTAAGGCCTAGAAATCGGACAAAGAGGGCTGGATTTTAACTCAGTAATCAGATTTTCTAAGACATATATACCCCTACTCTGCTTCAATCTGCGCGTACACCAAAATAAAACTGTACCTGAAAGAACCAAAACGCGTTTAACATAGCAACCTCGAGCAACAAAGCAAGGCTGGAAACAACTACTCAAAATTATTTATGTTCCTAACAGCCACTAAAGTGACTGGATGTTTTCAAAAGCCTGGCAAGTATGAGTTTTCCATTATGTTTAACAGTTGCATTACGTTGTATTCCGTGAATTTATTAGAAATCTGATTATCCCTGTTGACCTGGGACTTTTCCCATTATCTGTTTACTCAAGGACAGTTTTTTTTTGGTTTTGTGCAGGTTTATTTCAACACTATGCAGATGCAGTGTCTTAACCCATATAAGCAAGTCTATTTGAGATTACTTAATAACTAGACAGTTTAAAGTACGTGTGACACTTTCTTAAATTAGCAACATTGGTGAATTTCTTATTGAACTGTTCTTTTATCTCAGTCAATAATTTATCAAACTGGCAGCTTATTAATAAAGTAACTAATATTTAATCGTTGTGCATTACTTGTGCTCAGTGTAGTCACGTTTTCCTCTCTTCCAGCAGGCGATCCTCTGATCAACTGGACTTGGTCGTGGACGGTATCCCCGTGTCTCTGCCCACCTATGAGGAGGCAGTGTATGGTAGCTGGGGACAGCGGCTTCCACCCTTACGAGGACCTACTCAGCTCTTGCTGGCCTCATCTGAACACAGCCCTTTATCGTCTCTTATTCAACCGGAGTCCAGTCAGCATGCAGATGCATTGAATCGGAGCACTGAGGCACCACCACCACCTTACGAGGAGGTGCTGGTGCGGGCTGCAGTTGGAGCCAATGAGGGAGAAGCGAGGGCTTCGCACATTGCACTTTCTGTGGAAAAGGACAACTAACTGACAAGCATGTCAGCTCACCTTCAGCCTACTGATTGTTGGTCCTCTTGCACTAGAATGCCAGTGGTTTGTGCCTATCAGCGTAGGTTCACCCTCAGCTTCAAAAGATCTTTGAGTAATCAAGGTTTTTTAATCTTGATTTCAATGAAATCCTGAAGCTAGGAGGGTGAAGATATTTAGCAAAATAGTGACACATAGTGAGTGTTGCATGATGGCTGTTTTATGATGTGCACAGCGATGTTGATTGTGTTAATGTTTTCAGTAGAGCTGGAGACATTTTTTATTGTTGCCCTCAGTGAGGAGACATGACCACAGTGGTCTTATGGACATGATAACAGGCATTACATTAGGGGACTTTGACTTTCTGCTGATTATTCTACTGCTGACACTGGAATATGGGATTTTAGTACCATAAATGCACATGTTAGACAGAGGAAAAGGCCTTGTCCAGTTCAGACCCTGTAGCATGGGTGCTGATTTGTGATCACTTGGCTTTGTTTTGCCCCACAGGCCTGCGAAAAGCTTGTACTTTGCACCAAACTCCCTCGGATCTCTCTCATTAAATCTCTTCACTCTGTATTCAGTTAAAGCTTGCGTTTAAAAGGTGGAATATTGTATAAAACATACAGTTATATAAACTCACACCTTCCACCCAAATGCTTTATATCTGTTCCCTGATGGAAAGAAGGAGCATAAACTTGAAGCACATTTGCTGTTAAAGACATTATAATTTTTTTTCTCTCTTTATCTGAAAACATTAATCTATAATATCATGTTACTATTAAATTTATTTTTTTTATTTGTATATAACATTTCTCAATACACATATATCTATATACAAATATAAAAGTATTAATGGTGAAATTGCTAAACCTTTTTGAACTGAATGTTATTAAAGCTATAGTTTTTAAACTGATCCCAGTGCTTTTATTAATGCATTATAATGGTTTCCCTTTTCCCCACAAGAAGGGTTTGAAGTGTAGAAAGTGGTTTCTTTTGTAATGTAACAAAACTAGATCTTGGACGGTTGCTGGCAGAATCCCAGCAGGAAAAAACAATTTGTGTGTGTTGTTTTATGGGGATCCGACCTGGTACATCTGGGATCTTCTCTGATTTCCTGTGAAAATGCAATTTCTTGAATAAATAAACTTAAACTGAATTAGTTGTTTGACAGATCAAAGATAGCATGGGGCTTATGATAACTTAAGCCTAAAGTCAAGCCTGTCCGGAAAAGAGCTGAGGGACATTCCTCACTACCCTCCTGGGGTCTGTCTCAGACGCAGTATTTCTTGCTTAGCCAGCCAAGATTAGTTAGATCTTTCGAGCTATTTTGATTGTTATGCATTTAAATTTGCACAAATAAAGAAATAAAGTACTGCCAGGGAGAGAGAGAGAAGACATCAGATTCCAGAATTTCACAACTGTCTTCTTACAAGAGTAAGATATTGATACTCCAGATCTTTCATGGAGTGACAACATAGGGGTCTACTCTTTTGCACCCTATACCTAAAATAATGAGATTACATAATAAAATATAAAGATGCAGCTACAGATACTTTGCCAGATAATTGATTCCTCAAATGTGGTCATAAAACTACAGATGAAAAAGAGTTTCTGGCGGTAAGGCACAAAAAGTATAGTTTAAATAAACGGGCACCTGAAATCTTGGCACCAAAAGAGATTTAAGTGGAGTTTAGTTTGATCTAACTCTGAATTTTCGGTCTGATGATGGTGTATTAATCTTTACCATGCAGCATCACAAAGCTACATAGACTGCACACCTAACCTTTTAAGTTCAGGGTTTCAGATTACAAACAGCTCTTGGACCGATCAGGAATGATGGTGTTGGTGGGGACCCTTTTTGGAGAAAGTATACAACGACATAACATACAACAGCCAGGGGGTGTTATTACATAAAACTCATCAGATATTCATTCATTATGTACACCTCCACGCATCTACACTCAGTGTCCATTATTTCAGTTCTACTTACCGTATAGGTTCACTTCGAAGTTCCACAATTTCAGACCGTAGTCCATCTGATGCTCTCATATTTTGTTATACCCCTTTCACTCTGTTCTTCAGTGGTCAGGATCCCCACAGAACCACCACAGAGCAGGTATTATTTGGGTGGCGGATTATTCTCAGCACTGCAGTGACACTGATGTGGTGGTGATGTGTTAGTGTGTGATGTGTTGGTACGAGTGGATCAGACAGCAGTGTTGTGGGGGAGGTGGTGGATGCCTCTGTGTTTTTTTAAGTTTGTGGCGTCACGTGAAGAATGTCCTTTTCTTAACAGAAGAAACGAATACTACACAGATATTGTAGCGTTCACCGATATTCAAAAGAGACAGCTTTAGCACAAGCCCCAATGCTTTATTAATCAGCTGTTGTCGGCCACAGCTGTAAATAAGCTCAGCTTTTCTCCGGCTTCGCTATGTCTTGTCCAGACACTATAACCGAGGAGGCCCGGTCACTGGTTGAAATATGAATGTAAAAGCTTGAAAACAACGTGGCGTCTGTTTACGGAAAAAGTCCCGACCTTTAAGGAAAAGAGCCAATCAGCTCGCTGGTTATGCCTCGAGCGGGAAAGGGTCGACCATACTGAGGTGCAAGCAGGGAAAGCCCCGCCTCTTGTGCAGACCTGCGCAAGCGCAGTAGCCTAACAATAGTTTTTATGTAAAAGCTCTTTGACAATGTGATGGTACACTCATCAAAAAAGTAGTTGCACACAGAAGGACGTGTCGGATTGCAGTGCTATTTGAAGGAAGATAAAGGTTACCTGGGACAATAAATGGTGATAAATCTAAGCTGATATGGGCAATATTTATTGAGCTACACCTATAGAAGTAGTGTCTCTCCATGGTGCCGCGTTGGTCTTCCGCGCCAAGACAAAAGCGATACTCGTCACTCCATGACAGTCTGGGCACGACACCATTGCAGACTCTGATCACAGTGCCTCCACACACGGATTCATTGGTCGTCTCTACCAAGACTGTAGATCTCGTCACTGACCTGCTGCCGTTCTGAGTCACTCCATGACAGTCTGGCACGACACCATGCTGTCCTTGGTGACATTGACGTGGTTTGAAGGGCAGCCATTGTAACGGTCTGCGTGCATGTAGTCCTGCGTCATGCAGCCGTCTGCCAATGATGCTGGCAGTAACAAGATGACTTCAGTGCTCACCGAATGTCCGCAGTCGTGGCTGTTGGGTCACTCTACAGACAAGGTCGGCCCTCTCTCTCTCCGTGGTTCGTGTAGGTTTCCCAGATCCTTCACATTGCTGGTGCGTGCCTTCTTCTATCCACTGCCACCAACAGCATGCCCTGGTAATATCCGCACGAACGGTATGGCGCGCAGTACGTCGATAAGACTGGCCTGCTTTGTGGCGCCCTACAACGCGACCCCTCGCCATCTCTTCGAGCTGCTTTTGAACTCTGAGGCATACTGCACTTGCAGGTTGTGCTACCAACGCGTAACAGGACGACCTAATATAATTAGTCTGGTACAGCGGTAAGGTCCAGCCTTGCTTACATCACGTGCGGTCGAGTGTGAAACTTAAATTATTTGCATGTCTCACGATGTCAAACCGACCCACCAAGTTTCATTCCCGTCGGCTGATTCCTTCTGGGTGCAACTGTTTTTTCGGTAACGAGTGTATAATGTCTGCAGTCAACCTTTTATGTGCAGCAACTCTTCAGCATGTTTATAACCATATTTTCCCTTATGAATGGTTAAAAACCCCCTCGACCCCTCCTCATGTTTCAGTCAAGTTAAAACAAGTTAAACACAGTCCCATCTGGTGGGTTTCATGAAGCTAAAACAAACTCCATGTTGAACTTGCTTCGTGAGGCAGACCCCTGGGCCCAATTCATGAGGAGATCACTAGACATATCAGTAACGCATTATAAAAAGTTCTTCTGCGCTGCACATATATAGACTAGCCACCAGCACTTCAGTATTAAAAGTCAGGAGGTTCGACCTGACTGGCTCACTCAAATTCCAATACACCCTCCTTTCAAAGTCAGGGCTATTAAAGGCTTTGAAGCTTTACAAATGAATAAAGGCTGCTGTAAAGGAAAAAGGGAGCTGGTGAAAGCAAAGAAAGCAAAATAGTGCTGAGTTCTGTGACGGCATGTACATATTGGCTTATAAAGGAGAGGATGAAGATGGGACTACACCAGTTACCATCTTTCCTTTAGAAAGGCTCCTTCTGTTCTTCAGAAGCTGCAAACCTCTGAATTAATTTGGCACTTATTTCGAGGAAAGACTTCAAAAGGGTTTCCAATCACACAGCATTCATGAATGCATTTAAACCGTTTTTATTGTATTGTATTTCTGTTAACACAGTCAATACAGGACATGGTTAAAACTTTCAACTGAAACAAGACATACAAGGCTTTTAGATAGAAATGCAAGAAAACTGGAAAAGCAAGGCAAGTCTAATAGTGTCTAATGTCTAAGGATGTAGCATGTAGGCCCTTGGATCTTTAAAAGAAAAGAAAAGAAAAGAAAAGGAAAAAAAAAACAGAAAGGGAAGTCTTTCTGAATCTTCATTTCATTTTTTTTTAAAACCACATCCCTCCCAAAACAAATAGAACACATGATAATGAGAACAAACCCATGAAGTAACATTTTCCAAACGTGAGAACTAATCCTGCATAACCAGAAACTGATCCAGTAGATCAGAATCCAATGAAACGTCCAGAATATATGAAACGTGTTTAACTGTAATTCCTCCCCCTATTACACTAAATTAGAACTCCTCCATACACAAGGTTCTAGCAACAACAGCTACAGTAAAAGCACACAAACTGCCAAATGCTAAGAGAAAAGGCTCGCTTCGTAAGCTTATCTTTCAAAAGACAGAGAAAAGAAAAAACAAAGATAAAAGAGAAAGTGAACATTTGATTCTTCAGTTCAACAACAACAAAAAAAAGACAATCTGTATATTCACTTACATGTCATATGCAAAAAGTATATAAAATGCTTTTATAAAAAGATGCCACTGATAAAAGGAGAGTATTTGTTGCGTTTTTTTTGTCTATGGCATTGATCAGTAATGTATAGGTAAATTACAAAAGCTATTTAAAGTAAGGCTCAAATATTAACCAAAATCAACTGCATTCAGATGAACCAACCATGAAAATGTTTGTAGTCTCAAAAGCACAGTGAAGCTGAGGCTGTCTAACAATGCTGCTCATGTTACATAAAGTCCTGAAACGTGGTGGGATTTTACGCCAAGGCTCATACGGTCTCACCAGTGTGAAAGGCCGGGCCAGTTGACCTTCAGTTTGAGAATTGGCCATGTTCACTAATGCAATGTAAGAGTCTGAATCATTTAAAAAAAGAAAAAGACAGTGGTTGTCCAGAGCAAGACTGATCAATCTTTTACCATTTTCTTCTCTAGTGAGACTGAGGTCCGTGTTGTGTAAAGTCTTTGAGCAGGTTGTCTTAGGATGGTAGATTTTATACTTATGGGCCAGCTCTTTCTGAGTCTGTGGTGCATGAATACAGTGGAAGATGTTTAGGCAAAAGTCCCCATCGACATTGTATTTCACCACAATATCTGATATTACAATTTATGATCAAAGTAAGGAGACTTCTGAAAGTCTGGTCAGATCATCATCATCATCATCATCATCATCATCATTATGGTCTCTATACTGGGCCCTGTCTAACCACTCTGCTGTTTCTCAGAAACGGGCAAGGTTTCCTTGTACACTTGTTTTTCAAAGCAGCTTTAGTTCACTGGTGATGGTTAACTGGGTTTTCATGAACTACATTTTGATCATTCTTATCATCTGTGCTGCAGACTCTCCTGGTTCGATTCTCATGCACAAACATTATGTGACTTTGAATGTCCGGTGTTCAAGTCAGGGCAGAAAAGGTATGGTCAGGTCTGTGAATTCATAATAGAAAGACAGCCAAACAGGGTCACCCATAAAGCCAAGCACCATAGTTGTGGTTTAATGATCCACATTTTCTTCCTCAGGTGAGCGATGACATTGTCCCAGCTATTTGGGCCTTTAAATCAGGCGCTCGCGACAAAAAAGGATCCCTCATCAGAGCTGTTGAGAACAAAGGATAAATAGCATTCAGTTAAACACGCAGCATTTACACACAAAGTTTATCAAATATAAAACAATAGCTGTACGATTTGTTGCTTTAACAAGATGCTGGCTTTTGCAAAGTTGTTATAGAAAAATGCTGCAAATGAGTCACCTAAACACTCCCTATATTTCATCTTGACCAACCACACACCTTCCGGATAAGTATTGATCCAACAATAAATACATCAAAATAATGTAAGCCAGCCGTGCCTCAAAGATCTCTGTGTTAAAAGGCACACTGCAGTCTAATATCTGGCAGTATAGACTAGAATATGTCATTTTGTTCCTGTTGTGCAGCCCTAATCCAAACTATAGCTAATCTGGCATTACGTATCAACCATATGGCACGAGATGAGCTCAGCATTGATGTGTGTAACAGTGCTTTAATATTTACATGTGGTAAACAGCGCCCTCTATTGTGTACCTGCTGTATTGTCCAGGGCCTGCGTCCCTCCCAGGACTGGATCCCTATCGGTCAGGAGTTGACTTCTTTTCCAAGGCGGAGGGTCAAGCTCTTCTGAATCTGTAACCAGGAGGCCCGTCTGGCCCAAAACATGCACATATCAAACACTCAGCCTACAGACATCACTCTTGCTTGTACTGCCAACTGTCCTTTGCACTACTTTTAAATTCAGCAAGTAGTTCTTCCCTTACCAGTGAGGCATGGCTGAGCAGTAGCTCCTCCTCTATAGTGCTGTTCTTCTGTCTTTTCTCCCAGTTGGTGGTTAAAGAAGGCAAGTCGTCATCTTCCTCCAGGGTTCTGTTTAGGTGTAGGATATGTTTCAATGCACAACATTTCTCCAGTTTAATAATAAATTACAACTCGCCATAATTAATGGGCACATGCACGATTTTAAAACCCTACCTTTTTTTAGACGGTGTTGTTAGCACTTCTCCAGAGGATGCCTCTGCCTCGGGGAACTGCGGCAGGAAGGTGAGCTGGAAGTCATCATCCATAGAGATGTATGGCGCAAGCATGTCCAGATCCATCTCATCCAAGTCCTGCAAGAACGTAGCATAAGAATTTTAGCTTCTTTCTCTCCAGTGCTGAAAATAAAATCCCACTCCTTTCGCTGATGCTAGTAAAACACCACAACAAGCTACCTCTGTCAGTCCTTTCTGAGCAGTGCTCTCCTCAGGCTTGAGGGTGAAGAACTTCTCCACATCTCCGGTGTCCATGGGTAACTCTTCGACTGAGCGCTAAAGAGCACATTAGCAAACAGCAGTTAAAGAGGAAAATCTCTGTATTAGTCATTCTTTAAAAAATAAACAAAATAATTCAGTGTTGTGTGATGACGTGCACTGTAGACAAAGTTACTGACTCAGATGTCTTTACAGTGGTGGTCTATAACACAAATACAGCCATCTAATTTACTTCCCAAAACAACCAGTGACCAATGAGGTGCACACGTCATTTTGATAAATGGTACATTAGTGGTTTTTGGGGGAGGGGGAAAAAAACAAAACAAAAAAAAAAAAAAAAACCACACAGGAGAGACATGCATGCATTCATTTCATGTAGTAGGAAGGTATTAGCCATTAAATGCTTCAGATATACCACCACCATAAACAATTCTAGCTTTTAGTTTCTTTGGATCTCAACCATTTATTTATACAAAAAAAAAAAAAACCAAACCACAACAACATTGTAAAACTTGCCCCTCAAAAAAAAAAAAAAATTAAAATAAAAAACAAAACCCACATGCAAAGAGCAACACAACTCACGGAAGAAGGTGAAGCAGGAGAAGGGCTGTCGAATATAGGTGACAGAAGTTGGCGGAGCTTTGGAGAGCAAAGGTTCTCTGGACATTCTGGCACACCGTCAGGGCTAGACGGTGAGCGGAAGGACAAATCCATATGGTCTGCAAGGAAAAAGAAAAACCAAAATATTAAAGAATTTCCTGTAACTCAAGCAGGGCTGATAAACCATGACTGGGTTTTAGGTTCACACATATCTTCTGTAGTTACACCCAAAAGGCTAATATTGTTGAGTGAAAGTCATAAAGATGAAAACTATGTAAAAATCATACTAGAACTTCATATTATTTTGTTAACAACACCTAAACAAAAGTGGCATATTCAAGTTGGCATCATTTAAAGATATTTAAAAAAAAATAAACTTTACTCTTGTAAGAGGGGGTCTGCTGGCAGGGAGAAAGCCCAAGTGTCCCTCTTGGCTAATATACTAAGGATGAAATGACAATTCCATCCATACTTCTAAGTGTTATTGCGTGATTAGACCTCAGAAGTAACATAAGGAGTGAGGGTTAATGCGCCACCTGTCAGGGGTATGATGGTATCGCCAGCGGCTGGTGCCAACTGCATCAGATCTTCAGGATTGTCCTTCAATTTGTGGAAGAGCTCAGCACTGCTGCTACTGCTACTCAGCTCGTCCTCAGAGTCTTCCACCTCCATAACCGTCAGACTCAGCATCTCTTGCTTCAGCTCATTACGGGTCTGCTCCACGGAAAACACAGTTTCTGCCTGCTCCACTCCACTAGAAGAAATAGCATAGATATTTAAACCTCACCTCAATACATAGAGAAGTTGGCCAGATAGTGTTTATAGCTCTTGTGAGAGAACCTTAGCACATCTAGCAAGTTGATCTCCCAGTGGCAGATGAGAGAAAAGTATGGGTGTAACAATACACTGTGACTAGGACAGCTCATCGTTATAAGACTAAAGTCCCACTCGAGATGACGATATGATTATGTGTACAATAAAAGCTGTTATGATTTGAAAAGTACAAACTGCATTTTCACATCTAAATATTGCCACTGTGATGCAAAACTCCTGCATCCCTTCTGCCTCCCAACTTCAGTGTCATCAGTAAGTTGAGTGCAATGATTACAGTCATAGAAGTTTCTTCATTTGAATTTTGAAAAAAATAAATAAATAAAAATATTCTGTGAATACTCAAGTCTGAGCCCTGTATCGCAAATCAAATCAAATAAAAATCACAGGCTGAGTGTGTTGCTTTGTAAGTATAATAAAGAAATTCACAATTACCTAAGGATGAAGTTGAGGCACACCACAGCCTCTGGCTGTGAAGTCTTTCCATTGTAAAGGACGGTGGCCTGGGTCTCAGTCCAGACAAAGCCTCCATTCTTAGCAAGAAAGCGGTACTGGCTGGTGCACACCTGACCTTTGGAGAACACTGCAGGCAGAGGGGGTGAAGAAAAAAAATGTAAAATTAAATTAAAAAAAGGAAACATTCCCCTTTTTGAATTTTTCATTCTACTATTGAAACTATCAATATGGTCCATGTTGATTCTTAAATGTAGTAAACAGGTCATTGTAAGGGTAACAATTGTCACTTACAGATGTGTAAGCTCTTTGTCACATGATCAAAATCCAGGGCATGGAAAAACTCATAGGCTGATCGGCCAATCAGCTCCTCAGGCTGGTATCCAACAAGTTCAGTCACCCTGTGGACACAGTTGCTGGTAAAATATTGCTTTGGGCACACAGCTCAGAGTCCTTTTTAAAAATCTGTTCTATATTAAGTTGAAACTTTATATGTGGAAGTGTGGCTGAGGTGTGTTTGAGTCTTTGGGATCACTGTGTGCATCACATGCATCAAATGTGTTCCAGTACAATTTATAGCACACCTGTCATGAGCCTCCCTCTTTGAATGGAGCTACCAACTGTCTGTCTACATTTTTACCACAAGAGGGAAGTGCTGAGCAAAGACTAGAGCACGTGACGATGCATTTCTTTCCATCCTGGAATATAGTTGTCCTGCTCGACACGTGACAGAATCCCACATCCACCAGTTTAAACACTAGTAAGGCAGGTCTTTCAGTGAGGACAGCTCAATAAAACAAAAGGACATATGCCATAAAGAAGTCACTCACAAGTGTAGATAATAGTATTCAAAAAAGTTAACTTAGACAGCCCTTTAATAAAAATATGAGCAATACAGTAATATTCCTTTTCTCTGTTTCCTTCCTTTTCCTTTTCTCTGTTTCATGCCCCAGCAGCATGGGATTCAACCTTCAGAGGCAACAGATTTTACTACAGTGTTTACGGTGCTCGCTTTAACAGATCATTCAGATGAAACACTATGTGAAATTTGGTAAATGGTCAGCTGCCTCACAATAACACACAGTGGCTCTGTTCCACGAGGAAAAACATGGCTTCGGCACGTAGGCTCAGCAAAGTTATTGTTAGTGCAGAGCATGTGTACAGTGTACGCGCGCACACACGCACACCCACACTCAGCCTTGCCAAGAGGTGAACAGAGTGCGTTCCTTCAGACGAACTTAGCAGACCTGCCAAACAAGGCATTCTGGCGTCCAGGAACCCTTCACCCTGCGTATAAGCACAGTTCTCACTGCAGCACAGCTTCCTCTAGTACCTTTTATGTGTAGTTTTATTAAGAAATTCAACAGTATTTCTGATCAGTAATTCTGATAAGGAACAACTGCTAGTAAATTATGTGGAGGAAGTGTGAATGGAAGCCAGAACAAAACATAAGGTTTTGACCAAGAGAATGCTTTTTAAACCCTTTTAGGGTGTAGAGATACACCGCAATCATTAATATAAGAGACTTTGTTTTGTCTGTGCACAATGTGGGACAGACAATTTTTTTCAGGACTATCCAGCAAAACTTGCAACAGGCAGAGGGGACTGGATTAGGGTAATGATTTAAAAAGGAGGAAACACTGTGTGCCATTTGGGCCAAGAATGTCACATTGTACAGACAAGAAAGTTTATGGCAAAGGTGTACACCCTAAAAAAGTGCCGTTTGATGTCTGCAAGTCGGAATGATGCATGTTCTGAAAGGTATCCTGGAAACGTTGCAGGTTTTGAATGCAAAAACACAAAGTGTTCTCACCGGCCATCACACTGTGTGAAGCTCAGGTCCATGTTGTGGCGGGAGAGGAAGGTGTTCCTGTCCAATGGGAACTCCACACAGCCTGGGTGGGGGATGGGCTCACACAGCAAAGTCAGGTAGCTCCCAGCAGGGGATGAACTTTCCTGTTCACTGTTGAAGATCTGAATATGACCTGTGCAGTGAAGCACCTGAGAAATTGAAGGGAACAGAAAAAGGTCATAAACATTAAGTCTCTCAAAGGGAGCTTTCCTTTACTATGTAACAAAATTTACATTTTTTCCCATTGTTTTAATAAAACATGATTATAATCAATGTAGGCACACAATCATGTTTTCTAGTCTATCCTTTTCTGGTATCAGCCCAAGGAGAATGGAATCCCCTTCCTGAGACTGGCTTCTCCCAAGGATTTTCTTTTATTACAGCTTGGAAGTTTCTTGATCAGTATCTTGATCAGGTTGCCAGCTTGGACACCAGACATCTAGCTCATCCTAACTATCAGAATCACAAAAAAATCAAAATAATCTTGTAAAATATTACAGATAAGCTCACTCTAATTAGTCCTGAATTGGTTCAGACAATATCACCACAACAGAGACCAGAAACACTGGTTACTTATGCACTTCTAACTTGACAAAATCAACATAATGGGACATAGACAGCCCTTGTTTGTCAAGTCAGCCAGAATCATTTGATTGTAATCAGTTGTAATAAAGCTGTTGCAATCAGCATATCAAGCGTCCGGGAACCAAAATGCTATTATGACACTGGGTTAATAATGCACTACCTTCCAAGTGGCAGACTTGATGTTCACTGTTCTGCCTCGGCTGGTGAGGGTGCTTTTCATTCGCAGGAAGAAGTTGTGCTCAATAAACCTTTCTGCCTTCTTCTTACAAAGTCCTGCGCAATAATAAACACACCAAAATTATGCTCTTCAACTAAAAAGGAATTAAATGATCTGCAGGTTTAGGAGTGCATTAAATACAAACACAGCCCCAGAAGCCTACTTTACCTGATTTAGTGGTGAGGATGTCTCTCAGCTCCTCTTGATCACAAGGGTGGACAAAGTCATACACACTCTGCCCAAGCAGCTCCAGCTAGAAAACAAAACATCAGAGAATTTCTTTTACAAACTGTCAAGTGCTCATTTCCACAAAGTGAAAGGATATGCTTAGTCTGTTTTTAACTGCTGACAATTTGTTGTTACAACACCACCAAGCAGTACTTCACTCTTTCACAGCAACAGGTACAATCAGTCTGTTTATAGTTCAGGTTTTCTAAGATAGGCCTGGCGTGAATGTAGGCCATGCTCTTGGATTTCACATCCTATTACGCTCTACCACAAATCTTAAGTAAGAGATCCCCTGCAATTACTAATGTGAGGCTCTAGCTGTCACCCTCACAGTGCTCTGAAGGCCAGATGAATTCATCTAAATGCATCATTTCAGACAGCAGTAGGGTGGCAGCCAAACATCTTTACAAATGTGTCCTTGCCTCAGAGAGCTGACTATGCGGTCTCAGTACAGCCTGGGAAGTATTCCAAGCCTCTTTGCACGCAAAGTAATGTGATCCATTTCAAGGCACAGAAGGGCAGGCCTCATGCCGCCTCTGTGTTTACTTTAAGTATTTATACAAGTAGGATAACAAACAGCTCTCATTTCAGTACTACTACTATACATTGCTCCTTATACAGGATAAATTCCACTGAGGAGTTTACACTTTAAGGCGTGCTCTAACCTGCGTGATGCCGATGTACTTGCTGACGTTGTCAGAAAGGTAGATCATGTCTCCTTCTTCAGTCATCACCAGAATAAAGCCAGCCAGTGCCTGCTGGTAGAATGCATCTGTAGGATCCTCCTCTTCCTCAGTGCCTGGTTCTACCTTGGTTGTGGCTACAAAAAGTCAGAAGCCAAAGATCAACATTAACACCAAGGCCAAGACTGATAACTTAATTTTTTTTAAATGGCAGAATAAAACACTAGACACAACACAACTTAAATTATAATTGATGTGTGCCAGGTATTGCAATATGACATGCATGTCATATCACGATACTTGACATACGTCAGTTATAATTTAAGCACCACCTTGACTAAAATAAGGCACTGACAAATTTTTCATTAAAAATATCAGAGTGGTACACCTAATTAATTATTATTTTCCATTTCTCCATAAATTGGCAGCCCCATTATTATAGATATTGCTGTGTACAGGCCCCTTCAAACAATAGCACAGTTTAATGTAAGATATGTTTAGGAACTCACCAGACAGGAGGAGTTGGCGCATGCGCAGGTAGCTGAGGGTTACCCTCATGATGGCAGCTTTGTCTAGGTGGGATGTGACACGCCGTGCAAGTGGCAAGGAGTGGGCGAGCTCGTAAAATACCTCTGTCTCCTGACTTCGCCTACAGCGGGCCGCATCACGTGAGCGCACCTTCCGGATGTCCGAGCTCGGCCTGGCAGAGAGAGGGACAGCATAAATGTGAACAAAAGAATGCTGTGTTTAGATAAAACAAAGTTGGGAGTTCACTTATTAAGAAAGAAACAGAACACAAGCACAGAGCTTGAGTATTTGAGGATTTCTTAGGTACCTAGATAACTAGTAACTTACCCAATCATACAAAATGTAAATGACATTATCTACCAATTTAAATGATCTGAAATCAAGGTTAAAAAATAATAATAATAATCAACATTTTATTTACAATAATAAGTAGGTGGTTTGGAACCATTTAAAACCATGGACTGATAACAACCCATCCCCCAGCCAAAACAGTTCTCCTCTAGCTCATTTTCTTGAGCAAAAGCAGAAGTAACAAAAATAAGTGGAATAACACTAAAGTCATGACCAGTCTTCTGTCGCATATTTTTCTACCACAGCTTAAAACTTTTCACTGGCCATGCAGTGAAACTGTAGGAAAGCAAAATAAACGCTTGAGGAAAACGACTCCCTCCAACTCCTGCCTCCCCTCCCCCACATGCCTGAAGCATTTTGGTGGGGCTCCCTGTCTTTTAAACGTCAGAGCCCAGCCTCCAGCCTTTTTTCTCCCCTCTCCCCCAATCCCCAACATGTTCAACTCTGACCCCAAAGACCCATCCTGCAACTTTAAACATGATCCAGGACTCAATGCAGCACTATTTAAGAATACCCCCTCACAATGAGTAGATATAAGAGGGTGTCACTCTTTCACACAGACATCCTTTCCTATGAGAGGATGCGCTGAGACTTTACTGTCTGGTCATATTTCACCAGATGTGTCAGTGTTCATATTCAGCAGCTTAGCCACAAGAACAACACGTGTCCATTTTCTGCCAAGATGCCTCACATTTTATGTGATGTATAAACTAACAAACCAAAAGGAAGTGGAAATGGGAATAAAACTCCACCCAAGGTTCATCAGATGAACCTCTCTACAGACATTTAAGAGGCGTGAACTTTCACAGTGACCTATGGACTATTTGGTGTGCTAGGACTTGAAGTTGCTCAGGATTTAGGAGATTTCCTTGTCAGGGAATGGAGATGACCATGTCACATAAAGTACATGTGTACTGACTTGTTTTACTTTTTAGCTCCATGGCAACATTAAACCAATAAATAATCCTTAAGCTTGAACAAATAAGCATCTCAACATTCCAGCAGCACAGAGGTCACTCACTTAATTTCATGGATCATCAGTGTCAACATGACAGCCTACAAACTCAAATAGCATTAGATCTAACTGTGATTTGATCAGGAGACACATTTGCAACCTCCTTTTTCACCCTATTTATATTGCACTCATATCTCAACAATACATGTCAACTGACCTGAAAATTAGCGAACCCCCACAGAGCACTACAAAGCCACCTGCAGAAATGCGATTATCAGTTGGTCATATTTTGTAAACTTCTGACGTGGTTTTACTGGTTACAGCATTTTGTAAGTCTTTCCTTCAAAGATCTGATGACCGGTTTTAGTGTTTAAATATATTCTAGTCATCTAATCCAGTAATCATATAATTACATTATAATTATCAACAGTCAATTCATAATAATAATAATAATAATAATAATAATAATAATAAGCAATTAGTATTTATTGTTGTTGTTGTTACTGTTATTACATAGTAAAATAAGAGAAACCAGAAAAAACAGCTAAAAATGTCTGCTCTCCATTTCCCCTTTTATTTAATTCCCAAACAGGAACTGCAGAAACAGCACGATATATTTCAATTCTGGATTTAAACATCAGGATTGCAGCAGATAGAAAGACATGTTAAACAGAGAATCCCAAACCAAAACACTGTCCTGCACAATACAAGATGCCACAAGCCATAACCAGTTAACCAACTGAGAAAAACAGAACAATCAGATAAAGAGAAGGAACAGACTAAACAATATTTAATAGACGTCACAACCCAGGTGGTGAAATGTACTGGGGGAAAAACAAAAGAATGACATAGTTTTGGTTACAAAAGAAGCCAAGTAATAATTTCAGCATGCCCAACTTTATACTTCCCAGCAGAGCTGATGTTCTTATGAAGCACAATCTTGCCTGCCAACGGCTGCGATTCCTGCCTGGAGAATCTCTTGTACTCATCTTATTGAGTGTATAAACATAGTTTTGCAAGATCTCATTTCGTACGCGGAAAGCATGTTCTCACTGCAACAATGCATGACGTAAGCAAATATCACATGCTGCTATAAAGACTACAATACTTGGACAAAGCATCACTAATTATGGGATTTGTTGGCAATTCATTCAAAACCCAAAAGAACAAACCAGAAGTTTCATGATTTTTTTTTTTTTTTCATTTGACACAATATGGGCCATATCAGTGAAAAACTAAAGGGCTCCAAGATTGTCAAAAGAAAAGGAAAAAAAAAAAAAAAAAATGCCAGAAACTGGAGTTGGCCAAAATTAACTGGTATAAATTACATAGCAATATGCGACAATGCTTTTCTGCCCAACTGCATGTTTGACAAAAAGAGAACATAATTAGTCCTGTATAATTGGATTCAGTGCAGTACAGTTAACATGTTTACAACAACTTGAGTAATTAGATAATTAATTAGTAAGTAGAAACTCCAGGTCTAAGAGTCAGGCAGCAATCAGGTTTATGCTTTGCAACCAGCCAATAAGCTCATACAATAAGAGGTGACGTAAACTCAAACTTCAATAATTTTATCTGAAAATACAAACATCCACTAGATGACAAATACTTGAATCCTTTATTTTGTCTAGCATTAAAAAAAAAAAAAAAAAAAGTGTTTTTGTAAAATCCAGCTCTCTTTACTGCATTCCTGGGCCTTAACCTGATGTAAGAAATCAGAACATGATCATAATCATAACTGCAAAAATCTGATTATGATCAGATTATTATGTGTGCGCAAACATACCAGTATACCAGTGAAATGGTGAACATAATGTGGATTCACACTTGCAATGACTTGATTTTGAAAATGTGCATCATAAAAAAACTTCACTGAAGTACTGTGTAAAACTAAATGACCGAAATAGTTAAGGTAAAAAAGAATATTTAATGACATATATGTATATATGTATATACAAACACATACAGACACACACACGTGAAAAAAGAAAATAAAAACACAAAAGGATTCAAGTAAGTGAAAAACAAATGGGCCTATATAGAGATTAATATGAGTGAAGAGCTGGAAGGGCCTTCACGTTTTCTCTTGCTTTGAGTTGTTCACGTGCCCAGAATTGGCGTCTGGGGAGCGGCCACAGTTTAGGAACACGGTGTCCAAACCCTTGATCTGGCAGCCTGCTCTGCTGTGTACTTCCCTCTCAATGTAGAAATAATCCCCATCAACATTCAGATTCGCTCTGCGTGTCAGAGGCCGACCCATACACGATCATCTGTGCTGAACACTTTTTGGACCCGATCCACATGTCGTGCAAAGTAGACGAGCTCGATTGTGTGAGGGGGGGGGGTTAAGTGTGTGTGAGAGGTTCAACTCAATTCGTGTTTGCAGCCACCAATCTGTTCTGCTCTGCGCACAACAACAAAAAAAACTGTAGCGGTGTGTTTCAAAGGAACACAATGTACTCTGGCACAGCTTGGCTACAGGACATCTACACACATCGGAACCACAACAAAAGCAAAGCATGATACATCAGTCAGTATGCTCAAACATCTGCGATCCTCCTTTTACTAGATTTCCTCCTAAAGCACATTTTAGATGCTCTTTTCATAAAACGCGAAACCAAAACAAATGCACACGAGTGCAGTGGCTAAGAAAGACAAATAGTCAGGATCTCTGTTCAAATGGCTAATACGACTGACTGTCTTATTTTAGCAGCGCATTTCAGGTCTGAATTCATTCTGAAGAAAAACACACAGAAAGAAAAGTAGGGCGGACAAGGCCCTGGCGGTGCTGGCGCTGTGCCCTTAAACGCTGCCCTATTTCAAATGCTAACGTTAGCTAGCTAACAGCACAGCTAGCTCTAGCGGACTCCCGTCTGTGGTGTACAGTCGCGTCTGAAGCCAGGCCTCCTCACCACAGCTTTGTTTTACATTTTACATGAAAGACCAGTTTAGTGTGCTTTTTCCAGCTTTGTACCGAAAACAATAAGAAAGAAGAAACAGTTCTGCGAATGTAAATCCAATTCTGTACAGTCTGGACCCTCTTCTATGTCATATGATACACAGACAGAAAAATACATTCACACTGCTGTAGGAAACGGCCCCCGGTAAAACTGAGGTAAATGCAGTATGTCAATTAGCCTGTTAGCTACAGGGAGCTAACCGTGAGTATTTTAATACCAATGCCGCATTTCCTTTCTATATCATACCAATCAGCAGATTTAATGCAGTGCTGCAGTGAACTGCAGTCTCTAACGCTTACCTTTTAGGCACAGAGTCCATTCTAAAACCGTTTATTATCGCAGTTTCAGTATTCCGTGTATGGGGGCTAATCCTATGAGCGGTATGTAGCCGTTAGCTCCAGCTGGATCTGAGAGGGCTTCGTCTTCAAGTTGTTTATCTCGCTCGCTCGAAGAGGCGTTTATGAAGAATGGATTGGCTTCAGACGCTTATCAAAATAAAAGTCTGACAGCTGAAAGAAAAAACAATCAAACAAAATATGTTTGACAATGTTTCAGTAACATTTATTTAAAAAAGGTATGAAATAAACTAGGAAATAAATTAATTATAACGACGTTTACATTATTCAAAATATAATAAGATGTCTTACATGATCATATTATTTACTGTAAATAATCAAACATCATGTTGGGATGGTTTTAGATACTTTTCTGAAAGAGTCTCTAGCCTTTCCTACATTTTACGTGAGCGTACATTTAAGGAATTAGATCTAACTACAAATCCAGAAGTTACAAAAAGTGATATGTGAGACATAAAAAAGTGCTAGGTAGGGTTGAAAAATGAATTGTTTTTGCAATTTTCAAATTGTTACAATTATAATTAAGTGTTACATTATTCAATTTGTCTTAAATGGTTTTAGGAAGAAATGTTTGACCCAATAACACCAGGCTTGTGAGCTGGCAGTCTGGCACACTATCTTCAAGCCCCCCGAAAATAGAAATGCTAAGCTGCATCCAAAACCACATACTTCTATGCTACACATACTACATTTATGAATGTTATATTTGTGGTGTACTATTTTTAACATACTATTTCATAGTATTTATGAAAGTTGTATGTAGCTTTGGATGCTGCCCTAGTTTTCTGGGTGAAAGCTGCCCCCCTATTGCTTAATTAATTTAAATTAACTACATTTAAATCACATTTGCAACGTTGATCTATGTGATATGCGTGCATGTGCTAGAATATCTGAAATTGTTTGCTGACCAGATTTAAGTGGTCTGCAGGATAAAATTCAGTCATCATAACCATAGACCATGGTGTCAACTTTTGGAATAGAAATCCTGTTTTCAACAAGGTTTTGAATATCTCAGTAAAAAAAAAAAAAAGACAGACGTACTTATTTATTTTGAGAGAGCTAAATGTAACTCCTATAACCATTCCCTCTTTAGAGGCTAATAATATAGAATCATTTCATCAAAATACATAAACAGTAATTGAGTAAATAATATATACAGTATGTTAGGTAAATTTATTTTTTATTCCTCATAATTACAGAGTATATAGTAAAACGCAGTACAGGGGTACCGTAAGATAATCGAAACTGAATTTTGTTAAGTGATGTTATTAACAAAGAAGTAAAGAGAGACCTTAAATAAGAAAGCTTATTTAATTTAAAAGTCAGATTTTTTTCTTATGATTTTGTTTACCTTTACCATTAGTCCTTGTTGAAAATCACTAACTTTTATGTATCGGTATTGGTATCGGGATATTAGTTTTGGGGTTACTTGGTATCGGATCGACAGAAAAATCTGTGCTATCGCTCATCCCTACTATTTAAACGCTTCTGAATGCTGCAAATACCGGAAGAACTACATTTCCCGTCTCTTTACGTTTATACATACGACAACTTCCGGGTCAGCGAAGCTTTTCCGCGCCTTTTCGCTTTACGTGCTCATCGAATCGGTTTGCTTTTTTGCGATAATTAAAGAGTAAAATGTTGTTTTGTACTAATTTCGTATACAACCCGTTTGTCTGTGAAGCAGTCGTCGTTGCGAGATAATACATAACACATCATATATACGTTACTAGCCCATAAATATGTTGTTGCCATCAGATGTGGCGAGACTTGTACTTGGTAAGTTCAGACAGACATTTCTGAACTACATTGTTTGCATGGCAGCCAGTCAGCAAGAAAACGGACGGAGACTGTGGATATACTTGTTTGGATTGGCTGTGACGATTTTTGTATAGTTATTAGATCGTTCTTGCTGGATTATTTAGAATTTGCATATTGCTGCTCTGAAGTCGTCTCCGTGTAGCCTGCCAGACTCTGTTTTAATCTTTAAAGCTATTTAGTTAGCAAACCAGCCCAGCTAGTTGGTGATATGTGCTTGTTTCTTGTAGGATATCTCCAGCAGGAAGGGCTGATTGCCACAAGTCGAGCATTTATCCTGGAAAGTCCGAATCTGAGGGAGTATGCTGAACACAGCTCTGACGATGGAGCCATCCCCGCCTGTGTTTTTGTAGGTGTTTTTGTTCATCAGTCCTTTCCATCTGCCAAACACAGCATGATCATAAGAACCTCTACATGATTTGTGGTCGCCGTCGGTCTGGGAGCTGGGAGTAATATAGTCCTAGTCTTTGCTTAAGTTCTGCTGTCAGTTGTTCCTGTATAGCACATGCATGTTTTAATTCCTGTCCTATTTTTGCAGTCTCTTTTTGGGAAGAACCTGACCACAATTTTAAATGAATATGTTGCTGTCAAAGCTAAAGGTAGGCATGTCCCAGAATGTATAATATGATATAGTTTTATCCATTTGCAAAACTTTAATTAATGAATGTTTTTTACAGAAACATGTCAAGAGAATCAGATTCCAGCCATGATGACGTCATTATGGAAGAAGTTGGATTTTACACTTAACCAGATCAAGTAAGTCAATAGTTTTATTAGTGTTTAGTGCAAGTTCTTCACTAAAAAGATCTAATTTCCTGCTTTTTCTTCCCAGATCTATGCAGAACTCTCCTGCTGTTCAACAAATCCAGCGACGTAAGTTGAATGGTCATGTTCCATCTAGAAAAAATATATTTGATGGTCAAGTCTGATGTACAGTAGAAAATTAGCTACCTTGTGTTGTGTGTTATCTCTTTAAAGAACATATTCAACGTCTTTAAAAAAAAAAGGTCTTTTCTGTGTTGTGAACAGTTCGTACCCAAAACAGCATTCAGAATATGCGTCGTCAAAGGGGCCTGTCATCTCCGTCTTCCAGCACTGGGTGCCTATCTGTATCTACTCCTGGTAACTGTGTCTCCAGTCCTGTCCCAGCTCCTCAGGGCATGCTTGGACACTCCACCCCAGTGTGTTACACCTCTCAGCATACCAGACCCTCTACCATAAGTCTTTCTCAGCCAGGTAAGGGAAAAAAAACCTAACATTTTTGAGGTAAATCAATCTTTGATAGATTTAAGGTTTCGCTGGGTGTAGGAGTGGGTGACTTTAAGACTTAGTGAGCTGAAACAGACAGCATAAAACGTGTAGTGCCACATATAAAAAATACCATAATAATGATAATAAACCTACAACTACGATGAATTTTATTCAGTGTTTTGTGTTTTACCAACTGCAGTAAATCCAATTAAACAGGCATAAATATGCTCACTTTGTAATGAAACATATAGTATAGACAGTGTTCTTTAAGTACTGACGATATCTTTGATATGCCTAGAAAAGCATATTTATATTTCCAGTAAGCACAATTTATCATGATATTGTTAAAACATTGTCATATTACCCAACCCTAACTGGGCGATATATTATCTGTACCCTTACTATACAGTGATATTGACAGACCTTGGGATTGCATTTCAGTTGCATCAAAATGCTTACCAATTGATTTGATAAACAAAGCACTTTTTGCCAAGCTCTTTTTTTGTGCACTTTACTCATGGCATCCATGTACTGGGGGCTTCAGATAAAGGGGCAATAAGATTACATCAATAAAGGTAATGATTGGAGGCATTCTGAGTTCTACTGGGTTACAAGCTTATTTTGTGCTGTATGTTAATGCTAACGTATTGATGCAAATGAAATGTTCATCTGACACTGTGATGCATTTTGACTGTATCCTAATGTTAATCTTAATTTTAATCAGTATCATCTAGAACTAATTTGTGAGTTGTTACTCCACTTGCTCTCTGATGTGGCATTCTGTATTTTTGGTGCACATATTTGTTACATTATATATATATTTTTTTCCTTCACAGGAGATTCAGCCTTACAAATTGTGGTGCCTGATCATAGATTTACCCCAGGACCACTGTCTCCAGCCCGCAGGAAATGGTAAGACAAAACTTGATGTCAGTTACTCTTAATTATAGTGCTGAAAATGGATACTGGAGTCTGCATAAATTTACACACTAATAACTTTCACATTAATCTCAATCACTATGACTGTTATTAGACCTCACATGAAAAAGTTCTGACAGAAAGGATTCTTCTTATGTGTTATTTCAGTGACTCTCCAAGGCGAAGGAGTGGTGGTCAGTTTGGAACTAGCAGAGGGGCTGCAGTGTCCAGCTCTCTCAATGTGGAGTCGCCGAACCAGGAGGCTGTGACGGAGAATTTATCTGTGAGCCCAGATATTTTTTGATATTTATATTATTGCTTTAGCATTACAATCTTTGATGTTCAGAAATCCTTTACTGAAGGAAGCACTCTGTGGTACAGTTCTGCACTGACTAACCAAGTTAGTAATTTGGTGTAACATTTGGTATTTGTCTTTATTGATGAAGTCATGAATTTCAACACAAAACGCATCAGATAAGAACAGGTCTGAAAAAATCTGTCTACTGATTTCAAACTGAATATCTGAAGATTACAACATGTCTTTATTGTTTCATTTCCAGTGTACAACATCTGTGTTGTTGAGCATGTCATTTTCTTTCTTCATAGCAAATGGTGATTGAGAATGCACGAGAAAAGATTCTGAATGACAGATCCTTACAAGAAAAGCTTGCAGAAAATATCAACAAAATCTTGGCAAGGTATACAGCCAAACATTACAAGCACTCATTTTAAGTATTTTTCTTGTATTACTTGTTGTGGTGGTATCTGACATGTCAGTTTTACATCATCATATTGTCAGTGCTCAATAAACGAGTTTCTGAAATCTGCTTCCTTGTTTTAACAGTGATAACAGTCCCCAGATATCAAAGGCTTCGTGCAGCACGGTGGAGCAGGAGCAGTCAATAGATGAAATACTGGGTCTACAGGTGAGCTGTTCATATATTAATTTATTTTTTCTCTGTGGTATTATTGTGTTGTAACCAAAATGTATGCTTGGTCTTTAGTAAACCTGTCTGCATGTATGTAAAATACTGTGGAAACAGGAAAGAGTGAAATGCATAGTGGTAAATTTGTACTACTTTGTGATTAGGGAGAAATCCATATGACTGATGATGCCATCCAGGACATCCTCGAACAGACAGAATCAGACCCTGCTTTTCAGGCTCTTTTTGATCTCTTTGATTATGGTAAGATACAGCTTTCTAAACTGATTAAATATTTGTTACTATATAAGTGCTAATATGTTGAGTTTAACCAAATAACATGTTTTGTTGAGAACATACTTCTGAGTGTTTTAATGACCAGTTACTGTTTATTTGCTGAATTGGAAATTGTGCGCTAAAAAGTGCTCACGGTCCCTCTCAATGTCCCTCAATTACATATTACATACAGTCATGTAAAAACGGTCAAATGCATTTGACCGTTTTTACATGACTGTATGTAATATGTAATTATTAAGTAACCAATAATCCATTAATTATTCTAATAGGAAAAAGCAAAACAGCAGAGGGGATTGAGCAGGCTGATGGAAATCTCAGCAACAGTGCACAGGAGAGTGATGAGACTGGCCAGGCAGACAGTGCTACAGATACAGGTAAACTGTGGAAGTTCAGTCAAATATTGCACTGTCATTGTGGTGAGTGTGTATTTGTTGTGATTTTGGTAGTACAGGCCAGCAGTGGAAAAATAAATATTTACATACCTTGCTATTGCAGAGTTAGATCAAGGAACTGATTAACCTGGTTACAGCTTACAAAAAGTCTAATAAAAGAAGACTACCTGGTCATGTTTGCACGTTCTGTTGAATATTTGAGTCATTTCTTGGCCAATTGATGGTTATGGACAATTTTTTTTGTATGTACAAGCACCAGACATATTTCTCATATTTGATGTGCAGATTCATGGAATTTCAAGTTAATACATTTACAGTAGTTATGCCCCAGCAATCAGTAGCTGGAGTCCAAGCATGATGCTAGTTAACACGGTCATCTTTTAACTAATGTACAAAAACCGGCAGTTGCCATTCTTCTCTGGTTAAATTGAACTGTCCAGTGATGTTGCTTTAGCAGCAGTTTGGACAGGTCTGAGGGCTGGCATTATGTGGCTCAGAGGAAGCACATGGTAGCCTTCAGCCTTCCAGTTCAGACAAATACTGTGATGGAGGAGAGTGTGATGTTATTGATTATAACTAAATTTTGGGAAAAAGAAGCAAATGATCAAGAATAGAGACTCTTATCATTAAGAGATATCTGTATATGTACTCTTTCAGTTGCACAAAATTACTGTTCATCAGATAAATGAAACTAATTTTTGGGGTTTCTTGCCCTTTTTAAGGTACTGGACATGAAGATTCCATATCAGGTGCAGAAACCACTACAAGGAATCTAAGAAGCAAAGCCGTTCAGGAAACAAAAAGCAAAAGGAAATCAAGCCTTCCACTCAGCACAGGCAGGCTAGGTCAAGCAGCTTCTCAGTCACGTCTACTTACTAAGAGAACAGCATCTGCAAGAGGAACCACACAAACAAAGAAAGGAACCAGCAGGAGCAAAGTTTCAGGGAGCAGTAAACAGACAGGAGCCACTAGTTCTACGTCGAGGGGGCAAGTAAACAATAAAGCAGACTCTGAGTCATCTGATCAAAATACGTCAAGCTGCTCTTTATCTGAAGAGGGAACAAGCATGGAGGTAGATGAACCAACTAGAGTTATGTCAGATGCATCAAGTCCCCAGAAGTTCCCACAGCCAGGGGTTCAGGAGAACTCCAAGACCACTAAGGCCAGAAGTGACAAGAGTACAAAAAAGGTCTCTAACAAGCAAGGAGAATCTGCTGCCAGTGTTGCTGATGATGCCTCTGCACCAGAGAAGCGGAGCACAGCAGAAAAATCTGCAAAACAGAGTGCTGGTACACAAGAAGCTCCTGAAGCTTCAGGTCAAAGCGCAAACGAGCCATCCCATCGCAGATCGATACACGTTACAGATTTCCCTGGCAAAACATCGTCTCAGCAGCCTGCAGCAAATAAGGTTCCTGTGCTTAGCACAAAGGAAAATGAGGCCAGGCCCAGTAATAAACAAGGCATTTCCTCTGAGCCGTCTGCTGTAGATGCTCATAGTTCTGCGGTCCCCTCCACTCCATCTGCTACTGTCCATGTTTCTCAGGCCCAAAGCACTGAGCCTGACCCCAATAAGATAGTGGCCTTGAAGATCATCATCAGTGATGAACATGAAGAGCAGAGCAGTGACTCTGCTCTAAACCAAGCAGTGTCCAGCATCAGCGGTGAGCGCATTCCAACCATCTTCCTTTCCTCTCCAGCCAAAACTCCAGCTAAGATGCCGCCTCCTCCAACTTCCTCTATAACTCCAGAAGAGACTGCACAGGCCGTGAGCAGCTTACAGGGGGTTGAAGCTGCTGGAGCAACAACTGTAAGCAGTTTGCAGCTCTCACATGCCAGACCACAGAATGTGGCTTGTCAGGAGGCGGGATTCATCCAGCTGATACCTGCTACCGCAACATTCGGAGGACAGAGCAGCTATTTTGTTGTTACCGATACGTCTGCTACAGCTGATCAGCAGTCTGGTATGGTACTACTTCCAAGTAGTGCAGCTCCAGGAGCAACAACAAATGCATCACAGTTGATGGCAACGCCACCTCGATCACGGGCTGTTGTTACCATGGCAGCAAATGTCCCTCAAACATTTTCACCTAGTAAGTCTGAGAACTTCTTCAAAACTATAAAATTCAAACAGGTTATTAATTGGCATATAGTGTGATTAACAATTACATTGTTTTGTTATTTGTTCATTATATGCAACTATTAAAATGCAAAACTAAAGTGGTCAGCTGTATTGATTAGCTACCTTGTTTCATAGTTGTTAATACTTTGTAGCTACCAACTGATGATGGACACAGTACATGCTCAGATAAACAAACATTATTCACTCACTGCATTTTAAATGTGCTTCAGCACCAGTTGGAACTCTTGTTGTTTTCATAGAACCCATAATATATTAATGAATGTGTTATATTTTTGCCCCAAACCAGCTAATGAAAATGCAACCACTTCTGTGTGTTGTGATGTAAATATCCGATTGTGAAAGCTTACAATGATGGAAAAGAATTGCGGCCAGTTAAAATATTTGCGATCAGGTGATTGTCTAATAACAGTGACGGAGTCTATTGCTGATATGCCCTAGAATACATGATTTAATACACGTTTTAAATCTGTCATTGCCAGCTTTGCTTACTGTAATTTTGTTCATATTTATATGAATGTTAAAACCTACATGTATGGGTTTACTGAATTACAAAATTCTCAATTTGTTAATGTTTTCGTTTTCAGCTTATTAGAGCATTTAGCGTCATAACGTTACAATTTCTTATAATAATGCACGGGTCACAAACCATGTCTGTGAGCAGTGTGCTTTTTCTTCCTTTTTCTTAATTTGCGGAAAAGAGAAAGCAGTATTGTTTGAAGAGGGAGGCCCTCATTGTGAGCTTTCTTGTTAATTTTTTTATCATTCTTCATGAAATATAATCGGAATTCAACTGAATGCTTTTATTTGGCCCAGCTTGTTTGTTTGATTGGATTGAGCGGCTTGTATTGAACTGTGCCATATTCTAATATGTGTTTTGTGTATTTCTTTAGCATCAACTATCATCATTTCTTCACCAGTTCAACCGATGATACAGAACATGGCAGTTCCAGTGTCTGTCTTTGGACAGAACAACACAGGAAAACTCACTGTGCTACCCAGTCAGGTATGTTTTTAGCTGGTAGGCATAAAGGCATGTTTGGTTAAAATTAAGCATCCATTTCACTTTTCTGATTGGGGGGAGGACAAAAAAAGTGAACTGAGTTTGCTCTTTTGTTTTACAGATGTTGCCATTGCCTGCTCCGACACTGGTAAACCAACCTGCTAAGGTTGTAACAAAACCTAAACTGGCGCCTAAGGACAGTGTGGAGCCAGGTAAGACGTTTTGAGGTTTGCAACAATAAACGGAGATATGTACCATGTTACAGTCAGCATATTGATTTTTCTTAAGTCAAGCTTAAGTCAATAATGCATTTTTCCATTTAACAACCGCCGCCCATTATTCTAATCTAAAGAGGCTACATTTTTTATACTTTTCAGGCAAAACTGGGACACCAGGAACTGACCAAATTTCAAACTCCTCTCAAAGCTCAGAGCAGCTGAAGAGTGCTACCGGAGCGAGCCCTGGTCACCGAAGAATACTTTGCTTTGATGAGAACACTGACAAGACTAATCCAACAACAAGCACTTCCACTACTGCTACAGCATCTGCTAGCATAAAAGAGCGTACAAGGGCAGATCAGATTCAGCCTGGTTTTTTCGGCAGCAGTGGTGCCAAGAGGAGAGTAGAGACTGCAAGATCACTAGAGCTAAGTCACAGTTCGGGGACAAAGGACTCCCAGAAGGTCTCTGTACATCAGCAGCAAACAGAGCCTAAAAAAAGCATGCAGAAAGAGAAAGGACCTGATCAGGCTGCTAATATAAGCACTTCCTCATCCGCTGCCACTCAGCAAGATCCATCTGTTAGATCAGAGTCAAAACAAACCTCACAGCTCACATCAAATACAGAAGAGGGTCTGACTGTATCAGCAGACACAACACAGAATCTAAAGTTATCCCATGGGGCTGTAAAGCACAAGTCTACCACAGTCAGGAAAGATTCTTCACAAGAGGATTCGCATGAAAGGAGGCCTCCGAAAACCCCGGAGGAACCTTCTGAGAGCAGCAGCTCACAGGATTCACCCGGCATCACTGCAAACAAGGAAAACGAGGTAGGAAGGCGAGAGACGCATCAGGCAGCGGTGGAAAACTTTGTATCTTCTACAGCAAGACCTTCTACACCTGCATCTCAGGGTGTGTCTGGTAAACCTATGTGCAAGACCAGCCCACTTACCAAGCAGGCCGTGGAGATGCTGCAGGATATTCAGAGCCAAAGTCCTACTGCCACCACACCCAGGAGAAAAGGAACTGGCTGCTTAGATCTTCCACTTCCAAGAACACCTGGATCAGGTCGTCTCCAAGAGGACTACCTGGATGGTTTGAGGACTCCCTCAAGGCAGAGGCTCGGACGGGAAGCAGAAGGCACACCAAAACATCTGGTTCCTCCTGCTACACCTGATATTCCATCCTGCAGCCCAGCTAGCGAGGCAGGGAGTGAGAACAGCATCAACATGGCTGCCCATACCCTCATGATACTGTCTCGTGCAGCTAGAACAGGGGCGCCTTTAAAAGACAGTTTGCGCCAGGAGGAGGCTGGTGCAGCTAAATCCAGTGCTTCCAAAGGGAAGAAACGCAAGCACACAGAACCGAGCCCTACAGCAAAGAAAGAACTACAGCTTTCGGGTTCATCGGGCAGTAAGAAGAAAGCAAAGGTGAGTGAAATAATTTTATTTGCTGAGAAAGAATTCCAGGGGCTCAATATCACCTATTAGACAGTTCTAGTGCGAGAGTATTGGAATTGAGGAATGCTTATAGAATATTGAGAATGCACCACATTTGGTATACTTCGATAGACTCATACAGCACTTATACAGTAATAGACTTGACAGCATGATTTCAGAAGTCTTTATTTATTGACAGATTTTCTTAAGATTGAAAAAGCCAAGGTATCACTTCACAGTAGCATATATTTACATGCACTTAACAAGTGTAAATAATATGCTTGATAATGATAATCTAAATAAAGTTCAGATTTTATAGTAACATTTTCTACTTTACCACTTAAGTTTTATGGTTCTATCAAAGCCCAAATACTTTTTTTAATGGAGGGTATTGACAGTATTAAAGTACATTTGATGTAATATTTAGGGCTTTTTGTTTTATTGTCTGCCATTATTTTGCAGAAGTGTTATATAAAACAGTAGAACACTGAAGGTTGTGTATTACTGCGAATAATATCGCTGCCAGGGTTGGAATGCAACAGAATGCACATAGTTGAATTATGTATTCAAAATAGAGAGGACCTCAGTTAATGGCTTCATTACACTGAACTTCCAGCTAAAGCCTAAGTAGACTGATAAATCAATGTGATTTTTGTTTCAGTTTCTTAATGCCAGCATTGCTGAGCTCTTCTGAAGGATAAAGAGTAGTGTAGCTGTTTACAGGTGATAAATTTAGCATCCTTGTTGTGCTGGACTTCTGATCAGGGGATTGTGAGAGCAGCAGAGAGATTTTTCAGGCATCAGTTAAATTCATATTTTTCATGAAATTTGTTAAGAAAATAATCACATTAAGAAAAACTGCAAAGTAAGTTAATACTGAGTATGTACAAAATCACCCCTGGTCCTTCTCAAGATGTATTGTAAATGATACAGTGGGTAATGAGGGTAAATGGATTGACTTTTTGTTGGTTTTGTTAGTAATCTATTACACCAGCAATAGTTAGCAGTCATCTGCACATTGGAATTGGTTGTAACTGTTCTGCTGAGTTGCTGCTGTCAGTAGGAAAAAACAGATATCATTGTTGGTCTATCAAGTATGACAGCATTAGCAAAGAACAGAAACAACAGAAACCATGTAGACATGCTATGAAGGGACAGCTCTTTAAAAATGTCTGGAAATGTGTCTTCATCTTTTAGAAGCAGAAAAAGCTGCTTGACTCCTTCCCGCATGACCTAGATGTTGACAAGTTCCTGTCATCCCTCCATTACGATGAATGAGAAGTAGAGACTCAGCACTGCAATCAGAACTACCTGCCGAGGAGGCGGCTGAAAAGATGGCACCAATGGGGAAAAATGACTGTCCGGTCTTTGTCTTATTTTTCACGCCTCTTATCGTAGTTGTGTATAGTTGTTGTATATGTATATGCCTTACTATCCCAGGGAAAGTTATTGTACAGATCAGTTATTGTATAGTCATTTCGCCATATTGCTGTACCTCAGTTGAAAGTCCATATCAGTGTAGATGTATTTATTTCCAGCATAAGGTTTCACTGACAGTTTTGTGATGTTCTAATGTAGTTCAAATGTATTTGAAACTAAATTTTGTTTTAATTAAAACAAACTTGACCAACAACTGCCCCCCCCTCCTTTGAAGTGTACATGTAATTTGAGAGCATTGCCACAAGAGGGAAGCATCATATGAACATGGGCTTGGACTTTGGAAACTGTAGTGGTTTTATTTGTTTAATATTTTGAAGGGGTATTTGACTAGATGGAAAACTGCTTTTGGTAGGTGATCAGAGGATAGTCAGAAACAAGTTTGCGGGAAGAGGTAATGTAAGCAAATCACTAGATTTTGTGTATATTAATAGACAAATTAAGGAATCTGTCATATTTAATGTAAAATATCTTATTTTGTAAAACTGGTAACAATGTAAAACATGACGTACAGAACTTAATGGTGACCACTGTGGATTAGATAACCTATTAATGGCACATGAAGCAGAGGAATGGCACCAGGAGAGGTATTCAGTCTTTTTTTTTTTTTTTTTTTTTTTTTTTTTTTTTTTTTAAATCCTTCATCAGCATAAAGCCAAACATCAAAATGTGTCCCATCCTACACTTGTGTTTTATGGGTGTGTGGGTGAATTAGACGAGACCAGTGAGGCCCTGTTAGAATTTAAAGAAAAAATAAAACAGAACTTGGTGTCAGTGTCTGTGCTCATAAACCATCTAATACCTGAGGCCAAGCTTTCCTTTGGAATCTTTGTAATTGGTCCTTTACCATTTGCAGTTATGCAACATTCCAGTGCAAGTCTTTACGCGTAACAGATCAGACTTTACAGGAATGGGCTTTTTTCTCAGAATACTGTGGATAGCATAAAAGCCGAACATGAACAGTCCCAATATAAAATCATTGGTTAATTCGGAACAACTTTCAAAAGTTATTTTCAGAAGGGGGGATTTAAGAAAGAATGCTGTGTCTTTACTTTCTTTTCACCAGTTGCATCTGCATGCTTGGTGTTTTTTGTTTTTTTTTCTTCATTTTTCATTTTAACAGTGTGCTGTTTCTTTGTATATAGGCCTCTGAGTAGTGATCTGGACATACATGTTTAGAGGAGTTGCTAACGATTTCTATCAAATACTAATTCTTGATGGAAAAAGGTCAAAATTCTGAACATGACTACATCACATAGTAGGTCAGGGTTACAGTTCTCGTCTTTTGGCGTGGAAAAAAAGTATTCAACAGACACAGTGTAATCCAAATGTGAAAACCACATTGTCTCTTTGAAGAATTCATTTCAGTTAAACCCTTAATTTCATGCCCCATTTGAAGTCCTGCATGTATTCCATGCTTATGAGAATACAGTAATATTAGACCTAGAAGAAAACTTCAGTGTTTATACTGTAAGCTACAGTTATACTTTGAAACAGTAATTTTCCATTAAATGTGATAATATATTCTACATAAATATGTATCAGGTCACTTTTGATGCTACTGTGGGTATCAGAAATAATATACAGATTATTACACAAAGCAACGTATTTAATATTTGCTCACATATTACCAGCATGCTTCTGAACAGAAGCAGCTGCAAAGTGTCTTCCTGATTTCCAAACTGATGTACCACAATAAACCTCTTAAAGAGGAATTCCAGCAATTGTCCATATTTAGCATTCATGTTGGAGATCCTTAAAATGGTTGAACAATGATTAACCCATAGTATTCTGTGGATATAAATTAATACGCCATTATCACTGCAACACCAAAACATGCTTTTTGGCATAAAGTAGACTTCAAGTGCTTGACAACACTGTTAACTAGCATACACTTAATCCTGATATTTCAGATCTGAACTGGAAATAAAGCTCAGCTGCATCTTTGTCATCCCTGCTCAGCTTGGGGAGAACACAACTGTCTGCTGTCCCTTGTGTTTCACATTTAACACCCAAGCCAAACATTAGCTCCCACAGCATACAGGACGCGGCCTTGTCTGTAATCGAAGACAAACGCCTTTGATCCACTGAAGAGGTGAATGACGTCTGCTGAGAAAACATAGTTGCATATTCCTGAATAAAGTGCTTTGAAAAATAAAGACAACAAAAGGATCTAATAGTTTACCCACCCTTAAGGTTTAAAGCAGCATCTATTCTCCCTGTAACACCTGACCAGTCTGGGTGGATTTTCCTCGGAAAGCCAGGATCCATCTCTTCTCTGAGTTCATCATATCTACAGTACAGATGAGTAGATATTTGTAGTTAATCACCTGCATTTTTAGACCTAAGTGTACAATGCACAACAGGTATTATAAGATGTATACAGGGCTTATAGCCTACAACAACATTAAAACAATATGTGATGTATTTAAAGCTATGCTATGTAAGATTTAGGGATTTGAAAATATGTAAATATGTGGCTTGTGCAAAAGAAAGTGTTGCAACATCTGTTGTGCATCGGATAAATGCACGATAAATCGGAGCTGTATCATTACCAAAGTTTCTCCTAAACTTCTCCTAAAACTTTTTGCTAGGTGCTACACATTATTTTAAAAGTTAATTGTCGTTTCTTATTGTCGTCATTGTGATATCTGACAGCTTTATTGAATGTTGCAGTGCCAATATTGTGCAGCCCTGGCTTCAGAGTGTGCTAAAAGACATATCTTCTGGACATATCTTCTGACACGTCTGACTTCTGATGTGAGCAAATTATCTACTGCTGTCATCATATCTTCATCAGAATAATGTAGACTTCGTCTGAGACCTGAACATTGAGCCCACCTTCTTTGTGAGCCTGTGTATGTGACGTTTATACATTATACGATGTATGATGTGGTTCTGACCTTTTTCATGCACACCCTATTTCAGAATGTTTTTTTTTTCCTGGCTCACTTACTAAACTCACTTACACAGAATAAACAGTAAACAAGTGTCAATAAAACAGTGAATGGCAAAAAACAACAACTGCAACCAAATGTTACAACAAGTTCAGAAGGAGTGAATATCTTCATTGGGTTTTAATGGACCAGGTTTTCCAGCATTTGAAGGAATTCAGCACCTGTAATACGTGTCTCCTGTGAAGAAATATGTTTTGCCGTATTTGCTGATGTGAACTGCAGCATCGATTCGCTTCACTCTCGCCGGGAAGCCGTATTCATAGATGGAGCCATAATAACTCTTGACTCCTAACTGCTGGACCACCCAGTATTTAGGACCTGATACATCCATAAAACGTTAGTACATTAGTACAATAATGCAATGCAATATACAGTGCTGTGCACAAGTATTTGCCTGTCACCAGATTTCTTCTATTTTTGCTAATTTGTCAGAATGAAATGTTTAGATAATTGTAATTAATTTTAACATAAAGACAAAATAAAGACAACATGAGTAAACACAAAAATGATCATTCGTTTACTGAAGATAAAGATTGATCCATATCACCAAACCAAAACCTATTAATCTGTTTGCAGAAACAGATGCAGTCAAACACTGATGTTAACTTGCGATGAGTCTTTTTCATCACTGTGAAGGAATTTTGGTCACTTTGCAGAATTGCTCTAATTCAGCTACATTTTCTAGCATGAACTACCTGTTTAAGGTATTTCCAAAGGATCTCAGTGAGATTCATGTCAGGACTTTAGCTTCACTTTTTTTCCGAAACAAAACCTTCATTATGTTTCTTCTAACCATTCAGAGGTGGACTTCCTTGTGTGCTTCAGATCAATGTTCTGCTGTGTAACCCAACTGCGCTTGAGCTTTAGGTCACAAACTGACTGTCAGACATTCCCAGGATTTTCTGATAGAAAGCAGAATTCATGGTTCCATCAGTTATGACAAGCTGCCCAGGTCCTGCAGAAGCAAAGCCGTACCAGACAAACACACTACCACCACCACATTTCACTGTTGGTATGATGCTCTTATGGTGGAATGTGGTGTTGGCTTTATGCAACAGGACCCACGTCGTCCAAAATATTCCAGCTTTGGATCATCAGTCAACACAATATTATCCCAAAAGTCCCAAAGACGAGCCTTTGTGTTCTTGTTGGTCAGCAATGGTTTGGACCTTGCATCTCTCCCATAGATGCCGTTTTGTCCTAGTTATTGTGGAATCAGGTACATCAACCTTAACTGAGACAAGTGAGGCCTGCAGTTCTTTAGATGCTTGTATGGGCTCTTATGTGTCCTTCTGGATAAGCTGTCAAAACCGGCCACTCCTGGGAAGGTTTACCACTGTTCCAAGTTTTCTCCATTTGTGGATAATGGCTCTCACTGTGGTTCACTGGAGTTCAAGAGCCCAAGCAATGGCTTTGTAACTCTTACCAGAGGGTAGATTTTGTAAAGGGTGGAAACGCGTGGTGCAGGAGCTAGGAGGGGGGAAAAAGGCCTTGGTCCCTGGCTTCTCTGGAGACACACGCTCAGTACACGCTCCATGCGGGGTAGAAGTGGCATTTAATGGCACAAGTCACCAACACATTTCACCATTACAATCCGGTTAACTTGGGAGTAGGTACTTTTATTTTGTTGTTATTATCACCCTTGCCGGAAGGGTGTGAGTGCCATTTTGCATGTACATACCTTTTTTTCTCCTGGTTTTGGTCTAGTCAGAGAGTTAGGCTAGATTATTGAAACCCTGGCATTGCTTTTTTTTTTTTTAGGTTTGTCAATTTTAGTCCTGCAGCATTTTTGTGGTTTATCAATTCTCATTTCTCACCTACTGTCGTTTATACTGATCACAACTCTCTGTTTTTTCTGTCTTGGATGTGTGAAAAAACAGCGTTTAATGCAATGGCCATTACTGGTTCAGCCATTTCATATAGTCATAGAACATAAGAGAGGCTCTGACAATGTGGTTGCTGATGCCTTGTCTCGGTCCCTGGTTTCCTGAGCTTTTATTGGGGTGTTATGGCTGCAACACCTTAATAATAATACTTCAATAAGTGAAATCATCGTTTATAAACAGCATTCTGTGTTTACTTGGGCTTCTTTGGCTAAGATTAAAAGTAGTTTGATGATCGAAAACATTCAGGTGTGACATATATCTAAAAATAGAAGAAACTGGGAATGCAAAAACATTTCACAGCTCTGTAAATGCAGTTAACTAAGAAACCTAGCTGTTATTTAATCAATCTAAAATGGTCATGTGGATACTTTGAAAAGCATTCTATAAGTGACGGTTTGGCGTTGGGTGAGTTACATAGCAGATCATCCTTTACCTATAAAGATGTAAGTGACTCCTTTGGCGGGAAGATCGTATGCTGCATCCACAGGTGAGGTGATGCTTGGGAGGAACTTACTTATAGGACCCTCTCTCAGCCTGTTCCAGTATGATCTCCACATTGTCCTCAGCCATAAGTAACTAAACAGGTTAAAAACATTACATCAGGGGTTACCAATGCACAGTTTGATGAATTCGCTACTTAAATAATTGGTTAAAATTCCAGGTTTAGTTGGTATGTGAGAGCAGGGAAATCTCCACCGGCCCAACATACTGCAGCTGCTGGAACAACAATTTGTATCTCCAAAATGATAACTTCACAGGAGGAAGAAAAACATACTTTACTTTCATAGGTACACATATCTTGGGCCATTTACCCTCTGTTGCCTCCAGAAGAGCATGGAGTCAATAAGGTGGGAACATTCATGGGGAGCATTCTTGGTCTGAATGATGTTGATAGTATCACACAGTTCCTGCTATTCAGCCGTGTGTTAATGCTGTGAAGTCCCTGTTTCAGATCATCTCAAAGGTGATTGATTGGATTATAATCTGCAGAGACCACCATCACCACCCTATGCTATTAACACAAAGCAAAATGAGCCCATGGGATTCCTGGAATCCTACCATCTGCATATCGTAGCAGAAACTGAGATTCATTAGACCAAATTGCATTTTCCAAACTTCACTTATCTACTTCTAGTGATCATTTATTCACGGTAGCCTCACGTTCATCTGTAGCCTCATCCTGTTCTTGAGAAGAGTAAAACCCAGCAGGGTCTTGTACTGCTACAGTCCAGCTTGATGCATTGTTCATACAGGGATGCTCTTCTCTACCCCAGTGTTGTTAAGACTATAAACTCATAATGAGTCAGGCTATTCACATATTAACTCTCTTATTAAAAAGATGGTTTTAGATATAGGACTTTTACTCATTTCACAAGCATCTGTGATCAAAAAGATTGAACATTGCACTAAGGCAACTGTTAGAACCACCACACCTGTCCAAAGAAAAACATGTATCTCCACTGTTGCAAACTGTTCTACAACACAGCTGTCCTTTACAATCTGTGAAAGTGTCATAATGAATTATATTACCAACAACAATGCTCCGAAATCACTTATAATAAAAAGTAATGAAATCTATCTAAATTAACTCACATTAAATCTTTCTGAAGGTTTTTGGCTTCTCCTGTAAAGCTACTATTCTGGAGGTACAAGGTCTTTGGAAAGTGATATTATGCTGAAATTAATTCAGAACATACTTGTTTTTAAAGAAAAGTATCTCATCTCCAACCACTGCCACAGCATCAACAGAAAAATTGGGATGACACTTTTTGGGGATCTGCAGCGTGACCTTGGGTTTTGTACTCTTTCCTTATAAAGACAACTTACAATAAATCACTGACCACAGTTTTCTTAAAAGAGGGATATTAAGCAATATATATATATATATGTATGTTTCAGCGTCTACTCACCATACAGGGTCTGGATCCCTATCGTATCATCCTCTGGCAGTGTGTACTTGGCTGAATTTAGGTATTTGTATTTGGGGTACATTAGGGCGGATGGGTCTTTGGAGTGTGAAAGGCCCAAAGAATGACCAAGCTCATGCGCAGCCACCGTGAACAGATCATAGCCTACTGCTGCAAATAATCAACACTGATTTAAAAAAAAAAACACATAATAACCAAACCCACAAGTTTACGTATCACATACTACTGGCCCATCAATTTATATTGTATTTAAATATATTATGCATCAAATGAAAATCATTTATGTATTGTCTACGATATATTGTCTTGCTCCTGTCTTGCTCCTACCAACCCAGAGAGGTTAGTTCCAACAGTTATCAAGCCTTTTAGCCAAACCTCTGGAATACTGAACTAAACCACTGGTACTACTGGAATAAAACACAACATTTAAAGAAAACACTAATATACAAAACTCTAACCCTGAAAGTGAACTCTAGATATTGAGCTAATTTTTTTAGATGGGTGATATTAGGTTAGATTAGCTTAGGTTAGAAGGGTAATATATTGTCTATACAGGATTGCTTTTTCGGTTTTAGCAGTTGGTTTTTAATGTCTGTTCAATTTTACACATGGTCCATAGTTTACTACTGTCATTTAATGTTAGTTTAATATAAGTGTAATATAATAGTCTGAGGCAAAGTTAATATAATTTGCCTCAGATAAATTTTGAAAGAACAGTTTAATTTTCATTGTGAATGAAAAAATAAGTTGTAGTTTCTGGTTAACAATTACAGTACTGTGCTGGGGTAATTTTGGTGTAATAAAGATTTTTTTTTAGATTTGTGAAACATTCTATTGTCACACAGAGAACCAGTAAAGAATTACCAAATTATTTAAAATAATAATAATAATAATAATAATAATAATAATAACAATAACAATAACAATTATTATTATTATTATTATTATTATTACTAAATAGTGTATTCATTAAGAATCGCCCTGATGCCATGGTATATTTATGAAATATTATGATATTGCTTTGTATCAATATGACCAAACCCTAACTAGAACTACAGAAACTAAATTCTAAATTGGACCTAAACTCTAATGTTGGAATTAGTGTTAGCAGTTATAATAATAAATATTGTGAATAAAGCAGTAGTTACTGGACAATGAGTTCTAATATTAATAACCAAACAATAAGCTTTGAATTTAAATGCATATAATCTAATACTGGAACCAGTATAAACATAATACTGGAACTCTGTAGGGTGGTAGATTCTTAGGAGTGGGGCTGGGCAACCCTGATCTAAGAACTTTCGTTTGGGATTTCGCACATTACCTTGTCTCCATGCAAATAATGATTATGATTAATACTTTTTTTTCCATATTGCACCTGACTGTCTGTGGCCCACTGTCCAAAGCTCATCATCATCGAAGTGCATGTCTCCTCCAACACCCTCTCCAGGCTCAAAGGCATGAGCCAGCACTCCTCTCGGGCCGTCAAAGGGGAAGAAGTCTCCATGAGCTGTGAAATGACATATCACCAGTTTAAACTGCAGCCTTTTCATACTGACATCAAGTGCTAGAAAGATTTTTACACAATAAAACTAAGCATGTTTTCGTTGACTGATTTCTAGAGCGTAACAGTAACCTACCCTTTCTAGTGAAGGTGATCATGATGTCAGCCTCGCCTTGGTTTACTCTGACGAACTTCATTGGTACTACATCACTCCATAACTTAAATGCCATATGAAAAGTGGTCTCTACCTCCTCCCTTGTGAGGTCTGTGGTGTACTTTGCAATCCTGCAGTAATATACAAACACATTTAGCAACCTGAGAAGCTCTGAAACTAATCATACTAATCACCTGACAGTATAAATACACTAAATGCAAAGTTCTCTAAAACACTTTATTGCACAGTGTAACAAATAGCTCAAAATAACACTGTTGCATAAAAATGTTGTCCAAACTTTGTCCTACTCCATAGCTTCTTCATAAACAAGACAGAATATTAGACCGGTAGGTGACGGTGCGATTCTTCCATTTGGGTCGTCCCGGGTACAAGCTGTAATTCTCAACATCAGGTACTCCACATCTGGCTTTTTTCATAATGGCAAGGGTTGGAGGGTCCAAATGGCCACTGTCTGCCAGTCCAAAAAAACTCTGCATTTCTTTCACCTTCTCCTCCATGGCTGCCAAATGCCTTTTGTTGCGAGGACTTCCGTTTAGCTGATAGAACTGCTTCAAGTATTCCTGTCCAGGCATAAGTCATACAGAAAGCAGGTTAGTCAAATGACAAGAAACAGGATAATGTAATCAATCAATCATCAATCACAAGTTTCTAACACTGAACGTTTCCCTCCATTCAAAAGGAATTCCACTGATTTATCCAGTTTCAGCATAATTGGCTTGTTGAGAAGTAAACAATCATTCAGGTTTGAAAAAAAAAAATAAAAAGAAGAAATGTTCCATTTATGTTCCAACATCAACAATAAATGTAAGATTTACAATTTTTCAGTGTTACATAAACAAGCTGTAAAACTACAATAATTGTTTTGTTTGTTTATTTGAATGCAATGTTCATGCTAAAATGATACAATATTTTCTAGATATTAAATATTCCTTGCAGTCATCTAATTGTGTGGGGAAAAAAACATGTTGAAGACCAGAAAATTTATTGTGAAACTAGTGAAAAACATTCTCTAAGGCATCAGCCAATGTATTCATAGGCATTTTGTTTAATAACTAGCTTTAGGAGAGTTTTGACCACCTTGGTTCCTATCACTGATATTACACACAATTCAGACATTCAGTTCATTTGTTTTTTTTCTAAATAAATAAATAAATAAATAAATAAATAAATAAATAATTCTTTGATTGTTTTGCCTAATTCCCAACAGAATTTAACAAAAAAAAAAAAATAACATGAAATGTTACTGTTTACTGCTTCCAATGTTCCAAACTTTCATTGTCAGACCATTATCAAACACTGTGCTGTACTCTACAAAAACTAAAGCACAGTTTGTGTTATAATGTACTTTAGTAATGTTTTATTCTTTATCCTATTGGCAGTTTTGACTTTTAAGTGATTACTCTATTAACACCCTGTAAGACCCTATACAGAGAAAACATTTTCAGGACATTCAGCTAGCAGATGTGACTCAGCTAGCAAATCTAGGACGGAGTAGAGACAGATTGTAATTGAAAAGAAGAAATTGTGACTAACCTCTGCATACTGGATGTCCTCTAAGCTCAGCCTGGCCTCTGGGGGGACAGGCGAGCTCCACATAACGTCCACAATCACTAGCCAACTCAGCAATGGGATCCAAGGCCATAGCTTCCCCATTTTAACCTAGCACCATAATATTCTCTTACAGGTGCTGTCTGGGGCTTTATAAAAGACACCGTGGCTCAGAGCAGAAAGGTCACGTGGGCTCCAAGCCCTATAAACCAGCATTTACCTGAAGGGCTTAGTGGTTACTGACATCGTACATTTAAAACAAGAGCTCATATGAGATCATGTCTTGTTTGCTTCATCAGAAGGTTTATGGCTTAGAGTGCCATTAAAATGATTTGTGTTTTTACACCCTGTCAGAATGTTACACTGATTAGACACGTGTGCTTTTAGAAGAATAAAGAATTTGCACCTCTTTTGCATGCAAAATCCACTTCTCGATGGCTCTATGGCCACAAACGTGATTATATTACCATTCCATTATAAGCAAATAGTACAGTTATGTGTAAGAAATGAACTGTTGGCTTTTTTTCTGATTAAGTGTCTTTATTTCACTTTATTTCATTCTTTTTTGTTTTATTTACAGAGGAACTCCGATTCCAAAATGTCTGCATAGTCCAATGGCTGAGATCAACGAAGTCATTCAGTGGAGTTTGATGTGAAATGATTCACTGTAGGGAAACTTACTGACTCTGATTTCTTTACAGTGGTGTTGATGGGAACCAGGCCTTGAGAATATACCCATTTTATTTACTCTCTAAAAAGACCAGTGAACCTACACGTCTTAAAACGTAAACATGTAGTGTTTATATGTATATTCTAATAATGAAATAAATGAAACAAATGGGGGCTAATTTTCCTTCTGATGCCTTGCATGCACATCTCTGCCATAAATACACTATAATAAATCTATCAAAAACTTCATGCAAATCTATCATAATGTATCGTATCAGAGCAAGAGAAGCCTGAGTGACAGCTGACAGCAACTTTTACAGGTTTATATACTTACCCTTCAAAGTGCATTCATATTCTAATAGAAAAAAAGAAAAAAAAATTGCCACTGGATAGATGTTATCAAAATCTTTAACTTGATATTAATTTGCCTAAAATATCATGCTCCTCTGGTTGTAAGCATTGGATATATCTTGTTTAGAACTAGACTCCTGAAACTTCTAGGCATTATACGCAACTGTGGCTAAGAAATCAAACTTGAAAGGCTGGTTTGAACCTGATATTTCGTTATCACAGCTATGGTGAGGATATTGTCAACATCCTTAACCTGGAGCAGACAACTGTCAAATTCCAAAAATGCCAAGGCTGCACTGACAACATTAATTATTTTAAATCTCTCCAAATTTGATATCCTGCATATGTTGAATATTTATTATACATTATTTATTGCCTTGTTTATTATAATAATGTAGAATGTATACAGAAACCACTTTTCTCAGCTGCCTGAACTGCCTTGTTGGAATTTCAGCCCTCTGTTACAAGGTGACATCATCTTGTAATCCAAACCTTATTCCCTGCCTACCGGCAAGCTTGGCACACACCCAGCAAATACTGGAGGCCGTGTAGGAGCACAACAGAACGCAGTGGGCATATCAGAGCACACCGTCCTCATGAAAATGAGCACAATAAATGCCCTTCAGGAGGGGGTAAAACTTTAGCTGTTACATTTGGATTACTTGTCATTTTAAAATCACACAATTGAAATAAAGAAAAAAGACTTTTTCAGCAAAATGACTTTAACCTGATGGGATGTACCCAAGAAAAGTGCACTGTTAAAACAAAAATACAGGTTTAACGGTCCGTGCTTTATGTGAGTTGTGAGCAAAAGTTTGGGTGCCCTTGATCAAATGTTTCTGTTCTAGGTGAAAATAAGTTACACATCCCCTACAGAGAACACACCTTTGCACAGAGAACACACCTAATGCACAATTTTGTTTATTTGCTGATTTTAACATACAGGAAAAATGAAACATTTATATTTTACATTGTATGTTTTACCATTATGTTAAACTCAGCAAATACGCAGAAAATTTGAACTAAAATTAGCTAAATAAGTTGCACATTTCTGAGAGTTGTCTGTAGAGAATCTGTTAATTTATTTTCAGAAAATCAACAAAACATGCAATTTGTCCAAACCTTAAGAGTATAAATGAATATGTATTTGAAAATGTCCCAAACGACAAAAAATCCTAAATATACTACACAAGAGCTTAGGGCAGAGAAAGTCTAGCACTGTTTGATCTAAAGTCTAGCACCTCTCTGCTCTAAAAAGGTTTGTCTGAGCAGGAAAATCACCACACTGTGCAGGAATCCAGCCCTTCAGGACTAGAGTTCCCCACCCTTGACCTGACACAATGTATACTTAGCACTGGCACACATGCTGTTCACAATGTTTATCACAAACATTAGCATTAAAAACATTTTTATGTATCCTTTTAATCCGTTCATCCTCCTGTGAGTTTCAAGTGTTTCAAGTATGATTAAAGTCTTTAAACACAGCATTCACCACACAATCCGCGCAGGTCATACACTTAAACTAAGCTGCAAAAAACAGCCCGATTTGAATTCGTTGTTCACATGCATCTCTTACATATATGCACATATTCAGCCTACAGCAATTTCATCTCACCCACACACACTGATCAGTCCAACAGTAACGACAGCAGCCTGTTTAATTCTAAGGCACAAAGAGAGGTTGGAAAAAGGTCATGTAAAAACAAATGATGACCTTTTTGAACGGAAGACCACACAAACGTTTTAAACTGACCTCCGGGGGAAAATACAGGACCAATGAAAGAGACTTTTGGATGGAAGTGATGGAAGACATCACTGATCAGCTGGGTGTTGTACAGTACAACTGTGCGTTTATAGCCTTACTCTCAAAACAATGAAGAAATGTTGAAATGAGTTAGGTGTTCGGTATCTAGAGTAATAAAATATGCTTTCAAAGAACTCCAGCTCTTTAACTCCAGCTCCAGCTCTTGTAGTGTCCACAGTCTTTCTCTTCCTAATGGTCCAAAGTGTCCTTCCCACTTATGATTGCATTCTGGAGGGTGGAGTAATCTGAAACTAAGTGGGTGTCTTTACTCAATAACACCCAAGCCAGGAATTTGCTTTGCTAACTTCAATAACCTTCTTCATTTTCATGTCATACGTGTACACCTCTGGTCCAAGAAAGAAATGCAGGAAACCTGAGAATGCAAAACAGAGAGCAGAACACAACACATGAACATGGATACTCTCAAATAAAGTTCTTTCTTAAATATAAAAACATTAAATATAAAAAATATTGTTTCAGTTCAATTACAAATATATATATATACATATATATATTTTTTTATTATTTTTTTTTTTTTTACATTTTGTACATGTCCTGAATGTACATGTCCTGAATGAGAAATGGAGCTGTAAACGATCACAGAATGTAGGCAAAATAAAGTTCCATCCATATCCATAAAATATCCATATTT
>CM067488.1:14929062-14953357 GCA_034552555.1 Semaprochilodus insignis
AATATCCATATTTGACAAGTGATGTTCAAATCTTGATAGGCGACTTAAAATGATTTTAAAGATATAATTACAGTACATAAGAACTCAAAGTCCTTAAAAAATAATAAAACATTTTGAAATACTGTTTAAAAGTATAGTGTTTCAAATTCTAAATTACTGTATAAATAATAGCACAAATGATTAATTTTACAAGTGATTATAAACTTCGAATGGTAGTCCGATTCCATAGATATAACCTGCAGAACAAGAAAACAGCAGAATATATAAACATATTATATTAGTTCACCAGAAATGGAATGGTGAGTACAAGCACTCACCATTTTTGTGAACAGCTGCACTTATGGGCTTGCTAATGCCTGAGAAATCATCGGAGATGTTGCGTGGATAAGAGTCCTCCATGACCTTTAGCTTTTCATTGTATCTGAGACAACACCAACTCAGAATGAATATTAAATGACATATGAATATGATATGAAAGTGACACATGATCATGTAAGGCCCTCCGGTTACCTCCAGTACAGGTCCTGGGTGAAGAATAAGGTGTGGACAGTTTTGTGAATATGTACAGCAGCATCTATTTGCTCCACCCAGACTGGGAATCCGAGCATGCCGATGTTTTTACGTCGGCCTCTCAACTGAGACCCTTTCACTGTCCAGAAGCTGGACCCTGTATTAAAACAGAAGGATGTGGAAAACGTTAACATGACAGCTCCTCTAAGGCAGTACATTTATTTCAAATCCAGTCAGATTAAATAAAAACACTTATTCATTTTGTTCAGCTTCAGGATAAAAGTAGAAAACATACATTTATGAGGAAATAACATCAAACCTCTACAACTAAAACATTATTAGATTTTCCAGTATGATTTTAGTACAGCTTCCTTTCTTTAGAGCAGACTTGCTTTCAGTGTCCCAGAGACATCTGCGGGGAGATTTTTACATACCAAGTTCAGTAAAAGATTGAAGTTGGTTGCATTTTCTGCTTGTCACGCCCAATTACAAATGCAGTAGTCCTCATCAGCTGTAATGATCTCTTGCACATCCTTATGCGACTTACATCGAATCTCCTCTCTTCATTTTAGAGGTATGTGAGAAAGAAATGTGTGAGGCAGCTAAGGTGGGTTGGTAACAGCTTGTGGGAATGTTAGTGTCTGCTTGAAGGGGAAAATAATGACAGTGGCTCATGTGGGAACAGCGTTTGTTGGGAAGATGCATCTGTAACTTACAGGATTTAAGACTGGATGGATAGAGGGATTAAGATGGCAGCACAAATTAACAAATGAAACATTAATAGATTTGACATTAGCACTGGAGGCTTTTGTGTAGTTTCTGTTGTGTGTTATTTTCTGCTTTTTCTTGATGCTGAAAAAATAATAACTGACCATGTACAATACTTTACAAGCATTTAGAAACATATTCATTCATTATTCATGTGTACCGCTAAACAGGTAGGCCGTGGAGCGTTGGCGAACCCAGTAGGCAGCATCAATCCTCGAGTTGATGTTTGGCATGAAGTTGTTGATAGGACCCTCCTTTATATCATTTTTGTTTTTGTGCTTGATCCATAGATACCTTAATAGATAGAAAATAACAGGAATTCTGTAAGGGTCAGTAAGCACCTATGACTTAAATTCCCTTTGCCACAATAAAAGTGTAATGTGACCAGATACTGTGATACTAGAACCAGGACTTGATTCAGTTCCAATTTGTGATATGCTAAGCATTATGATATATGATATATTGCAATATATTTTAAATTCTTACGTTAGGCTGCAAATTATGCCTTGAGTGGTCTCTGTGAGACCTAATGAAGTTCACATTTTAGAGTTAAAAGTCTTGCTTAAGGAATAATACTATAAACAGTGTAACTGGAAGCATCTCAGTTCACCATTAGGCTCAATCCATGTTAAAATATTGCTACTTCTATTAAAAATGTATCAACACTTGGGCCTCCTTCTGTTGATCTGCATATCATGATGCCACTTTGCACTGACTTCATCACCTCTAGGAATCACAGATGTAAAATAAATTGCAAAATGACTCCAAAATGACTCCAAAAAAGTTAAATTTTTGAAGGTTTTTTTTTTTACGTATTACACCATATGTGTGCCTTACCTGCCTTTGAAAAAGAGAGTGGCATCCCCTAAAGTAGTAACAGAATCAAAAGATAGGTCGGGACTGCATTTATCCTTTAATCCCATGGGGAAATAAGAGCGGGTGTACCATGGGATGAAGGGATAGCTCCAACCCAGCCTTGGGTAATAAGGCCTTTGAATGGTTGGTCCTGTGGAGAATGTAGAACATTACTTATGATTTCTTACAGAGTGAATATAAATGTCAACAATGTTCGCTTGTGGAAAGTGAGTGAATAGGTACCATAGAGTGCGTTGATGTTCCTGATATCTTCACTGGAGAGCAGGTTTTGTGTTTTTCGGAGTTTGTAAGTGGGATACATGAGGGACTCAGGATTTTGTGAATGCCTCAAACCCAAAGCATGTCCAAACTCATGTGCTGCAACTAGATACAGGTTAAACCCTGCAGTGGGAAAGAAATAGCTGTTAAATGAGCTCTCAGCTAAAAATGTCCTAAATTATATATCAATATTTCTTACACCATGTAAAAACAAACCAAAATGGCAGCTTTACAGGAGAAGGCAAAAACTTTATTTACTTTCAATGTAATTTAATGTACAGGGATTTCATTTCAAGCTATTTTTCGGGTGTTTTTATCATGAACTTAGTAACAGTCAATGTAAAGGACTGCTGATATTCTCAAATTATGTCAAAAAGGAAACTAGATAAAAATTAACCAAGCAGATTGTAATTTTCACTCTTATTAGTTTCATAGCAGACTGTAAGATACTGGAAAAGCTGACATCGCAATATTGTTTTTTTTGCTATATAAATTGCACTATGAAAAAATCAGCAATTTTCAGCAGATGAATTCTCTAGCTGGATTAATAAAAGTATAATATAATATTAACCTTACTCTGTATTACAGAAACACTCCAACTAGACCAAACTTACTAAATACTGTGTTAACTTTAGGATAAATCCCAACAGTGTCTTAACTTCTGTTTTAGATGTTTGTTTCTAGTTTAGTATAACCAGCATTATGTCATTACACTTATCTACACTGTTAAATGGAACTTTTTCACTAGTAAGTTGTGCTTCCCATTGTTTCTAACTCCCCATCCACGGTCCTCTCTTATTAACCTTCCTGTGCTAATGTTAAAGAAAACTCTTGGATTAGATAAAATATTACAGTAATGGTGGTAAACAATTGCTCGCCAAACTCTCACTCCCTGTTCTCAGGCACAACTGTCATGTAGACATATGGACGCAACAAATTCCACTTGTGATTTCAGTGCTCTCTCTGTGTTAATAATGGCTAATCCTGAATTCTCCTTCACAGTTGACAACAGAACAGGACCTAATGCCAAACATAGGGTCTCACAGAAAGAGTTTAATTTAATGTAATTAAGGAAAACGAAACTGAAACTGAGGAGTGGTTACCATCAGATAAACAGCAGGGAGTGCTCTCACAACATTCATGCTTCAGGTTTATCACACTTTAATAATGTAACAAACCTACATTTAGCTGTCTGTGTATGGTCTGTTGCTTGAAAACAGGCATGACAGCTGATTGTGGACTTCAATCGAGTGGTTTATGATTTTAGACAACTAAATCAGATTAAATTCCATTAGACAGTTTTCTCTTGGAGTGTCATAGAAAATGAGAACCGAGTGAGTTTTCTGTTTGTGACCAGCAGAAAAAAGTTGTAGTGTGCCTTGTTTGATTGTATTTGCCTTACTTGACAGTGCACATCCCATGATATGACTATTGCTCAAGGACACATTGAAATAACAATACTAAAATATAATAATAAAAAACATATGATAAAAACAATGAATAATAATAATATTATTTACTAATACTAAAATTTGTCCCTTCAATTAAATCTGTATTCCCCGCTAAATCAAGTCTGGGAACTGAACCGGTTCTGTAACTTCAAACAAAAGTCCTATGTGAACAAGGGCAAACTTTATGCATATTGCCATATTAAAGTTTAGGTAATTGATATGCAATTATAACATATACAATGTGAATTTAAATAATACGATTTAGGTATTAGTATACATGTTAGTAGATATTTCAAGATGTTTGTGCACAGGGAGTGAATAAATTGCTCAATAATATACTGTAAATATCAATTTAAAAGCATTTTTGGCAAGTTGTCTTCCTTGATATTAATATTAATTGTCCACATGGATATTAATTTTCTAGTCACATTGTTTCTGATGCTATACAACCTTTTTTGACTTTTTGGTGCCCTACTAATTATTCTGGTCCTGTAAAGTTGCAGAGGACTAGCATTTTAGATTCCAACTGTTTTCATGTTATTGGAAACATTGATTCCAAATGCATCTGGTAACAATTGTTTTAATGTATTCTGTTCTCATCATGTGTATGTGCAGATATATTTGCATATATATATATATATATATATATTTGCACACCAATTCACCTACCGTTAGAACCTGCAGTCCAAAGTTCATCATCATCAAAATGAACATCTCCTCCAATACCCTCTCCTGGGTCGAAAGCATGAGCCAGTGTGCCTTTGGGTCCATCAAAGGGGAATGAGTCACCATGGTCTAGGTTGTCACAGAGGTAGGCAGGCACAGAGAAAAACAGATAGCTCAACAAAAATACAATTGTACAATTGTACAACTTTACAACGGTTAATCCTCTTTGCACCTAATCAGTGCATTTTTAAAATGTCAGATTCTTATTCATACGCCAGAATGTCTTCACTGGAAAACTGTAGGCATATCTGACCCTAAGGCCTACTTACTCTTTGTGGCAAACTCCACTATAATGTCTGACTGCTGAGAATACGACCTGAAGAACCTTAAAGGACTGGCCTTCGCCCACACATCCAAAGCTGAAGCAATCAAGGAATCTACTGTAGTCATGGGTAAATCACTGGTATACCTCCCAACCCTGAAATATCAACAGAAGTCATATTTGGCCTAAAACAGAAACATATTCACTTCAACTCCATAGGTCTATAGGCTTCTGAAGATCATTACCTGTAAGAGATTGCAGTCTTTTTCCACCTGTTACCTTGGTTGGAAACATAATCCTTAACGTCAGGGACACCACACCTTGGTGTCTTCATTACAACCAGAGTTTCAGGGCTCAGGCTGCCAGTCTGATTGAGTCTGAAAAAGCCCTGCATGTCCTTCAGTTTGGAGGAGAACGAGGGGTTACTTCTCTTCCTCCGGCCAGTTGGATCTGCCTGAAAACTGTAGAAGCGTTGAAGGTATGTCTGGGAGAGACGAATAGCAAGATGCTTCAACTGAGTGTAGATGAGGTGCAACCAAGAATAAAGACCTTTCTGAATAAACGGTGCAACACACTCCCTACGACACAGCAACTATGACTTTACATTAAGAGAAATACATGAGGCTGCATCCAAAATGGCTATTTGTAGACATTTTATATACTGCTTGAGTACAAGAGTGAGTGCCTAAAAAAGAGCAATTCATAAGATGATGCAAAATGTTGTACTCTAAGCAATAGGGGGCAACATATCACCATAAAGTTGTGGTGTCCTTCCATGTCTATGCAAGAAACATATAGTCCCTCCTCTTCAGTGTTAGCATTAACAGCTGTTAACTCACAGTCTAGAAGAAAGTTGCGAGTTCAGCATCAAACTACATCATTTACTCACTGAGTGTCTCCAGCTGTGGAAAGCAGCACCTATGTTAACTCGTTTTGCATTTTTGTTTAAGCGGATAATCGTGGTCATTATAGTTTAGCCATCGTTTGTGTTTCATGTTCCTGTCATTGGCCACCTGCCCTTAAATTACCTAACCAGGAGCAGAACCTTTAACATGATTGAGAAGAGATTGGAATACACAGTCGAGGCAGTGTTACTTCTTCATCCTCTTGTGTTTTAAAAACATGCTACAGGGATTCACTACCACCTATTATTATGAAAGAGGACAGGCAGGGGCTAACTGGTTAGCATGCTAACGTCAGCAGATATCTTTGTAACATGATACATGTACGTCTCTGACATTCTGTAAAAACTAATATTTCTTCACATTCTGTTGATAATTTTAACTCATTCTGAAATGTTTTGAAATTAGACTTAATCTTACGTTTTGCTCCTTTAATTCCTGTTCAGTGTACTGTGTTGGGAGCCATTTGAGAGTATGCCTGAATATTAAACTGACAAAGATACATCACTCCAGTAAGCTGACTGAGTTTGAGTTTATCCCTTCATTTGGTCAGTGCATGATTGGTCTCTGCTTTCATTTTCTTATTATTCCTTTGGTGAGTAAAAACATATTAGCATTTTTGGAATTAAAGCAAAACAAGGAACAGAGCCGAGGGTCAAAAAATTAACACCAAGGGCACATAATGCTACAGATCTCTAAAAGTGTTAATAACAACATTCCATAAAGCAAAACAAAAATGATTTCATGCTGCGTTGTACGAAAGCCAGTGCAGTAATATCAATAGCTGAAAACAGAAAAACAAGAAAATAACCACTTACATCTGCTAGAATCAGGTCATTGTGGGTTTTACCATCCCCAAATGCTGTTAGATTTTCTCCCTTGAGCTGCAGTAGAGGTGCAGCAAAACCCTGGAAAACAGACAGAGCACAGGCACAAGCTAAGCCAAACCAAATCCCCATCTTCAAGCGCTCTAAGTCATGGAGGCACTGCAACTGGCCGGCTAGGGAAGACTCAGGGTGGAAGATATAGGTAGCTGAGAATGGCCTTTAACATGTTGTTATGACTCAGTGAGTGCCAAAGCTGGAAAAACCTCATGCCCTGGGAGGAGTTCGCTAAGGTCACAGAAGGAAAGAAAGATCCTGTGGAGATGTATCAGATTATAGGCATCAAGGGCACGTTTCTCAGTGGAGGAATTAGGGGAGACGTTGCAATAGAACACCTTCCAATCTCCTATTTCTTCTGTGTTTCAAGGTCACAACAATCACTTTGTTTTCCATTTAGCTTCTGCAGACCATACGTGTATAAGTGTTAGTATGTGTAAAGGTTTTCATATGGCTCCCATTTTACTTTGCACGTTTAATTAAAAAAATGAAATGAATTTACAATATTGCTGTCAAATTGGTACCTCTGACAATTCAGTGAAATTACTCAAGCTGAGAAAATATGTCAGTAATCAATCAAAAATGTAATTATGTTATTAAAAAACAGTTTTATAAACAACAAATGTAAGTTTCTTAAGCTTGGCAGTCCAAAATACAATATACTAATGTAAGATTTTTACTTTATGACATTTCAAAATCAACTAAAATTATCAACAGAATGTGAAGAAATATCAGTTTTGACAGAATACCAAATATATCTATGTATGGTGTTGCAGAGAGATTTGCTGAAGTTAGCTTGCTATCCAGCTAGCCCCAGCCTGTCCTGCCTTGTAATACAACCTTGTACCTCAAGAGGCGCTAGTAAGTCACTATACATTTAAGCTACATTAGCTTCATGGCTTCAGTGCAAAACTAAAGACGCAAAACATGTTTTGGCCCATCAGCTACACGTGGCCTAAGGGAAACATTGTATATATCATAATACAAGTCAACCTGAAATCAGACTAGATCTTTTTGCTGTTGTCAGTTCATGTCTGCAGTCACATTAACCATGATTTATCATGGCATTATATTTTAAAGACCAAACTGTTGTTTTCTTCAAACATTTGAAAGAGCAATGACTTTTTGTCACCTCAACTAAAAAGAAGTTTTGACATTTGATGATGTCACCATACAACAGTGGGATGGAAAAATGTATTTAAAGATGATTATTATGTTTCATCTCTTCTCCCACCATTCCCATGATCACTGAAGAAAAGTCACTATAGCATAGAGTCGAATGAGTACAACATGAGAGGATGAGGAAACAGCACTGCCCCAACTGTGTATTCTAATCTCGTCAGAGAGGATACATGAAGCCGAGAGCCACTATGACAAAATATGTTCACAACAGAGACTCGAGTCCCCCCTTTACACCAGTGGAAAATTCACAGTATGGAAAATTCCCAGACTGTATGAGGGCAGGTAGACAATGGAATGAGTAAACTTAACGATAGTTTAAGATTTGGCAAGTGACCACTATAATGACTGTCGCTGCTGCCTGCTTGTCTCAAGAATCCACATTCCGAGACAAACAAAAGAAGGAATATAAATAAAAGCAAAACAAGAGTTTACACTGGTGTTAGTATCCGTCGCTGGAGTAAAGGAACTGAAGTGGAACTGAAGAGGGGGGAGGAGGGACTATGCATTTCTGGTTTATGTTTCTTCCTCTTTGTTTGGAACATGAATTCGACAAATGGAATCACCTTACCAATTACTCCTTTAATGAAGTCTGCTCTGTTTGACCAACCAATGTCCTTACGTACATAGACCAGCATCCTTTTGTTCTAAACGAGAAGAAAATACACTTTTCACTTTTAAAGAGAACTCAGACTGTTAAAACTTGTATGCCCATTATAATATATTAACCAAACTGAAATGGTTTATTAAAAAAATAAGACAAATAGGCAAAAATCCTTCTACCAGTAGGTCATGCTTTAATGATATCAGGTGTAATGGAGTCAGTCTTTGGATGACAGCATACTCTAGCTTAGGACACACACTGTACATATGTGTGGAGTTATTTACCTTGCTGTTCCTCACTTGGTGGACAAGGCAGAGAGCAACCATTTAATCTGACAACAAATGACAACTCACTAGTAGAGTAGAATTTTAAGGAATTTTGAAGAATGTTTGGGAATTTTAAGGAAGCATTTTGCTTATTTCATGCAAAACATTGCAACAGTACTGGGCATGTACACCACAGTAAGGCTTGCATGTCTTAACAGTCAGTGTTCCCTTTAATCTAAGTCTCCCATTTTATACCAAGTCTTAAAATTTCTTGGTTTTTCCATGGAAGAGCTGTAATTGTGTGCTTGTTGTCTACGTCTAAAAAGAGACTGGTGTTTTTTTCACTATGAACATACACATACATGTGTTCAAAATACATAATTTAAAATATACAGCTCAAACAATCTCCCCAAAGGAATGCTGAAATGAGACCTAATTGTGGGCTTGCTTTTCTTCAAACTGTAAAACGCTGTCAAAGAGACTAACTGGAAGATTAGTGGTAGCAAGGTGAATTCCATGCAGTTTGATGTGATGTGGAGCATGTAAAGTATTCACTGTGAACATATGCACTGTGAACATGGTTGACATGTAGACAGTCCACAAAGACTTACAGCTTTCACCAATAAAAGCGTTTATAGTATAACAGCAACTGATGATTAAGAGACACTCTGATGCAGAAAGTGGAGTAAATTATACTGAAACTTGCAATCCTTTGCATCCTTAGCATGCCAAAAGCTTTGCCAGAGTTGCTTTGAGCTAAGTGAAATTAGAGCTTGTGTAATTGTATATGGTCTGGGTTTCTCGCCTGAGAGAGACCACAAGGGTCATTAATTTACCTCCAAGCATCGCCTGTTAAAACACATCTGTAGCCCGCACAAAACTCACAGACCTCTCTAAGTCCCGAGATCACCATCATCCTTTAAAATTCCTTCTGAACTGCAATATAGCAGGACCGGAATCAGAACAACAACTGCCAGATTGTGCAAAGCATATTGCCAATGTGCAATCCTAATAGTGTGTCTTACCATTCTGATGCATGCCTTATTTACTGCTATGGTTTCACAATATATAGCTTTAGGCCAGTGACCCATAATTGGTGTTTATTACTTAGCTTCCATTGCACAACACACATACTTTTTATTTGTGCACAAAAAATCCCCACACCCACTAAAACTTGCATAAGCGGACAGGGATTACCAATGAGGTTCAAGGGCTTCTTTGTCCAGAATGGAAGATGTTGTCACTGGGGAATGAACACCTAATAAGAATTTCACATACGGTATTAAAGGAAACATGTTTTGGCCCATCAGCCACATGTGGGCTAAGGGCAGCATTGTATAAATCATAATACAATAATACACTTTTTTGCTTTGTCAGTTTATGTCTGGAGTCATATTAGGCATGACTTATGATGTCATTATTGTTTTCTTTAATCATTTGGAAGAGTAATGACTTTTTGTCATGTTACCTCAAAAAAAATGATTTTTGATTATGTCACCATGCACCAGCGGTGGGCTGGAAAAAAGCATTTTATTATTATTATTATGTTTCACCTGTCCTCCCACCATCCCCATGATCACTAAAGAAAAAAAGTTCATCTAGCTCAGAGACCCTCGGTAACCAATCACTTACGAATTTGGAATCACATTACATTGAGGTGGTTGTGTTAAGATTTCCGAGTTTTCCAAGTATAATATCTGGTCAGGTTGTCAAATGACTAAAATACAAACATTTAAGCGTAAAGTAACTTTAGTTTAGGAACACTACGGATGAAAAGGAGATGGATAGAGTGGTGCTTGAAAGTTTGTGAACCATTTAGAATGTTCTATATTTCTATATATATTTTATACACACAACCTAAAAGAGAACCCAGTTAAACAAAGGGGACAAAACATTATACTTGGTCACAATTTATAGAGGAAAATGATCCAGTATTACATATCAGAGAGTGGTAAAAGTATGTGAACATTTAGGATCGGGTGTGAGTGGGCACCCTGCTTTATTTAAAGAACAGAGATCTGACCTTTACAACACATGTGAATCCTAATGTGGAAATGTACCATGACACCAACATAGGAATTGACACCAATTTCTAAGGACCTCAAAAAATGAGTTGTTGATGCTCATCAGGCTAGAAAAGCTTACAAACCCATCTCTAAAGAGATCCAACTCCACCTATTCACAGTCAGACAGACTGTGTACAAATGGAGGAAATTCAAGATTATTATTACCTTCCACAGGAATGGTCAACCAACCAAGATCACTCCAAAAGAAAGTTGTGTAATAGTCTGCAAGGTCACAAAGTAACCCAGGGTTATTATGTTTATGGTGTTTTGCTATATCTGGGCCATCATGCTGTCATTAAAGGAACAACATATTCTAAATTATACTAGCAAAATCTCAGGATAGTGAACTAAACATCAAGAGAACATGGGCCATGCACCAAGACAACAAGAATCCTAAGCACACAAGTCGTTCCACCAAAGAAAAGTATAAGAAAATGAGAAGTAATGAGAAAATTTGGAATTTTGGAAAGTCAAAGTCCTGAGCTTAATCCTATAGAAACGTTGTGGAATGACCTGAAGCAAGCAGTTTATGTGAGGAAACCCCCCAACATCCCAGAGTGGAAGCCGTTCTGTATAGAGGATTTCTCTAAGCCAATGAGTAGGCGTGATCAAGTTACTGTAAATGTTTAGTTGCAGTTATTGCTGCAGATGGAGGTCACACATGACATTGAAATCAAATTTTAACATACTTTTGCCACTCACGATTTAAGTCATATTTATGCACAAATATAGATATAATAATATAGAATTCTGAAGGGTTCACAAACTCTTAAGCTCCACTATTTCAGTGCTGGATCAAAACTTTTCCCCCATCTCCATCTCCACTGTACAGGAGCAGTAAATCATAACTTGCAATGCAAGTTAATGCTAAGGGACAAATAAAAAGTAATTTTGGACCATTTCTGTCTGTCCATTCATCCTTACATTTCACCACAACATAAATGGCAGCTATTTTCACATGATGTCATGAATAAAGAGATAACAAAAACGATTTTCCTCCAAAACTGACCATGTTATCTTTTAGTTAAGCTTTGGTCAACTGGTCAAGATTGAGTCACTTGGTGTTTAGTGTCTTGCACAAGCACACAACAGTTATTAAGGCAGAGATCACCTCTTGAACTCAGCCAGACTTGCATCTCTCTCTCTTGAAACTACATACCTTGCATACCAACTCATAGCAGTTACTGGATAAAAGATTTAAGATTAATGATTCCATAACAGGCTTAGAGTTTAAGCGGTCATGGCCTAGTCTTCTGGATGCTAAGCTATCACCATCCAGGGCACGATCATAGTGTACTCAATTATCTCAGGAATCCATCTTTCGGCCCAGTTCTGAACCAGTGAACTTTCACGGTCCATATGAATCTCATAATCGCTAGACATGAAAAAAACAAAAATCACTCAAAAAGACAACAACTTTATTTACAATACAAAAACTATATTTATCAGAGTAAAAACCATTTATGACTATGATTGCAAGGTCATGGGATCTGATCTCAGAATTTTAAAACCTGGTGATCAGACATCATATAATAAAAGCAAGTACACTTTATTGGACGCAACCAATGTGTGCCAGAAAATTCATAAAAAGCTTTTAACCAGATACTGATATTAGGCATGTACTGTTTACCACCCTGTGCGTTACATGTACCTTTAAAATCTGCTGAAATTGGCATTTGGCATTTAGAGATGTGTCACTTAGTTGAAATAATTACTTTTTGGCATATATCTCATAAACTATATGTCCAAAAATATCCCAACACCTCTTCTAATTAGTGAAGGCAGCTACTTTAAGGTGGACTTATTGCACTAGTTTTTGAAATCAATACAGCATAGTATTGCAATATTTTGTTTGCCAATATTGTATGAATAAACCGATGCCAAGTATTAATATTTTATTATATAAATTTAAGTTTTTATGTCAGTGTTAGTCAGTCTGTCTACCAGACAGTCTCATTTTGTTGCAATAAAAATGACTGCAGTGAGATACAGTAAGATAAAGTTAGAACTCTTGCATGTTTGGATATGTTACATGTTACATCACAGTTCTCAGCATACTGTTAATTTACCCAATCACAGTAATATCACATTGTGACTTAAGTATCATCATAATTTCACGTTGTAGTGATTCCTACTCCTAACAATCTCCACAAACAAGCAGTACCAATAGAAAGGAAGTTTCTGTAGGAGCCACATATGAGTCTAAGGTCACAATGCCGAATGCCAAGTGTCAGCTAAAGGGGCCCCAGAATTGGGCTGTGGAGTCATAAAAATGTTCTCTGGAGTGATACGGCTCCACCTAAAACCTCTGGGATAAGTTCAAGCAGCATAGGTGATGCAGAATTGATCATCCAACAAACCGCACCTGACCTCATTAATGCGTTTGTGGCAATCAAATCTTCACAGGATTATTCTAATATCTAGTGTAGAGCCTTCCCTGATTGGTAGAGGCTGTTACTACAGCACAGATGGGAAACTGTTGGGCAGTGTTTATGCATTTGTCTTTCACCCACTTAATCTGTTTCAAAATCTTATTTCAGCACCCTTTGCTGCCATCTCCTGGTGAGCCCGGCTGCTTCTCTTTACAACAAACTCTGAACTGCTCATCCTCACCAGCAGAGTGTACCTTACGAGAGTGCGTTTAGTTCGCACAGCTTTCCATACCCTTTTGTAAAAGAGTCTTCCAGGCTGGTTATAAAAATCCATACTAGCCTGTTGAAGACAGTGCACTGCAATGTATCAGCGTCTGACAGTACACATGCAAAAATGCAATACCCTGTTTTCTGGTATACCAAACCAAACATTTCTTCATCAGCTGGTACTTAAATAGTTTACAACACATAAGAGCAAGAGTCCACTGGGTAGGTTTATGCTTTTACATACTGATTACACGGATAATAAATGCATCACTTAATAATAAAACTAAAGTTCATCTTGGGCTTTCTGCTTTCTTGGTACATCCTTCCTGTCCTAGTTGAGATGCAAATGCAATTTGCAAAATACTCCAAGAACTAGCTGTACCTTCAACTATACCATGTAAAGCAGCCTTTTAATCAGTATTCAGCTTTCACTGAAAATGCTTAAATAAAGCACATGCCTAAATTCAAGTCATGATAGTGCGCATACTTAACAATCTCCTTGGTATGGAACAAATGCATCCGTTCCAGGCTCTGTAATTGTAATTTGTAGATTCTGCATTGTCTTGTGTATATTCCAAGGAAATGAGCAGTGCAGCTAACTTGGAATGCAGACTCTTGTTGAGTCAGTGGAGTGAAGACGGGCGCCCCACACTTTCTCCAATGCAGTGAGTCAGTCAGACTCATTGTCAGTGCTGGACTCAGGCAGCAGGGGGCATTCCTGTCTCCTGCTCTGGCTGGCTCTTCTCTTCCTCCTGCCTACCATCCTCAATCTCCTTCGAATGATATCTGCAAGACAAACATCATCCATGTTACAGCCTTCTACAGTAAATGGTAAAACGTAATTAGATTAGACTAGATCAGAAACTGTTAGTGGGAAACTGAAAACTAACTTGTTCACAGTAATCAACAATCAGAATAGTGTAAAATATGTACCACCCAGGCCACATCTCTGCAGAGATAAGCGTTTTCACTCTTGTAACACTCTGAATATAACTCATGAAGGCCTGAAATTAAAAATCGGAGTGGCCTGGAAGGAACCCAGACATCTGTAAACAATCATCCACTGAATAAACTTCTTGAACATATTGGGGAAAAAGTCTAATATAAAAATGTAGCATGTGCTGAAGTTTTTTATGGCTTCAGATATTTGGTGTTTACATTTTCCCTCAATGTGTTATGGTCAGCAAATAACTGGTATATAACTGATATATATATAAAAAACATTAAACAAACATAAACTACCTGCTACGCTCTCGTAGTCTTGTCGAGTCTCGTGCCAGTACAGGCTGGGTGGGGTCTGCCAGTTGCGGTAAAGGCGTGTGTGGAGCACAGAGAGTGTGAGCAGCACGAAGAGAAAGCCCAGTGCTGCGGCAGCCCACACAGCCTCATCGGTGTGTGGTGTGAGCATCCTGTGGCCTTGCAGTGGCCCACCCACCTTCGGAGCCACTGTGTCTGTTTTGGCACCCTGTTCCTCAGTATCAGTTTTAACACTGTGTTTTTGAACCTCCAGCTCAGTCTTCTTTGGAGATTTTACATCTGTTTTTGGAGTCCCCACCACCTTTTCCTGCCCTGTATCACCTTCTTTGGGGCCTTCTGTTATCTTTCTTTCTGTGGCTGTCGTCCTTTCATCTGTTTCTACGGCAGTGTGAAGGACTAGTGTAACATGGCCACCATCGGAGTCTGCTGACAGTGTCTTGCTATCCTCAGTAACGTTCAGTGAGTTCATCTTTTCAGACTCTGAGCCGTTAATTGTAGAATTTTCCGGTAGTTTAGCTTCATCTTTTTGCGTCTGGAGGGCTGCCCGGCTCTTCCTTGCTCTCGCTGCAGTCCTCTCGTATGCTGACAGAGCTTCCACACAGCATGCTCTCAGAGACTGTCAGACGGAGAGACATAACTGAGTAAATGCTGCCGTTTGAAAATATTTGACTTGTTTCTTTAGCAGCCAAACGCACATGTAGTATCAGGCAGATGATGTTTGATTACTGACCTTTACAGTAGTGCTCAGCACTCTGTCCACAGGAGCTGCCTTTGTCAAATACAGGTTGTACTTTGGTCTTTGGCTTTCCTTGGTTTGATTACAGTTGGAGAAAGCTGTGAGCAACCACTCACAAACTCCTGATGAGGTCACATGGGACATCTCTAGTGTATGACCCCAGGAGACCAAGGCAAAAGGCTTACGGAAAATGATAAGGCAAAGTAAGTAAACAGTCTGGAAAGCAACCACAGTGTTTTAAGACAGTATCATTCACTCTGAATAACTGGAGTACAACAATGCAGGGATGCTGGCAATTCAATTGATAACAATCAGGGATGCATGACGATATCATACTGGTATTGGCAGATAATTGCTCTACAACACATTATCGGCATTGGACAGCTGGTTAAATCTTCTGCATTTGTACCCCGTAATACTAACCCGGGCAATTGTAGTCACAGTTTCTACGTTTTATTAAATGTTGGTGCATCAGGAGAAATGCATGCAGACAACTGAATTGAAGACAAATGTATGAAAGGAATTGACAAAGACTTAAATGATGAACATGGGGTCAATAAGATTGCATATAAATTGAAATGATCTGTTTTATATGGGTGAAAATAAGTGTAACTCAATAAAAAGAAAGGAGATGAAAATGCAACAGTAAAGTGGTACTCAATTAAGTATTAATATTCATTAATTTTAGCCATTGTATTTTGACTTTGGCTCCCAATTCCACATTGGTACATCAATAATTTGAATTAATAATAATATTCAATATATTATACATTCACTTTGTTCCCCAAAACATTTTTCTGGCATATTGTCAGTATTACGTTACTGAGCAAGTAGTTCATCCAAACAAATTTGTGTATCCACTGCATTTTTAAAGGTAATCCTGAATAACACCAAACTAATCAGATTGTCATTAACATGCATTACTAACATGCATTTTATTCATTAACATGCACTTCATTGACAGCGATGCTTTAACATCACTGTCAATAAAATTAGAGACATACACCCCGCCTCCTTATGGCATTATAACTTCTCTGCTTAGTTGGATGGACAATACACTGTTTGTTAGAAACAAACCCACTGAGTCAGTGTGAAGGAATGACTCACTCTGTGTTGGCTCAGTTGGGGGTGAGCTGTAAGGATGTAGTGAGGAAGGCAGGACTGAGCCATCACTGCCAGACCCCTGCGAGCGTCCTCTGAGGCACAAGGATGATACAGGAGCACTGCTGCGCCATCCTAACGCAGAGGGACACACCATGTATTCAGTTCATGATCTAAAAATGCACAGGCTAAAATTTGTGCTCAACGGATTTCAATTTGCTGGCGTTAACACACCATACATTTATGTGGATCTGTGGAAGGCCCATCAAAAAGGCACCAATAAAAACAGACATTGGGCTACTCGTTCTTGACGGGCCATTATGTCACTACATTGTAGCACCATGTTTATCTGCATCATAATCAGAAGCATACATTTGGGAAAACATACCAACATTGTTTAATTAATCCACTTTGATTTAATATTTGTCTAAGACTTCTATAAAAGACATCAATCGCTCTAAACCTGGACATCGAAATACACAGGCACATTCAGGGAACCATCTGGACTGTCAAACACCTTCTTACAACACATTCTTACTGATAAACATTTTCCAGCAGAGCTCTTAAGGCATGTCAAAACATCTTCAGTTTGAACATTACCTTCAGGTTGTTTAGCCAGCGCTGAGGGGGGCAGTATAGGTACTCGCCACTCATTGCTCCTATAGGCCTGTGAGCTCCGCTGGAGACAAACCGACACCACCAAGATAAAAGTGCAAAATCACTCAATATTTACTTAAAATCAACATGAATCAAAACTCATACTGTATTTTCCTTCAACAGCATCTTTCCAAAAAACAAGAAAACAAGAATTCGGTCTTTCAAAAGGTAAGGTATGGTGATCATGCTTAATATGACGAGGGACGTTAACTAACAAGGTTAAAAGGTCCACTTTGATGTTAACTTAAAAGCAAACACAGTGCAGGCAAGTACTGTATAAGACTTACCTGCTGGGGATGGAGTGTTTGTATTTGATGGGCATATTCATGCAGATGTGCTCAGCTGGCTGAGGATAAAAACACCCATATGAATGCATTATGTATGACAGACACATATTCATACACTGTTTCTGATTGCAAGTACAGGAGCGTTTAGCAAAGCTGTGCAAACACTGTGCTAAGAGTTGTCTTTATCCAGTATTATTGGTGTCAAGATATTATTTAAGCTACTGTAAAGTAAAGTATCACTCATTTAGGGGAAAATTAACATGGGGCTGGGAAACCACTGTCATAATCAGTTGATTAACTACGGCTGGAGTGGTGAATGTGTCATGTTTTTACCTGCAGGGGGTGCTTGGTGGAAATATCAGCGAGCCGCTGCAACAACAGGGGAAGAGATACACAATTAGGTCACATTCTCATTGGAGGACAAGGTCCATATAGACACTATCAGCATTATAACTCATCTACAAATGTCCTAAAGGCCTCATGCTGCTCCTCCCATATTCACTGTGTATGTGGATATTCCTTTTAAAATGTTCCTTATATATGGGTAACATTCAAATCCCAATATGGAACAGCAAGGACAGCACATTAGCTCTCATTCTTAGTAGCTAGAAAAAAAGGCAATAGCCAAAAAAGAGGGACAAATCACTGTTAAACGAATGGATGGATATAAGACAGGATATCTACACTATGGAAAATCCTTCTTCCTCTCTAAACACACATAAGGCATCCTTTAACCAGATTTGGGTGAAACGGTCTGAGTGTGTTAAAATGTTTAGAACTGAAGAATGTATGTAGGCATAAAGTGAAATCTATGTATTTCTTATATGCATATATGCAGAATGTAATTTAGCCGTGCTTTGTTGTTAACAGAGGAAACTTAGGAAATGCTGGGAAAGTTAAGAGTTAGTGTTGCACTAAGGCATTTCATGCACTAAGGATTCATACTGTATGTTGTAACACTGATAAATAAAAAAAGAAATGAAAATGATGTACAAGAAGAGTTACCGGGGTTGAGTGTGGCCACAGCTCTGGACACAGGAACTCATCAGAATGAGGTAGATCTTTCTCCAACTTTGCCTTTGGAAAACAGTTGACAACAATAAGTCATGAAAGACGTTGTGCAGCCTCATCTGCCCCATTAAAAAAGTCTGAACATCTTCAGTCAGGACATGTTTTGTTGATTTGTCTAAGTGAAAATAACTTCACATAGTCTCTACATGAAGCTTAACCTAAATAGTGCACAATTTATATTTCTTTGCTGGCTTTAACATTTTAAACAGTTTTACACAAAAACGTGCTGTAGCACTTGCATAGGCCACATTTGTTTTTTTATTATTTCCCTAGTAAGTTAAATTCAGTGTTCGCTGTGGGGGGTGTGTAACCATATCATCAGCCATAAAATAATACCAGTATTTTCTTTTTCATATCTGGCAATGCGATATTTATCATGATTACGATTTAACATACTGTGATACTGTAAGCAATGCAATATGCTGTGACTTTTTATATCTAACTTTCAGAAAACTGTGACCACCATAGTGAGTTAAGGCTAGCTTTAGCGGTGCGCCCCTATGCAACTTGTTTATGCTATGACTGAAGATGGATTACAACACTGCTATGCAGCAACAGGGGGTTTAAACACAACAGAAAATAAACTTCTGTCTGCCACCAATCTCTGGATGTAAACTATTAAAAACTAATAATACATTGATACTGTGTTTTTGAGAATTGCTACAGATCCACTGCTCATACTGTGATACTTCGATTCCTATACTCTAAAACATGTGACCAAGTGTACCCAAACTTTTGCATGTAACTGTATGTTCTTTGAGCTTGCTTGAGAACCCATCTGAAGAAACCCATCAAACTGATAATTTCTAAATTACTTACTACATAAGTTAGTTATTACATCAAACATTAATACTGCATTGTATGATGATGTCATGTTAATAATATAATGTCCTTTTGGTCAAATAGGACTACTGATTCTTAATACAACAGAACATTCAAAGACGACTGTGTGTAAAAGTATGTAAAATACAAATGAGTATTATTAGATCTAACTATACAATACTTCATCACCTTAGACAAATCAGAGGAATTACTGTTCGGACAGGACTGAGTTAATAAGCTTCATCAGTAAAACCTTATCAAACTGAGTTAGTGTTTGGACAGGGATGTGGTGATGAGATGTTACAGCGGGATGTGGTGATGAGATGTTAATACCTGTCCGGAGTCGCAGTCCTGACTCGGTCTGGAGCGGCAGCATGTTATGAGACAGAGCCACGTTAGTCCAAACAACATCAAAGTCACTGCTCTGACCCTCATAACTGTAGAACAACATCCACAGCCAGCTGCCGGAGCCACTCAGGAGAGATGAAAGTATCTTATGCTGCTCGGCCTGCTGCTGTGTACTCCCCCAGTTCTGAACTCCCGCACCTCAGCTCCGGTCTGTCTTCTTCTCCCTCGTAGGCGCTTCTCTCTCTGTCACAGATATGGAGATGATGGAAACCCATACTCCGTCCAGACACTCAGCTCCGCAAACTTATTTAAGAGAACCTCCACTGTTTCCACACACAGAAAACCCCCTCGACTCCCCCGTGTAAGGGCCCAGTAGTACAGTAAACGGGGTTCGCTGGTGAGTGTGAGTGTGTGTGTGTGTGAGAGAGAGAGACAGTGTACGCAGCTCTAAACTCCACGGCACACCAGTCAGTCGACCTAAAACATGCTTTAAAATAGTCAGTTTCTCATCCGTAAGAGTGCAGCTGAACTTTCGTAAAGCCGTAAACCTACAACATGTCCGATCCACAGGTCCAGTAGTTACGTCATTGATAAATAAAGCCACTTTTTTGAAGCGTCCGGACCGATGGATCTACAAATCTCCTCCCCATCACAGTAGGAGCGCAAATGCTGTGGAGATCATGTGATCGCCTCACTTCCGCACCCTTAAAAGAACAGGCTACACGGTTTCCCGTACGGTGGCCTAACTGGGTCACACGCCGGGAACGTGTACTCTGAATAGTACCTAGAGTACAGTAGATTAGCGCACCAATAAACTACTGAATTCAAATAAAGAGTGGATGCTACCAAACTACATCTGGTAAAGGACAGAGTGTAAACTATGGCCAATATCTAACTCATAACGCATAGCAGTACCTTTAAGACAATCAACTTTGAAATGATAAAGGATTTTGCAATCTGAGTAAGACAGGAGAAATGAAACGGAGAGGAAAAAAGGTCCCACACCTGCCATTGGCAAGCTAACTGCACTGTTAAACGGAGCGTCATCCTGAGGAATTATCAGAACAAGCTTTCATATTAGGTGTTATTTGTACCAAATGAGCAATTTTTATTGGTACATGTACCCAGAAAACACACAGCACTGTAACAATGTTGCCTGCTTTCTTACAACGTTGCTACAACGATGTCAAAAGGTGGTGCGGTTTACATTGTCACAACATCATCATCCCAGCTAACAAAATTACGTTCTCAGAACGTTCCATTTTGGTTGTGGGAACGTTGCATTGGAATGTTCCCTCAACGTTATTTTGTCCAGTTTTCTTAATGTTAGAACGTTCTTTATAAGTTCTGAAAACGTTCCTAGAACGTCACCTCAACCTGCATTTGCAACAGCTATTTAACAGTCTAGGAACGTTGTCGTGGAACGATCTGACAACGTTCAAAATTATTCCTCTAACATTACATTTTTGTTATACGAACGTTTTATTTGAACGTTCCCTCAATGTTATTCTGTGCAGTTTTCTTAATGTTCTCAGAACATTCTTCTTAAGTTCCCAGAAGGTCACCTCAACCTCATTTGCAACAGTAGTTTAACATTATGGGAACGTTGCCTTGGAACATTCAGAATTATGTTCTCTGAATGTTCCTCTAACATTCCATTTTGGCTGTATGAATGTTTTACTGGAATGTTCCCCCATGAATCTGTCCAGTTTTCTTAATGTTCCCAAAACATTCATGTTGCGAGAATGTTCCCTAAACATCAACCCAACCTCATTTGCAACAATTTAACATTCTAGGAATGTGGTTTTGCAATGTTCTGTGAACATTAAAACATTCCCATAATATTCTATTATGGTTGTGAGAATGTTGGCAAACTTAAAAAGGGCATTTTTCTTATTGTTTCCATAACATCTTTCTTAAAACCACTGCCCCAGAATATAATCTTAGCTTCATATATACTGACCGCTGAACATTCCTGGAATGTTACCTTTAAACATCCTTCAAAGGTTTATAGTTCCACTTTTCTTAGGACGTTCGGTGCAAGTTAGTACAACATACCCGAAAACATCTTCCCAATATTTTTGTGCAGTCAGCAGCACTCAGCGTCAAAAGTTCAGATTTTTTTCAAAGTTGCTTTAACATTCCATTAACATTTTCTCACTCTGTAGTTTCCTTCCCTTTATCCACATTCCTATTCTAATTCAAACAGCCAAACTACTATGATAATACTGACATAACCTGAGGCAAAATCAATGCAAGCATAATGAATTTAATAAAGGTTTATTATCATTGTGAATATTATTAATTAATTCAAGTAAATGAACAAAAAATGAAAAAAGTTGAAAAGTCTATTAGGGCATCTCTGTATTCTCCACCTGCAAAGTAAACAAATAGGTTTATCAGTTATTTTTTCACATTTATCAGTTGATGTAAAGCATTGTTAAACTATCCAAGCCATTCTGGGCAGCTAAACACAAAGCCTTCTTGAAGTTACATTGCAGTTTTTAATTTATAATCAAATGTGCCTGTGGTTCTTCTTTTTTTCATGATTGAATTCCTCGTCTGTGATAGGATGGCACTGCACAGCAGATATTTAAATAATTTTGACAAGTACTGAGGACCTTCTTAGTTTCAAAGTGTTAAATTGGCATGTATAGTGGCCTTAAAGTTAAGCGTATAAAATGTGAGGATTGTGGAACAGTATGGCGCCCCTTAGGGGTAATGGTTAAAATAAATAAATAAATAAATAAAAACAGTACTGACATTGTGTTCCCTTGCAAATGTTTTGCATTCTCTTACAAAAAATTACAAGCCAAACACTTTGACATACACGGGTTATGAGCCACATTTTATTTTACTAATTGAATTCTGAACCTCAATGCTTTCGAAAGTTACATACATATATGCCCATGTTAAATTCAATAAACAGAAAGGATCAAACTGTTAGCAGACAACTACCCTGCATTGTTGAATAACACCCCAGGTACAAGGAGAATGCAATTAATGTAATTTCATAGTCTGAATTTGGTATTGCAGTGGAGTTCCCTGTTAAAAGCTTGATTTGAACATTTTATGAAAACCTAAATACACTATGTAAAAACAACTTGATTTATTATGACATTTGGGAAGATGTTATACAAAACTAAAACAGTAAAATTACACAAAACTTATTCCATGTGTTCCTGGGTGCAGTGGAGTTCCCTGAAACGTCTTGATTTCAATGTTTTATAGAATTAATTTTTAATGAAACTGGATTTTTTCAGAATTTTCAGGAAAGATTATTCAAAACGTTAAAACCTAGGGGTTTAATGTAACTGCAGTCTGTAGTAGAGCTTCATCAATACCAATTACATGTAGTCTTACTCATACAAATTTATCTACCAACATCTGGTACAGTGCTACCATGCTAATGAAGAAATGACTCAAGCTGGCAGTGCAGAAGGTCGGCTTACCCAGTGAAGCGTTATAGGCTACATTCACACAGCAGATTAAAGTGGCCAAATCCGTTCTTTTGCATCATATATGACACAGATGTGTTATAGCAGTGTAGACAGGAAAAAAACCCACACTGAATCTGACACTGAAATCCAATCCTATATATCCAAATTGCAGTAATGTGACCCCGTCTGAACAACCAGATCGGAATTCATGCAATGCAAACATCAATCCAACTCAACTCTGAATGAGTTGTAGTATTCTGTAATAATAGTATTCTGTATTATTCTGTAATAATTTTTTATCTTTACAGAGCTATTTAAAAGTAGAAACCCCGACATGCTATTTAAAGACTGATAAGTTCCACTTTAATTTTCTTGTCAAAATAGTAACCTCTCTGGCAGCAGATTTAAGCCCGTTATAAAAAGAAAAAAGCAGGGACTGGAGAAAACTGGAGAAAAAGGGTTAAGCAAGTGGCTGTTACTTATGTGATAGTTGACTCTGGATGAGCGTGTCACATGAAGTGAAGTATTGTTCTTTTGGGTATGCGCATCAGTTTAGGAGCGTGAACTGTTCAGATCAATGTCAGCTATAGATCACATAAAAAAGATAATGTGAACAACCCAAAACAAAAAAAATCAAATTTGGTGAGAAAATTGGATTTGGGCCACTTTTACCTGCTGTGTGAACATGGCCTTAGTGTGTGTCACGCTTGCAAAAGTGAATCAGACACAGCAGTGCTGCTGGGGCTTTTAAACACCTCAGTGTCACTGCTGGACTGAGAATAGTCCACCCACCAAAAATATCCAGTCATCAGTGTCTTGTGAGGAGCATTTGGTGATCAAGGACTAGAGAATGAACAACACTGCACTGTGCAGCAACAGATGAGCTACCATCTCTGACTTTACATCTATTAGGTGGACCGACAAGGTAGGAGTGTCTAATAGAGTGGACAGTGAGTGGACAGTGTTTAAACACTCCAGCAGCACGGCTGTGTCTGATCCACTCACACCAGCACAACACACACTAACACACCACCACCACGTCAGCGTCACTGCAATGCTGAGAATGATCCACCAGGCTAATAATATCTGCTCTGTGGTGGTCTTGGCTATTGATGAACAATGAAAAAACGAAACAGCAACGGTGTGACTACTTACCCTTGATCCCCTGTGTGGGGCATATTTTAAGGT
>CM067488.1:14958355-14978930 GCA_034552555.1 Semaprochilodus insignis
TATATATATATTACTTGGCCCATGCTCATATGTAAACTAATAGCATATCTACCTTTGTTTATCCTGAATAATAAAGTCTGAGTGCTTGCTCCCATACAGATCTGTCCCATTTGCATTTCTATGCCTGCTGTCATGGCCTTAAAGACTAAACAAAGACTAAAGACACAAGAAATCCTTGTGTTCAAACCTGCAGGCATTCTTTCAGTTTCAAGAACAGATCACAATGCCCTGATGTGACAACTTGGGAAACAACATTCATACCAGTTCTCATTCGTGTTTTTCTAGTTTGTACTTCAGTGCTTAGACATTCCTTTGTTCTGAAACTTTTAACCAGCCACACTATTTGACTACAAAATGTATAAACAAACCAAACGATGACGTACCTGTATTTGGCATTAGTTGGGTATTGTTATGTATGTATCTCTACAGCTGTGTGTCATTCTGTAGCCTGACTCTTGGCCATATTAAGAGGTCCCGGTGTGCAGACAAAAACGATTCCAAACATGAAGCCCTTTGTCCTGATACCCGAACAATGGGCAATATGACAATACTTATGATATATCACAACAAGCTTTTCTGAGCATATTGTGGATTTCGCCAGTAGTTAAATACACTTTTCGACTATATGTTCTATTACAAAGAGAGCACAACTACTATCAATTATTATATAGGCAGTAAAAAATTTACTAATTCTATACTAATTCTTTTTTGCATTTATTTCATTGTAGTTTTTAAACTGATAACAACTGTACTGTCTAGGGATTGGCCACACCTCTGACCTTGAAGCTATTTTATTTTAGACCAAAGAATAGTATGTAACCTCAGTTCCTAGGCTAATTTACACTGGATTTAAGTTCCACTGAAGTTCTAGAAGTTTAGTACTTAAGTAGTTTTTTTGAACCGATATTTTTGTCATTCTACTTATTCTTTTACCCAAGTATTAATACCTTTACTCAAGTATAAGTAAACTAGGTGATCTTAAAGTGTAGCAGGGGTTAGCTTGCATGTAACAATAGTCTTATTTGTAGCAATAGTCAATAAAGTATTCTGGCCCTTTATCGACCTTACTATTTGAAGGAAGTTTTGAGGACAATCTACATAGTAATACAGCAGTAGAGTTATACAGTAACAGTCGGCTTTGAAACACCATTACTTTGTCTCATCTAGAAAACTAGTTTGGACCTAAAGTGTCTAATATGAGCACAATGCTGACAACAGAATGATCACACAACTTCAGAGGCCCTGATGTTGCTATCTGACCCTTATGTTTCACTTTTTAGAAACCCCCCAGACAACGTACGTGACACAAAATAAAAACGAAAACCCCATAAAAGACCCAAAAAAAGTATTTGTAACTCAGGCTCATGGCGTTTCTCTCCAAAGAACTACATAAAGTGCTCCTGCTAGACAGCTTTTTTAAAAAAGGCACTGCAAACCACAGCATACGTTCTCTAGTGTGTGGTATAATATCATGAAAAAACATTAGCCTATATTTAGACAGACACACCTTCCTCCATTCCATCTGAACAACCTGTTCTACTGTGACACACCGGACTTAAATGCAAGATCTACTGACCATTCATAATGTCCATACGTCTTATGATCCAGTTCACTACCTTGTAGTTGAATGAGGTATGACTTCTATTGGTAAGCTGTATGTAAGAGTTTTGTTTCAGTTTTCTGTAAAACATTCAGACCCATGCATGTATGTACTCCCGTACATTTAAATACGCACATGTATTAAAAGGCACTGACTAAACTCATACCTGATCTCTTTGGCTAAATCCATCGAACTGAGATGGCAAGGCATTTACGAAGAAAACAAACAGATTCACGAGCAAAACTAGTCTTTAAAAAAGGTTTGGAACATGAGCATAATTTGATCTAGACAGACAACTGCACTTTTACTACAAAGGTGTCTGACATGAATTCTAGAATTTTCAGGCCTTGAAAATAATTAAGAGGGGAAATGTTACTTTGGTACAACAACACTGACACGTAAGGGGAAGTACACCATTTTGGAAATAACTACATTCTAAAGCTCTGATAAACATACACAACTGTCATCTCATTCTTGTCCTAAAAATAAGAGGTGTAGATATCACAGAGACACATCTGTGTTCTGCAACAAAGGGTGGATTTTTTGGTCTTATTGGCAACATAAATGCAGCGCTTAATTCAAACTAGGGCCAATTTTAAAATGCCAACCATTACAAATAATGACAAATTTAAAACAATATATAAAATCTCTGGCAGTATGGAGTGCATAATGGCACAGCTATTACATGGGAAGACTACTGTTACTTTTCCATTCTCACCTACATTAGAACATATATTCTGCATACTGAAGTTGTGACTTGACAAAATAATCCTTTCTTTAAGATAAGCAACATCTCAAATGCTAACGTAACATTCCAGTTGAGAAACTTAACATCCAACTCATTTCAAGGGCATAACAGCAGGCTGGCAATGTGACAGTATGGGAGCTGTGGCATCTCTGAGCAAGGTTAAGTTTGGCTTGGATACAGTTTGTGGTAACATTTAGTTACGCTTCTCTGTGTTAATACGTACGCCTCTCCTTATTCTTTTAAAAGCATCAATTCAAAGGACTGAAGTTGAAAGTTTAAGCTGTAAAGACAGTTAAAAGAAAAAGGAGTCACATTATTGAGTATTACACGAGCTGAGCAGTGTTACAGACAGAGATGTACTCTAGCTCTGCACGTGGGCAAATCAACTGTCATGCAGAGAAAGAATACCTATTAACCTGAGCGACATTTATCTATAACTCACATACATAGCTGCATGTGGAAGAAGGATTAAAGGAGACAGAAAAAGGAGGGGATTTGACTAGGGGCCGACTGGATTGAGGAGTGCAGTTTGGCTGATTGTTTCTGCCTGGTGGTCCCCTAACCTGTACATGTATGTCTGTATGTGTAGGGCTGGCATTGGTACTCTGGTATTTAAGTGTAGGACAGATGGGACCCATTGGATATCTGAGAGGTGATGCTGGTGCTCCTGCTCATGCTCTGCTCACTGTGTCCCCCTGAAGTGGTCCTCCTCAGAGCCTGGGGGCTGTTTCGCATGACCATGCTCCCGCTAACCTTTTGCATTGCCCCCAGGGTGCCTGCAGATGTATGGTTCCACTGTGGAGGCCCCACTCCTGGAACAGCTGGGCCCCAACTTTGCTGGTCAGGTACTCCTCCCTGACTGGAGTGGTAGTGGTGGCTGCTGCTCCAGTGGGAACCCTGTGAAGAGGACGAGTGGCCCTGGGCCTGTTGTGGGGCCCAGCTGGCCGGTGCTCCAGGGAAGCTGTGGCTCAGGCCCTCTGGGGAAATGTTGGCCAATACCATGTTGCTGAAGCCAAGGCGCAGGCTCTCCGAGTCAAAGGCCTCGATCTCCCGTGCCTGGCGCTCCAGTAGGCTGCGAATGCGCTCAGAGCGCTCATTCTGCAGAGATAGCATCTCTTCCTCAATCTGTGGGAGGCAGAGCAGAGGACATTACACTCTGATTTATTTCACCATGTCTTTCATTTAAGCACTGCTCACATCCACAAAATGATTGCTGGACAGATGGTGGAACAATACAATTAAATCATATAGTGTACTTGTATGTACGGGAGAGACTATGCGATTGTCAAAGAGTCTGGCGTGTTTTGTCTTTTAACGTGGCAGGAAAGGACTGTTTGACTGACAAGCAAAACAAACATCCTCAGTCTGTTGCTTCCCCTGACAGGTACGCGATTTTCAAAACAGGAATTTTCAACACTCATCACATGTGGACACACTGTTAGACTTCTGACAAGACAACATACAAATCTGTGCTACATATGTATTGATGTTTTATTTAAAATACGAACCATGATTAGTTTACAAGATCAGAAGTTTCACTTTTCTTCTCATATTCTGAGTGATACTATTGGGAACAGGAAGGAAATGCCAGTAGGAACAAAAAGTTCAGAAAGCAGGGGCTGTGGACCTCAGACCCTCATGTCTATGGAGGGCACACAGATTTTCTCTTTTAGGTCGTCAGTTCACTGTGTCACTATCAGCACTAATCGGCTATTCTCTCCAGTGCTCCTCCTGCCTTCCAGCAGTGTTGTTAGTAAGATGTGCAACATCTTGATTCTTTCGTTCAAATATTATTTTGTCAACATTGTTTGTTCAGCATATTACTAGAACACCAAACTGAACAGGGGTGTTTCATTAAACACCTAGCAAACACAAAGCTAATAAATTTGCAAAAAACACATCTAAATATCTTTTCCACCTCTTTTCAGTCCCATGACTATATTGCCCTACAGATGTCTTGTTTCAGTAGGCCTGGGGTTAATATGATTGATCATTATGACTTTTAACTAGAAAATGCCTTTATAGTATTTTCACACATTGCCCAGACCTCATTTCCAGTTACAATACAGTAACAATGACAAACTCCAGATAGTTGTGACCAGCTGAAAATACATAAGATATTAAAAGACATGAGGCACTCTGTTTACATGAGAGAGGAGCGTCAGAGTATGAGAACAGAGATAGATGAGTAAGCCTGAATTGTCGGCCAATTCTCTGTACCTCTCAGCTGTTTGGCCAGACTGGCCATGATATTAATCTATATGTGTCCGCCATTAATCTCACACACACACACACACACACACACACACACACACACACACACACACACACACACACCTGTGCGGCTGGATGTACTCTGACATTACTGTGGTCCACCAATTATATAGTCCACCAAAACCATCCAAACAGCTTCCTGTGGACAGCATCCTGTGACCATTGATGAAGGACTAGAGGATGACCCACACAAACTGTGCAGCAACATATGAGCTATCGCTGCTGACTTTCCATCTACAAGGTGGACCGGCAAGGTAGAAGTGTCTAATAGAGCGGACAGTGTTTAAAAGCTCCATCAGGACAGCAGTGTTTTGATGCTTAATGCTGCATTTTGTGTCCATTTGTGCTTGTGTGCAAGGAGTAGGACAGACCTTCTGTTCTAGGAGGGCTCTGCGCAGTGACACTCTCTGCTCCAGCTCTTTTCTCTCACGCTCCTGCTGTGCCTCTGTCTGCATCTTAATCTTGCTCTGATACGCATTCAGCAGCTCTAGCTCCTGCTGCAGCTGCATGCGTAATACCTGACACTCAGCCTCCTGTGCCTCATCCAGTCGCAGCTGAGGGAGAGAGGGAGTATTCACGTTCAGTTACATTAATCACAGTATACCACAGATTGCACTGGTAGCCTAGTTTCTGTGTGTAACTCACAGCCTGTGTTGAGAGCATATCGTTAATGGAGTGGTCATACTGCTCCGCAAGAATGGCCAGCTTTCGTGTTTGCTCCTCCTTTAGTCTCTTCAGCATGGTCTTGTGCTCTGACTTGGGTGTATTGTCAAGGAGGTGGTTCCTCAGGGCCTTGTACTGTCGTGTTTGAATCTTACACGTGTCTTGGAATTGCTTCTTGATCTGGAGCTCTTTGGACTGGTAAAAGAATGGAGAGAATGGGTTGACATTCACTATAAAACAGTGCCAGGGAAATTACATTTGCAAGCTCACCAATGGTTCAGTATTACCCTAAGACTGCTAGCCTAACAAAGATATAATGAGGATAACTCCTACTCAATCATGTGGTCCATGCCAATATGTGGTTGGACAATTCATGATAGATTTTGGCATGTTAATGCATAAATCGTTCTACTGACACATGGAGTTTTTGTGACAATTTTGCTGCACTTTCTGCAACACCACACATGTCTTTCATGCTAAACAGGATTATGCATCTTGAGATATTTAACTGAAAGGCAGAAAAGCAACTCTGACATTTCAAAATGGGAGAGAATATCATAACTGGGCCAATATCATAACTATAAAATTGAGGGTGTGTCTCCAGGCAAGCGGGCTATTGTGTGATAAGCTTACTAGCTAAAAGGGTCTAAACAAGTAACTAGGCATTAGTCAGCAAAAGACCTCTGTCTCTCAACCAGGCCTACTCAATAAAATCCTCTGTAGACACTTCTGTGGACGATTTGCAATCTATATCTGTTTATATAAATATCATGCTGGATTACCTTGAGGCTCTTGGGCTGCTGGCGAACCTCCATGACGTGCTTGCGGCGCAACTCTCTCTCTCTGCGCTTGTTGTACTCCATCTGGTTGTTGAGCTCTGTTTGGTGTTGTAAACGAATGAGTTCAGCCCTCATTTTCTGGATGGTGTGTAAGTGCCTAAACTCCAGCTCCTGCATGGACTCGTGGTGTCGCAGAAGCATGGCATGCTCCAGGTCCTTCTGTGTCTGCCGCTTGTTCAGTTCCTTCAAAATGAACAAACGGGTTAGGGATAGACAGATAGCCTCCATCAGATGAACGTTGCAGTGAAGACTCACTTGAACCCTTTACACTCAAAAGAGATGCAGCCAAACAAGTTTCCTTTTCTAGATGACTCTGTTAAAGACTAAAGAATTCCATAATACCATTTCTGAATTGAGATGCCCAAAAAAGGTTGTAACTACTAGATGTGTCCAACTGTTATTAGCAGTGTTCTTTTACAGTGATTTAGCATGTGCCCAGACTGGCTTCCACTCACCTCTCTCACCAGGTCCTGCTCCACATTATGGCGAGCAATAAGGACGCGCCGCTTGAACCTGCGGCACTCAAGCTCCAGGTACTGACGTTGCTTGCGTAGAAGATTAGCCTCCTCCTCGGCCTGGAAGTGCTGGAAGTTCTCCTTCTGCTTTGACAGCCACTCCTGCTTCTCTTTCTTTGGTGTGGACTGATTCTCATTTAGCTCCTAGAGAGGGGGGGAAATATGGAGGAGTTGGAGTTTAGGAACATACGCATAAAACATACAGGAAATCGTATTGAAAGGTTACTTCCGTTCTACAGGTGGGTAACATGCTACATGTTATTGTTATCTTTATAAATTACATCACCTCACACATATACTGTATACTGTATATACAGTAGTCAGTAGAGAATGTTACATCCAGAGAGCATAATTAATCCTGGTTAATTAGACTTAGGTCAGAGCAACATGTACAAAATCTTTTAGGGCTGAACCAATACCGTTTAATAGTTGAAATTAGCACTTGCATGCATTATTGTTATGGGCGATGGGGATGTAGATAACTATGACTGAATTGTACAAATATAATGATTTGTAAGCTAGTAAGGGTATTAGCTCATACTCAAGGATCAGATATCGGTACCCTACTGGAAAGGAAAAAAAGAGGTATCGGCGCATCCCCTGCATAATTTAAATATGCCATTTTGGCAGTACAGAGCCTTTTAACAAGCCTCAGGAAAACACACTGTCAAATTTATTGTAAACCTTGAAAATGTTTTCAAGTATGGGGACATTATATTTTTGCCTCATCACCAACCCATATTCAATGCCATAATCTAAAAATATAATGCTGGGCTGATGGGTAATTATCACTTCTGTATAATACTAGCTAATGAGGGAATTAAAAAGCTCAAAGTTTCAGTATTCCTGTCCAGATCTTTACATGTTTTCCTTCCTAACCTCTTTGAGCTGCTCCTTTCGTTGTTTATACTCGCGTTTCTGTGACTCCAGGAAACTGCTGAGCTCTTTCTTCTGCTGGCTCTGGATGTGCTGCTGGAACTTTTTCTCATCATTGGCAAAAGTCTTGGCCTAAAAAGGGAACAAAGAATGAAAGAAACAAACAAACAAACAAAATAAACAAAAAAAAAAAACCCTTAACAATATGAAATAAGAATAGCAGTGAAAGATGGTGAAAAGCTCTATGTTATGCTGACCCAAAAGGAATGAGTTATGCAACTCATTCCAGCTAATGGGGTAATGAGTCACAGTGCTATAGCAATATTTAGAAGTGCTGTAAAGTACATCTTTCTCCATGGTTGCCTGGTGCTTCTTAACAAGCTTGTCCATCTCAGCGGTGAAGCTGCTCCTCTGGCTCTCCAGCTCCTTGTCCAGTTTAAGCCTGTGCTCATCCATCTCTGCCTTAAGCTTATTCTCTAGTGCCAACAGCTGCTTCTGGTGTTGCCGTCTCATACGCTTGTACCCAGACATCTGCTCTCGCAGCTCTGAATCCTGCTCGTGCTCCTGGATCTGACGTGTCACCTGGAACATGCACAGAGAGCCTACTGAGACATCAAGCACTTTAGCCTTGGCTATCTTTCAGTGTTAAGCATACAGAGCTGGTGACATCAAACTCATAAATCCATGAACATGTTCCTCAGAGGAACAATGACAAATGACAATATAAATGCTCACCAGTGAGGCTGTGCGGAGAGTGGCAAAGTGCTCTCTGTTACGGTACTGACGGCGAGGGGTCTGCGCAGGTGGGGATTGCCCCTCTGAAGGCTGGCTTGGAGCCTCAGAGTCCTCCTGATAACTCTCCTCCTCCTGCAGAGAAAGAACAACCAATTAATGCGTAATCAGGACAAACTCACTTAGATATAACTAAGGCTGCATTTCATTGCCCCACAGTGTTTGGTAACTTGTGTTCAACACACGCAAAGGTATTTAGTAAATGGAACATTGAATGACTATTTTAATTATGTATACATATGTATCAGCCTGACATTTGATTACCATGTTTAAAATATGATGCTCCGTAGATCTTTCTTTTCCTTTATTTTCATCCTAAATGTTTGTAGTTTTATCAGTCCTTATGAAAACAAACACAGCTCTGTCTGTTGGTATGGACAGTTTCTGTCTAATTAGTTTAAAACAGAGTAGTAGCATCATAGTAGAAACACTTCATGTGTATACTTGCAATATTTATCTGATTGAAACCTGAACTTGCGATCCTAAACTTCTGAACGTTAGTGTTAATTATCAGTGTCTGTGCACCCACTGGTTTAAGGTGAATGACAGAGCTGTTGGACATGACTGTGTGGTCTCCCTCCATCAGGTCCAGTTCACTCTTGTTGTCCTCCGCGGCATCAGGCAGGCTGTTGACAGAGCTGCTCTGGGAGCTGGCACTAATGGACATACTGGGGATGGACTGACTGCTGCCCACGCTGTTCACTGTGCCAGTCCGCCCAGCGCTGTGTTCTGGCTCCTACAGAAACACACCGGCACATTTACTGAGATTACTTCGGGGGTAGGACACTGACAAAAACACAAGAGCCTAAGATGCCTAAATATTGACTGCTGAAAAAAATGTGTTACAAGATCAAAATTTTGTTTAATTTAAATTTCCAGCAACTACAGTTCTATACCAATTTCATTAACCTGAATGATTTCATCAGCCTGGAGTGTATGAGCATATACTGTAATTAAGATGGCTAACCTCTTCCTCTTCTGGTACCTCCGCTGCAGGCCCATTGTGTGCCTCTGGGAAGAGAATCTTCTTCATTTTGCGGTACTGCAGATTGTCCAGCTCTCTAACAGCATCTTTGGTACGCTGGATCAGGTCCATCAGTACAGACTCAGCCCGCTCGCGCAGCACAAAGGCATGCTGTTGAAAAGATTTTTCAAGAAGTGATTAAGTCAGTCTGCTTATTTAAAATGGCGTGACAATCATGTATACCAATCATGTATACCAATCATGTATACCAAATGTGACTTGACAATAAAAGTGATTTGATTTGATTTGATTTGATTTGATTTGAACAATGACTACTACCACAGACAGACTGATACTACAGCACTAAAAAGCTCAAAACAAGAATAGGATGTATACAATGTGAGCTCTAGTGGTCTCTCTATTGTGCTCACCTGCGACAGTTCCTCAGAGGTGGGTCTGTCCTGGGGCAGTTTTTGAAGGCAGGAGTCCACAAAGTTTCTGAAGTAATCCGTCCTGAGGTGAGAAGAGATTTTTTAAACAACTGAAACATCAATTCAACATGAGCTGAAGACCTAATTAAATAATGCATGGCCAAAGCATACAGATACAGCCTGAGCCAGAGAAAATCAATATTCACTACACTCACCATTCACTTGACTGCAGTGTGGGGCTCTCGTTCTGCGCTATGTGGTATAAGGCACTCATTGCGTTCATGTTAAAGAGTGGAGGTTTTCTCTCCGCTGCAGAGGAAAGTGGTTGACAAAACTAAATAAACGCCAAATCAAAAAAAAATTAAATCAGTAAAATCAATAAACCACATCAAGCCAGATGAACTTACCTAATTCAATACAAGTTATACCCAAGGACCAGATGTCAACTTTGCCATCATACTGACCCTCATCCATAGCCAAAATCACTTCTGGGGCCATCCTAAGAGACAGAAACAGGGTAGAGAACAGCAGAACATTTGACTCACATATTAGCAACTCCCTGCACAAAGGTCTTTAAAATTTTAACTGCAGAATATTAATTGATCAGAATACATATCCCTGCTGCACTATGCACTATGAATGTGTGTTTTGACTAATTTTGATATTTACATATTAATAGGGGTTACTTAACAGACATGCAGTTAAGTGCGGCAAAAAAAGGAAAAAGGCTATGACTTATATTAGCATATTGTAGCTCTTACTCATACTTCACAAACAAGGTAAACTGGTGCAGTGCTGCAAACTTGAAAGAAATCAACAGCACTATTAATATTCAGCAGCAAACCGAAGTGTACTCTTAAAAATGTTTTCCTTTAAATATTTATTCTACTACAAAAAACCCCACAATTGAAATCATCTGGTTGTATGGACAAGGATGTTTTGCAGTAATAAAATACAAAATAATAAAATAATTACCAATACAAGCCAAACTGTGACACTTTACAGCCCTGTTACAACATATCCGGTTTTGACTAATTGTTGGCATGTATGTTTTATGATTTTCAGTGATGCAGTATAACCAACACCTGAATAATGATGTTAGTATTCCAATCCATCATCCTAAATACTGGGTAGGTCCCTCAGGCACAATGTTAGAATGCTTTCAATCATATTTAATGAACAAGTAGTTCTAGATTTCACTGGGAAATCATTCATCCCAGTGGACCTCTTGTCCCACAGGGGTCAGTTTTAAGGCCTTTGGCTTTCTCTTTGTGCATGTTACCTCTAGGCAATGTCAGTAGGAAACATTATGGTTATTATGATATCATTTTTCACAGCTATGCTGATGACACGCAATTATACAATTTCACACTAACCCTTTACTAATCCTTAAGTGGATTTCAGACAGTTCTCAGTGGATGTCAAGAAATAAATGCTGTTCCTTGGCACCAAAATTCAGAAAATAATGCTTGTTGTTTAGCTGTTTAGCTTTGCATACCAAAACTGAAGTACATAACTCTGGCGTAACCTTAGACTCTGAGCTCCGTTTCATCCCGCATGTATTCGCTTTCACCAAAGCAACTTTTTTTTATAATTTGAGAAAAATCATTTAAGTTCAATCTTTTCTCAAAGTGGTGTAGAAAACTTGTTCATGCATAAGCTACAAGCAGAGCCGATTTCTACAATGCTCTTTTTACTGTATATAGCATGTATACAGCATGTATATAGAGCATGTACAAAATGTAGAAGCACAGATCCTAAAAAAAACCTTAAAAGAGAGCATTTTGAAAGAACCTCACTACCTCAATCTTTTAGGAAAATGTCTTTAGTACTTTTACTAGTTTTTAGCATCTAAATGACCTGCTTACATCACAGGATGTCTGTCTGTTTATGTTCCAGCATGTGATCTTAGATCTACAGATATTGGCTTTCCACAAATACTATCCGTAAAACACAGAAAAAGTGGAAAGACCTCTTGTCATCATGCTTCTTTACAGCGGGACTCAATTACACCATTTATTAGACAGTGAAAGTGAGCTAATTCAATTGGCAAGAAGGCAGCGTTACAACAAACATATGCATCCCTGAACTAATGAACCTAGCCATTTAGCTACAACAACCATTACACAGCTCAAAGACTGCTCTACCCTGAACCGCTACCCTGTAAAAATGCTTTAAATGCGCAATGGCTTTTTAAATACACTGAATATAGTTTCAGCAGTTTTTGTAGACTATATAGATGATCCAAAAATTCATTCAATTCAATTTATTCATTTTTGCAGCCCTATTAGAAAAAGCTGTTCAGGGAATAGAGATATCTTAGCACAGACTGTTCAGGGAATACAGAGTTTTTAAGCTTTCAGTGCTTAACAATAGGATGGCATCTAGGCAAAGGCATGTTTTAATCATAGTTTATTGTTTCTCATCTGTCATCAATAGCTGGGCTATTGGGACTCACCAGTATGGAGTCCCTACAAAAGAGTTTGCAGGAGAAGCAATGGAAGCAGATCCAAAGTCAGCCAATTTAACCTGGCCAGGTTCGGTCAACAAGATATTCCCAGCCTTTATGTCTCTGTAAGAAAGGACAAGACACAAGGGTTTTTAGCACATACAGCACTACACATAACTCAGGAGGAGCATGCATGGGCACAAAAGCTGTTGTTTTTGATATTTGCAGATAAACTGTGATTAATTCTGCATTTTGAAGCAGACTGTGACTGGTCTTACACAAAATGAGATCCTCAGTCCCTTTAGACCAGTCTTACCTCAGCTCATGACATCTCCAGAAAACCAACATAGATATAAGACATAACATACAACAACAGTCCTAAACAGCAGTTACTAATGAGTGGGTGTTCTGACAAATACAAAGACATGCCTCAGTTAAAATGCAGTGTGAACCACTAACACGTACAGAATGCTCACAATTCATTCCCGGAACCCAGCAATGATATGTACTTAAAGCCTCACCTGTGAATCATGTTGTGGGAGTGAAGATACGCTAGCCCTTGTAAAGCACCATGGGTAATGGCAGCTATCTCCATTTCTTGCAAGGGCTTTTTGTGTACTATAGTAAAAAAAAGAAAAAGAAAAAAAACAAATTGAGATTTCTAAGATGAAAGCCATGATCCAAACTGACCACGCAAATTGAGCATATAAGCCTAATAAATAAATTCAGCATATCTCTCTTACTAGGAGCCCTGTATGCAGTTTGCCTTTGCAGTGATTTACACAGTGAGTAGGCACAAAACATCAAAACTTACCCTCCAGGACATCTGAAGCAGAGCCCAGACAATACTCCATTACAAGCTAAACAGAGAGAAACGAACGACATGAGAAAGTCTTACAGGACTTAAGACAATAATTTTGAATTAGGTGTACTTGGTAAAGTACTGTACACACAGCAACCTCAGAAATCATTTATAATCTTGTAAACAATTTAAGTCTAAACATACTGCCATAAAAGAGGTATACAAAACTTGTAGCAAGGAAAGGCCACTGACCCAAGCTGTGTGCTCTCTTAGGTAGCATCCTTTATACTCAATGCTGTTTGGGTGCTTTATCCTTTGTAAAAACTTTACCTCCTTAATTATGTCCTGCCATTTCTGTGAGGAAAAAAAAAAGGAAAAACATGTCAATAAAAGACTGCAAAGAATAAACTTGCTACACCTGGGACATAAGATACTTCTTAGAACAATTACTGAACTGTCAATATTTGAGTGCCATTTTCTTTTAAGAAATGACTTTGAATATAAGTGTTAAAGCTAGGGATGCACAAAAATTTGGTGACCAAAATGATTTGCCCAGGAAGGGAAGTTTTGTTTTCAGCAAAAAGAAAAACAAGGGCAAACATTTAAGACCCTAACATATTAATAAAAAAACATAAATTGTGATAAAATTAATAAATAAAAGTGCACTGAAAATGAAAAACAGATATTAAAAATACTGTTTGTTTTGTTGGTTTCTATAAGAGACATTAGATAAATAGTTTGTAAACTCTGTTCAAACCAAGTTTCAAATAGGGTTACAACACTCAAGAACATTTTCATTAAAGCTTTGATAACACTTGAAAACAAGGCATCCTGTCTGACACGCAGCATTCAGCAAAAACAACAGATCGTCATCTGTAGTCACTGTTTTTTGTGCCAAACATCAGTGCCAATGTGCAAAGTATAACTTTAAACGGAAAGAAAAAAGGAGGAAAAAAGAAAAAAAAAACCAGGAAAAAAGAAAAAAAAAACCAAAAAAACAAAACAAAAAACCACAATATACAGCTTTGAACAGTTTTTTGGCACATACAGCCTATATATTTTAAGTTAATAATAATAAGTTTGGTAAGTTTATTTTATGTAAACTATTTTATTTACTTGTTTTTGGCTAGCATGTCCTGAAATTTGGCTTTAGTTTTGGCAAAGAATTTTGATTTTTATACTGAAGTCCCCTAATTCTAAAACTATAAAACAAACAATCACTTATTTTTTAAGTCATTGCTTACAAAGGTTTCATAAACACAGTTTGTTAAATGAATAAAAAGAATCAAAAGTGGTCAAATGGCCCTTTTTAGCTCTGTCTCTGCAGTCAGTACCTGCACTTTTACTTTACAGGCAACAAACCCGACAGTGATGGAATGGTAAGTGTCAAGAGGCCCAACATCAGGATTTAAGAAATTTATCACAATAATCACAGCAACATCAGTGATCTTTAAACACCCACCTCATTTGTTTGTTTCCCACTATAGGACATTTTCTTGATGGCCACCACTTCTGAGGTGCGCACATCTCGTGCCTATGACAGAACACAAATGGCAGTAAGACTGTGTGATCCTCTATCTATCCCATTTATTACATTATTTTATAACAATTATTTTTAAATATGACAATTTAGATTATGTGCAGTCTTAAAACAATATATAAATAAAAGTACTGTCTCATTTTTGAGCTGTGCTGTAGGGCTTACAAAATATACTGCGCCAAAACTGCCATGGCCAATCTCTCTTAGGTCGGTAAAGAGCTTTTCAGGGTCCTCCTTGAAGAAGAGTTCAGCAATGTCGGGGTCCTTCAGGCTCCCCGCACGAACACCGTTGGGCATGCTGGGTAGAGGCTGGGCCTGGGCCACAGCCACCAGGGACTATCTGGGTCTGCAATGCAACAGCCCCCAGCGACAGCTCATCTGCAGAACAACGGTCTCATACAGATATACACCTGTAAGCGCAAAAAAAAGAGAGAATTTAGATACTTTTACATGAGGGCAGTTTCATAGGTTCTTTATTATTCAACATTGACAATTTCTGCTTGTATTAATAAGAATAATGAACCCATGGTTTTCTGTGCAGTGCTGTCCTAAACTAACAGAATGTCTTACCAACACAAAATAACTGGTTTCATTTTTTCTGCCTTCTATTTTTATTCTCTCTTAAAATTATGCAGAATGTTTAACAGTACTATAAACTACTGTACAAACAATAACTAGGCAGAAGTCTGGTTTCCAGAAAAGTACTACACATTTAGTTTTTTGAATTTTGAACTGCTTTATGAAAACAGTCTAAGCACACAGCAAATGACATACATTTCAGGTAATTATCAGGCCCTGGGGACACCACTATCTTATGAAATGGCATTACCTATTAAGTTCTGGTGACGCAATTCTTGTGGAACTGAGAGGGGGCACCACTATCTTATGAAATGGCATTACCTATTAAGTTCCGGTGACGCAATTCTTGTGGAACTGAGAGGGGGCACCACTATCTTATGAAATGGCATTACCTATTAAGTTCTGGTTACACAATTCTTGTGGAACTGAGAGGGGGCAGCTTATATGGCTATGTATAAGTGTTGTAGTCTACCGTTAAATGCTACCGTTAAAGGAAGAAGAATGCCTACCAGCAAGGAAAAACAACAACAACAACAACAACAACAACAACAACAACATCACATGAAAGTACAGCTGCAGCGACATCTCCACCTCGATTCGTTGAAGCCATTGACGTTTTCAGATGAAAAATGAAACACTTCCAACTTAGTGAAGCACACTAAGACAATTCAAAGAATTCATGGCAAGTGAGTTACATGCATATTAACACTACATTACCAATGGCTCCAAAGTCTCATCCTTGTTCCATCTTGAAATGCACATTACCATTATATACGTTTGAAATAACTGCCATTGCTGTGTAGCCAGCCACGTTCCATATGACATTTGCAAAAGGACACCATAATGTAACCATAGCTCGCAGTTGTAGGTTACTGTTCTTACTGTTCAGCCTGTGTCATCTGTCTACACTGTTAGCATTTTAAATAAATACTTCCAGAATAATGATCTGTCATCATGTCAGTAAGTGCAAACTACTGCTGACATTCTAAGTATACAGAGAGGTGTGTGTATATAGCCTCTGCTGTTTCCTCATTGAGCAATACCTGATAAATAAAATCTCATCATTTTCCTTTCACAGTATTACTACTAAATTTCTGGTATTGTGATATGCCTATCTGCCACAATGAAACAGGGGTGACTTAACATGAGCATGTTGAGAAGGTAGAGGTAACACTGCTGTAACAAGACTAACTATTCTCATTAAAATTGAAAAAGATGAAAAAGAAAATATGAAAAGATGTTTCGCTGTTCCCATTGTTACTTTAGATACTGGTGACATCTGTTGTTAGTGTTTGTTCATTAGCTTGTCCAAGTTGGCCGTGACTCAAAGCGACATGAAAACCTACAGTTTGAAGCTATAATAATTACAACAAGTGAAAGATTTACCTTTATCCTTCCCTTTTATTTTAAATGTACACCACTGTGTGCTGTTAAACTGTTATTGATTTGTTTGTCTGCCAGCAGTTTACCATGTTTGTACTCTTACTAAATCCTACAAAACATTAATCAGACAAGTCCCATTTATCCTTGAATATTATACTACTAACCAAAATTAGTTGAAATGCACATCCCTCATTTGTACTAATAAGATAATTGCTGAACATCAGGCACAACCAACTACTGGTCCTTCCACTAAGAACGCAAAGATTCATGGTCCATTTATATGTTTTGTGTATAACACCACCACCATTCTGGAAAAAAAACGAAAAGGCCTTCTACTCTTGTGAATAATGCCTGCCATAGTGTCTTTTCAAACTACACAGCAGTGTGCAGTGCTTCAGCAATATGAGTGGCACACTAAGCAACTGATTCCACCACATGACAGACACAGCCTGCTTAGCTGGCACAGCATATATAGACTGGGAAAAGAGATTGCTGCCATCTCTCTCTCAGTGAGAATGGGACCAACTGTAGATACAAATGGCACAAGGCACAGCAATGTTTTCCATGTAACTCTCCATGACTGGCCAACCCTTCACAAGCAACCTTTTAAATTGGTGAACTATGAGATCAGACACGCAATTCAAACGATCCCATCAACTATGTGGAAAAAGGTACAGCCCTGCTGGTTGTTCATCAGAGACTATATGCTAAGATGAGAGGACCAAATAAGTCAACTTTTGACTGTGAAAACAACATTTAATTCGATTTTTCTTCATGTGTTAAATGGTCCCGATTCTACAGAGCTCTAATTATATACCACACCTATAAATTTGACCCAAACAAATACGAACTATTTCCAAATAAAAAAAATAAAAAAATTAAAGTAGCATGCTGTTCTGTAAAGTGTGCTCTTAAAAACAGTGCTGCTGAATGATAAACAACACAGAAGTGCCTCATATAAAACCATCTAAAAATGTAATTTTCAACCTCCAAAATTTAAATAAACATGTCATGAGAGTTGACCACTGTGCATGTTTCATGTTTTCATGTTCTGAAGTTTCCATTAAAGATATTGAATCTCATAAGAGACTTTTATGATACTGTATTAAAACTGCTACACCTAAACAGTCAACCAAGCAAACAGAGTACAGGAGCAAATTTCTCTCTCATGAAACTAAATGTAACATTAAAGCACCAATAAAAACTGTTCATGACAGTACCGAACAAGTAAAGACACAGCCTTGAGTTCTCTTTTCGGCATAAGGGAGCATAGCTGGCCACTGCAGCATAGCTGACTGTTTGTGCAGAACAGGGTGTACTCCTGCTGAGTCTCTTAGTGAGAGAGAGGAAGTGCGGAGGAGACACCCAGAAGCTGCAGCCACAACACTAACTGCGCTGTCACTCCCACAGGGCCTGAGCCACAGCCAGCCACGCATCAGTGCTCACTCTGCTGCCTTCTGCTGCCTACAGCCTTCAGCCAGGCCTCCAACACTGTGGAGCTTGCTGTGACTATGTACTGAAATGGATGAATCACTGGTAATCACAATCATAACACCACTCAAAATAACTGTAATCATCACTTTATCAAAATCGTGTAGCACCATCGGGCCCAGTTCACTTTCCCACTGCCACAGATTGCAAGGCAACAATGCACCAACACAGACTATTGCAATTAACAAACTTTGACCAATAATCTCCAGGCCAAAACACCTACCATCTCAAAGCTCTTGCTGAAAATATGAAGTGACTTACGCCTTGAAATGCTTGTGAAATTGGCCATTAGATAGAAAGTAAAGTTATAAAAGCTCACGTGCCCAGAAGTGTTCTTAACAGCATTTTAGACCAAGCTGAGTTTTAGTAGTATTAAGATGTCAAAAGTCAAAATTAGAGTCAATTTCAATGGGGAAAAAAAGCCAATTCAAATGTAGAAAAAGTTAATTCAGATGCTGACAGATAAATCTTCTGTAACTGCTTTTCAGGGCAAAACGAAGTAGCAATTTAACACAAGATGACTACAAATAAATAAAAGAAATGCTAATCCATTATAGAATTAATTTATAAGCAAAACAGCAGCAACAAGCAGATATCAGATGAGGTAATTAAAAGGTCTGCTTCAGACGACAAGTTTTTTCTGTCTAGGCAACATTCCAATTGTGGCACAGCAAATTATAATTATAATGAAATAATAATCATGTATTGTTGATAAACATATAAGTGAGCAGCTGGTTAGCTGGTTGTGCGGCTACCTTTATCAGTTAAAAGCATTTTTTTGCTACAACTAAGTACGTTGACCTTCACTTATGCAACCACTCTCTGGTTTAGTTTATAATGATAACAGGACATCACTTATCAAAAAATTTTTTTTAAAAGGCTACATGAAAAAATTAGGGTTTAATGAACAACAAAAATACAAAAAAATACAGACCCTTCAAAAAATTCCAGCATACGTTATTGAAAAAGATAAAAAGCAAGCCTTTCAAAATGCATATACATGTCAAACACTATGTGGCATGAATGCATAAATCACGTGTCCATGAGGCTCTGATTCTTCCTGCAAGAGAGCGTGGACTAAGCCAGGGCAATGTCTAAAAATAACTTTAGATTTGTCAATTATCAATTGTATTGCTCCTCCCCAAAACAAACGAACGCCATCCGCTGCAGCTTTGACCTACTTTTCATTCCACTGTATATGGTTTTGTAACAATAATTATTTTAACAAAAGTATTTAATAAAACCACATATTGAATAACACTGAGCAACTCCAAAACAATTGTTAAAAAATGACTTCATAAAGTTTACTGCAAATACATGCATTCTGGTGCAGAAATATGACAACTTGCATGCTAACAGCGCTCACTGCAAGAAAAACTATAGACTGAAAGTGATTTATAAAGCTACATCCATGAGGTTTGCAAATTAAATACAAGGAGTTTGTTTTATTTTAATTAACTGATGTTAATTACACTATTTAAGGTGGAACAGGAACATTTAAGCAAGAAGCTGGCAAATAAGAACCCAATTTCAGCCTTGGGTCTCACTTTTTCCCCCAACCTGGGTTAGGACAATGCAGCACTGGCAACTTTTACTAAAAGAGAGATCATTACTAACTGATCATGGCAAAACTGCAGATGATGAAAATACTGAAGTATTTTAGAAATAATTTGAAAAAAATAATTATAAATAAAATAATACGTGTTTCTTTGGTGTTTAAGCAGTAGATAATGTTAACAGCTGAGGTAATGTTCTATCTAGTTCCTGGTGTCACTCGCTGCAGGACCCACAACAATGTTGAACATGCCTGAGGATTAGAGGGTGGGGTCAGCAGCAGCAGCTAATTATCATTTGAAGCAAAGTGCACTCAAAACAGCCGTTCTGAACAGGGGTGTTTAGACAGGGGAGAAGAGAGCTGCGGTGCTTTATCCTTGAGGTATTTGACCAAAGCTTGTCAGAGGTATTTCATTAAAATCCCACAGAACTGTGTTAAGTTGTGGAAAAGAGGTATGTGTCACCTTCAAAAATGTTTCAAAAATAAGCTTTATCTCACGTTCTGCCTACACATCGCTATCCCTACACATGTCCATCAGGAACGATATCCGATTAAAGCACTCCATCACCCAGGCTTAGCGTGGACTCCAGTCACGACTTTGATGTCTTGAGACTCAAATTACAAATACAGAAAGACCAGAAACTCTGCAACTTTGATTCTTATGCCTCGAAAAGACTTCATAACCAAAACAGATAAAGACACTGAGATCTGGCTGATGATACTCTCTATACAATTGCATGAAGGTACAAGTATAATTGATATGATGGCAACTCCATAAAAATAATCGTATGCTTTTTTTATTTCATTTTGGAGGACAAGCAACATAAGCTGGAAAGTAGCGAATTTCTCATGGGCATTAACTTGAACTTAACTCTAGTACTTCACCTGTACTAGAGATTGGAGTAACTCCACACCACACCGCGGCTCATTTGTATTTCACATGCAGCTCCTCTAAACATTTTTCTAGGGCTGCCCTCTAGAAGTCGACGAGTCGAATCGTCAGTTGGAGACCCTTTAAGTCGACTGAGAACCTTCAAGTCGACTGACAACAGTGACGGGTTTTTTTTTTTTTTT
>CM067488.1:14983862-15000314 GCA_034552555.1 Semaprochilodus insignis
TCTCTCTCTCTCTCTCTCTCTCTCTCTCTCTCTCTCTCTCTCTCTCTGCTTAACTGCATGCTGCTGACTGACTGGCAGACAAAGTAAGACTGGCAGTGCGAGAGATAAAGCCAACTAACCTACAGCTGAACGACCATAGCTCTGGGCAAAGCATTCCTGTCATACAGTCAGCTTTAGCTGAAGTCTCTCTTGTGATTTTCTGATATGCAGTTGCAATAAAGTGGTACGAAAATATATGCAAATCAATGTTATCTGGATTCACATTCAATGCAATACTGCTTTCAGAAATATGACACAGCAAAAAGCAGAATTACGATGCATTACTTTAAGGTGTGAGCTTGTTCTAGTAAATTCAAACAAATGGGTGCTGTTATAAAGAAAAGATTTCAGCTGTTTGCCCTGAGATACCAGACCAATCTCTTAATGACTGTACTGAAAGTATTTTGATAAGCCAAAGGTCACATGGTCTAACAAATTCACAGTCTTTAACCATTAACTATACCTCACTCTGAAAGGCTCTGAAAGGCTCAATGCTTACGCATTTAGCCATAAACAACTGTCAGAGTCCTATTATTCAATCCCTAGGCAGCACCTATACTAATGGTATTAAATAGATCAGGTATTGGCCAGATATGTCCTGTCCACATTTGATGCTGTTCTGTAGTTGTGCCCTTAAAACAGAAGCAGCGTTTTTTTTATACTTAGAACTACGTGACCTAACAGACTGATAGTCAGTATCACCCGACACCTATACTCGATATGACCAGTATGGTGAGAGAACATCCCGAATTGACAGTCTAAAACGAGTTTCAATCCGTCTGCCTATGAACCTCCCTCAAAACTTGTCTTTGCTCGCCTGCTTTGCCATTACAGGCTCCAACACAAACTTCTCTATTAGTAAATGCAAGCAGACAGCGTATGGAAATGACCTCATTCTAAAATAGCTCTTTGTTTGTTGCTTGTGCTTGGGTCCGTATCACCCCTCTGCTGAGTGCTGCTCAGATGATCAGCTGCACAGACACAATGCTGAGAGCTTAGGGCTGATGGGCTGATGCATTGGTCACAAGACTGGCCCAGGCTCCTGCTGCCTCCCACCACTCACCAGCTGCCTCACACCCTGGAACTGAGCTCCACTCTCTTACAGCACACACACATAGTACTGTACCACAAAGCACATGGTTCACACGCTGCATACAATGATACCAACACACAGGACACAGCAGACAAGAGTAACAGGTAACAGACCCTCACTGACAAATACAGCTCAAAATTAACATTCTGACAAAGTGCCTTTATGCAGTAACATGCAGTGGAAACTTTACCCACAATTTATTTCATGCCAACTATAGCAAGGTACTAGAAATGTTGCAACATAAATGCAGCATGTTTTTTAACCATGCTGGTACGTGTGACATCCAGTAATACCATGTTTATAGTACTCAGCATAGAATGTTTAGAAACATTGTGGCAGGCAAGTATCATCCCTGTACCAAAGGCTCCCTATGTTACGATTATGTTACATTATAGAACACCCTAAGACCAAAGCATCAGCTTTCAGATATCAGGCTAAATGGCTTTTGCTGCAAAAAGACTACATGAATTTAGCCCGCTTTTTCCATTGTCAGGAACACTGAACAAGTCTTATAGTGTGACGTAATTAAAGCGTGATGTAGCTCCTGGTCACTAATATTTTTTTTCATCCTAGTTTGACATATCCTACATCGTGTTTCCTGACATTGACCAATAGGAGGACAGAGTACTCTCTAGTACACATATGTAAACACAGTGAACAGAGAGAGAGATGCTGCTGTTGTAGCTGTCAGGTGGAATGGGCCACAGATCAAATATATCACAATAATATCTGCTCAGGAGCAACACTACCACACAAAGCATGTTTCCAAAATGCTAACTGTTAAACGCTAATCACAGCAGCTATAAAATAACAGCTCACTACAACCACAATTTAAACAACTTCTTTGGAAGTAAAACTGTTCTTGACATGTTAACACATTCACTACCTCAAGTTCTCTTTGAAGGATAGACAGCCCATACTGTCATTGTCCTCTCCGTTACACCCATGAATGGGTCCACAATTGCTTTTTCCTTTCTTTTCTTTTTCTACTACCAGCATCACTTCTATAGTCAAGTCAGCCATGACAGTTTCTTGACCCTGCTCCCTGACGATCTATGAACTTGCAAAAGGATGTGAATGATGACTGGGCAGAGCCAAACGTGCAGTGTTGCCAAACGCCCGACCAAGACATGGCAAGAATTTGCATAATAATTGCTTAATCTGACATAGTGAACATTGTGAAAGACAAAATTATTGCAGATTTTCATACCAACTATAACAAGCATTAGAATTCTTACATGCGAACATAGCTCAACTTTTAAAAATGTTGGTTCATGTTATGTCCTACTATCCACTAATAACACATTTATTTTACTCGCCATACATGACATCGTTTTAGAAGTTCTGGTGGAACACTCCAAGGTAGGTACTGTGTGTCATTGTGGCAGACAAATATTGTGCCTGTACCAAAAGCTGGCTAAGATATACATCACAGTAAATACTAAGACCACAGAATCAGCTTTCAAACATCAGACTCTTTATGGCTCAAAAATTCTCCCATGCTTCAGGTCTTCAGGCTAATCAACAACATAAACCATGGCCTCAGATGCTTCAAACAAAAAAAGTTTGTGCGATATCCACAATTCTGTTTATGGCCAGATGCCATCATCATGTTTATTCCCATGTCCACTTCAGTGTCACAAATTTATTGGAAGAAAACAAGTTATGTTGCTATTATTATTATCATTATTATTATTATTATTATTGTTGGTAGCATTATTGCTGTGTAAATGCTAGAGGTGTAACAGTTTCGATTCGGTTCAATCCTCGGTTTCCGGGTTGGCTTACAAAACATTAATCAACTTAGAACTTGAGTTTGTTTTCAGAAAACAGAAGTTTAACGCAAGATGTGTAGACTAAACCAAAAGTATTTTTAAAAAAATAAGAAAACAAAATTAATTTGTATTAAACATTTTGCTTTTACAAAGCTGTTGCCAAAGTGAGGTGAAAATCTAGCCATATGCTCTGCCTAACATTGTGTGTGTTCACATGCACTTAATATTCCGATAACCACAGAACATCTGATTTTGTCAGTAATCCACTCAACACGTTTACGTGCGATTGGGTAATATGATAACTGGAAAACTACATGGGTCAGACAATAACCTATATTTTGCTTTGCAATTCATAAAATAAAATCTGACAAATCTGACAAAAAATTAGTCACATAGAAAATGTATATATGTATTTTCAGCATTCCTCTAAAAGTGTTTTTATTGTGGTGTGGTTGCTGTGTTTAACACTGCCTACTCATTTCCGGTCCCCCCTCTGTTTTAAACATGTGCAGAATGAGAAAACCTAAAGAAATCAGAGTAGGCCTATACATTGGGAGTGGGTGATAATGGCAATGGGCTTTTCTGACCATATCGGCAACATCATTAGTACCTAAAGAACACCGACTACATGTTTCATTATAAAGTGAGCTTAAACAGGATTTCAATTACTGTGGTTGTAAGTTTAGTATTATTGCTGTTGGTATTATTATAGTATTTTTACATAAATGGCACTACAGGTTCTATTATATCTATTCCAACTAAATAAATCTCTGAAGAACTAAATATTGTGGTGCGTAACATATATCATGAAAATGCCTTGAAGAATCGTGATAGCATTTTTATCATATTACCCACCCCTAGTATACATGCACTGAAATCAGACTATGCTGTTTACATGATCGCTTAAATAAATCAGATAACTGCTTTAAATCCAACGATGATCAAATTATTAAGATAATGCAAATGGACTCAATGTTTCTTCATAATCAGTTGCGGAGAGAATAATAACATTTCGCTTTCGTGTTTGCCACTCAGCCAAAGCCTTTTTCAGCCCATCTGCCACAATTTCAACCTTTGAGAAAAACATGGATGCCTAGATACTGTCTGCATGCTCTGTGAATATGGACACACAGACAGCGACCCGTAGGCTACTGTACTGCAAATCTTTTTGGTTCAGAAGTGTTACGTTACTAGTACGCACTACTATACATGATGAAGCAGAACCTCCCGCAACCCCATACTGGGTTTAACCTTTTACCACTGTTATTAGGATTCTGTTAATGACACAGGCAGTAGGAGTGCAGGGGAATTTTTGTCTTTTGTGGTTAGTGACATTTTTAATAGAGAAATGGAAACCATTTCAATTTATGCCAGGATGTCTGACTTTTCAGACATTCAGAAACATTTCATTTTAGCATAAACTCGAGCCGTATTACACAACAATTTATTGCAACCCACATAATAGATACATTTAATTAATACACTTTTAAATTTGTTACTAGTACACATACAGCAATACAATCTAACAGACCAAAAGCACCAAAGCTGACTGTGGCTTATCATTGTGGATTTACTGTACGGTCTCTGTTATTATGGAAAAGATGCAGTTTGACCCTGACAAAATTACTGTAGGTGGAGCATGTTAAACAAGATGAGAACATGGCATGCCATCCTACACACGCACATGGAATGTAGCAGGACAGGACAACAAAACGGGAGGGCAAGAATTCCTTGTGTATGCAAGCTGTCTCGCTGTTTAGCTACTTCCTCTTCACTCAGACAAGGCAGAAACTGGGCTCTAACAGACACCTAAACTGTAACTCAAGAACACTGGCATTTTTGTGTGACTAGTAATTCACCAGCCTCATCAAGAATATCTAAATTATCCAACACATTTAAATAACCCTACCGACAACAACATAACAGGGAAAGATCATTTTAAAACCTGTGACATGGACAACTGGTATCTACTGATCTAAGTCCTATAGAGGCCATGCCCTGGTTCTGCTGTGTATTACTGACTGCCCTGATTTCGACCTTGTGAGTCACTGGTGAGCTGCATATTTGTTAATCATGTAATGTGTAAACAATGGGGTCTAATTTATCAGACAATATGTAATACGTTACATGAGGAACACTTACTTCTTGGGGCACAAGAAGAACCATTCAACCAATTAAGTTGATACTTGTCTATTCTATTTTTCTATTTAAAAACAAAAAATTAAGTATCAAGATTATGTTATGATCTGTTTAAACCAAAAGCATTAAGGAAAACAGTAATAAGCTAAATAAAAAAATAATCATACTGAACTTTTTATTGGGAGGTGGATTTCCCAAGCATTAACTTATATTTCCACTTGTTAAAATAATACCTTTTTCAAAGTTTCATATTTATGAAAAAATAAGCAGTATTCTCTGCTTTAAAAGGCTGCGGTTGTATCAGCGTCGCTGAACCCACCATCTAGCAGCTTCATTGGAATTGTATGGCCATACATGTTTGAGCCACCAGAGCCAGAATTACTTTTAAGCCTAACGACACTGACCTAACCAAGAATGAACCTTGCTCCTCTATTCTGAAACTGAATGCTGCGTGGTCCGAGTTGGGTATGTTAGGCTACTCACCAGTAGCCTAGCCGAAGTTAGCAAACAAGGTGCCGTCTATGGAGGGCCAGCAAGCTGTAACCAGACCCGGGACTTGCAGCTTGAAGAGTAGTCACTATGTACCGACCTAGCTGATGCTAATGTGCTCCAGTTTTTATAATGTTACAGAATTAGGGGAGGGGTCATGCTAAGTATAGCTACAGTTATTCATTGAGCCATGATTTCAGGGTTGCTTGAAACTTGCTAAACACAAAAATGATAAAATGAAAACTGCAAATTTTAGCCAAATTTTCAACAAAATGTAGAACGTGTTTAGAAACAAATGAATTAATTTCCTTTAAATTTCCATTTAAAGTATAGTTCAAAGATTCAGATTTCATTTTCAGATTCAAGTTTCATTTTTAAAATATTATAATATACTTTTAAGATTTCAACATGCCAGCAACAGCTCTGCATAAAGTGCCGCAAATAAACTTTTCAGAATTTATTTAATCTGCCCAAGTAAAGCGTCCGAACAATTGTCACAACCCTGAAACCAACTATTTACATAAATAACCACTTGCAACATAACTACTTGTGAGCAGTACATGTGTTTCTGGAAAGGAATCCCTAACTGTAGGCAAGTACGGGGAATAAGGGAATGACAAAATGTTTGGATGAACCCCTGGCATCACAGTTAAATATAGCAAATGCAACAAAAATGTGGTATTAAAAAAAGGACATGAACTAGCACAGCATTTTTGCTTTGTGATATTTCCTAACATGCTGGTGCATGGTGACAGAAGTTGTCAGAAGATGTTTTAGAGGCAGGTAAAAAAAGAAAGTACAAGTTAACAAAAGGTTGTGAAAACAAACAAGAAGTGTAATATTTTAAGGAGTTAATACAATGAACTACAGTGAGTAAGATAAAAATGTTCATTTGAATTTCAGGTAGAGATAAAACTGTAATAAACAACAGGCATAGACAATATATAAAACTGCTCACTATGACTACTATACTCAGTTCAAATGATGCTGAGTTTATGTCAGCTACAGAGGAGTGTAATACAGCAAGAACCATGTCAGAAATTATGGGCTGGGGCTGGAGACAAACATTTGCTAATCACTCATAGACATCAACACTAATCAAAAGTAAATATGAACAGAGTGCTGGGGTGGAAAGATCCTGGCGGCTTCATTCAAGTGATGCCGGGAGGAGAAGTGGCAGCAATGATGTCTGAAAAAGACAATTACTGGGAGAAAGACGGCAGTGTCTCACAGTAAACAGAGGCACCATTCAGCCCCTTTCACACACCCTCACAAGTTTGCATGTTTCTGTGAGGCAAACCCATAAACAAATTCAGTAAGCCATGGCAGCAGAGGGTTATGAGATTACAATTACTTTGCCTTTTCTCCATTACAATCAGTGTGATGATAGAGCAATCACATCAGATCACTTTGGAGTCCTTCGTATAACAGTGCCAGAGCGATGGAATTTGTTTTCTTTACTGCAGATGGCACAAAATTATTGGGAAAGGGTGCTGCAAGTGATACACATTTACACAAACAGGTTCTAATCTACACATCTAAGTTCCACATAACTGGAAAGAGACTTAAAAGGAAGCCAAAGAGAGGTCAGACAGCTTCTTCTACTGATGTCAGTCTTGTATTTTCCAGTGTTCATTCCATCAGATTTACTCCACCTATGCCTGAATTCAAAGTGAAATGATGTCTAGAGTGGAAGTAGTTTTATTAGGCCTTCCAAAGTGAGAGTGAACACGAGTGTCCTTTGCATACAAAAAGGTGTCAGACACCTAATGCATCAGATAATGTAGTTAGCTGTGCTAAAGCTACTTACTTGGGGCTTGCTAGTAGCTAAGATTACCTATACTAGCTACTTGCTTTCAATCTCGATATTAACACAAAGTAAATTAAAGTTGTTGCTCACTGTGAAACTGCTTCAACCAGCAAACAATGACAAAATCACACAGCATGGCTGCTACTTACAGGTTGCACTTGGGATGCTAATAAAAATGAAACTGCTCTTCTTTTCAGTCACTTATACGTCAAACGTTGAGCAAAGCAGCTCAATATTGTTTAGTTGTTCAGAATCGTGTTAAATCTTGTTGGGTGCCGAGCTTCGCTTCCTGTTTGCCAGCTTGTTTTGCAAATATTCCTTTTTACCTTAAATGGTGCAGCAGTCATGTTCTGCCACTGTGCAAGCTATAGCACTTAAGGTGGAATGGAGTGTTTAATTAGGAAGCTGGCAAACAGAAAGTCAACTTCAGCCTCCTTTTTGACAGTTTGGTTCCTTGGGAAAAGTCTACCGTTTTGATGCCGTTGCCCTGTTGTCATGTTTAGGGTTTGGGATCGATCTGTTTACCTGGCCTCTTTTACAAATCAGGGACTTGCATTTGAACGAGCAGACAGCAGTGTCTGAGGCTTCCAGTTCTATGTACTAAACTATTATTATCCAACAATATAAACACAGATTTCCATCATCATATGGCACCTTTAAGGAAACAACTGCATCATAAAATGGCTGAGAGTATCACTCTGTACGCCCTCCTTTGAAGCTACCTAGCAGTAGAAACAGGACCTTGGGAGACTAACCTGGTGTTTTTATAGTAAGAAAAGGAGAATGCACTTAAGACTGTTAACTGTCAAGCTGATGTTAATGGACCCACACAACACAAAGCTCTGGGACGAGACAAAAACACACAAGACTAAACGCTGAAATCCTTGACTTTTGCAGTTAGCTGGACAGATGAGCGACTAGCTTAGTTTGTGGAATATCGTTAGGAAAGCTGGCTAGCTCGACAGTTAGCTGTCAGCTAGCGGCTGCGAAGTTTCCTCTAAAGGCTAAAACGAGTCGCTATCTACTCGGAATGACTTACTACTAATGTTTAATGACAAGTAAGAATCAGTATTATATTAAGGAACACATAGGTGAATTGACATGGGTGACAATGAAATTAACAGACTGACAGACATTCCTACTTAACTAGTTAGCTAGCTAACAGTTACTGTTACTGTAAGAGGTACAGTGCAGATAGACTGCTGTATGTCTCCACAATACCATGAACCCAACAGCTATGCAGACATGGTAATGTCTAATTTACTATTCGTAAACTGGTACTCACCCGTCCTTTAGCCAGACTGTGGACGCAGAAAGTCTCTTTGATGAAGTTACGATGAAAGTGCCGTCAACTCAAGAAGTAATGTCGGTAAGCGTTATTAACGTTGGTCCACCAGTAACTTACACCTCGACTTCAGCAGATATTAAACTGCTTACGCAGGGATTTTAGACTTCTGCGTTGACCTCTAATTTCATTTCTAAAGTAGGCTGTCGTTGTTAAGCTATGTAAACTGCACTGAAGTGATAGTCCACGATAGCCGAAACTCCACCCCGGTCTAACGGCGGCCCAGCGGCTCGGCTCCCTCCCAGACGAGTCCTAAAGATGGCGGCGTCCCGGAGGTCCACTCCCTGACGAGCTGGACGGGCAAAAAGCGAGCGAACATACCGAAAAATAAAGCCCAAAAAGTGGTCAGGACCACACCCTAGATTCAGGCCGAAAAGCTAAACCTACGCCGTTTATACTCAAGCTATAGGGCGTAGGGATTTCGTTACACAGTGAACAACATGTTGTGGTGGTTTTCTCCCCCCTTCCTTCTCCTCCTTCTTGTTCCTGGAACGCCAGTTCCGCCCAAAACACTTCTGGGGGGGATGGCCGGTGGCGGGGTGGAGGGGTGTCTCTGTCCGATTAAAGAGCCTGTTCTGGGGAAATAATAAGGCAAGGCAAGATCATAAGAATAGTACATTTAAGGTTATTTGTGGGGAAAAGTGGATTTTAAAGAAGCTACACTGCAGGTGAAAATGAATAGACACATACAGTAAAACAACTGTAGAATAAATACAAGTATAAAGTGCTTGGAATGTACAAAAACACAATAGCTTATTTAGTTTGAAAGGCACAGGTGAACAGATATGTTTTCAGTCTGTTTTCTTCATAATGGTTACAGTTTGGGGACGTCAAATAATAACAATAATAAGATAGCAATAACAAAAAAAGCAGTGCACCAGAAAACTCTACTACATAACATGGAAAAATTCTGAGAACTCTTTTAGAGACATTCAGAGCTGGTTTAGAGCATTAGATCAACACAGAGTTCAGGACAGCCTGCTCTTGCTATTTAGCAGATCTTTAAAGCCAAATCAGATCTATAAAGAAAGTGGGTTTAAAACAACCAGCTACATATGTAAAGGGTATGCATGTGACATGTAGCTCTATGTTAAATGTTATGAAATGTGAATGAATGAATGTTGATGTTAAACAGACTGGGAAAAAATAGCTATATATGCCATATACTGCAATATTGTCTTTTAAGGATAGAATTGCAGCACTAGCTCATGAGCTAAATCTATAATTGAAACAAATGGAAAATTCTGCTGAACCTTTTGAGGAGAGCCCGTTACCAGAATGTGGCACTGCATGACTAGATATAGATCTCTAAGAGGTTAAAAATGAACAGCAGCACGAATACATTACGGTGCTGTCCTCAGGCCTGCTAACAACCAATTGGTAAACAGTCTAGAGAACTGCTGCTCTGGATTGGCCCAGAACCAGTCGAGTCTGCAACCAATGGCGGAGCAGGATGCCGTCTCTCTGTATCCAGGCGAACAGGAGGCTTTGGAGCTTATAGAGGCAGTTTTATGAATGACATTTAAAGAGCCAGACTTCACTTTTTCTATTATGTAGCTGTGATGTATTTCTGATATTAACATATGACAAAGAATATCTTTTGGGACAGCATTTCTGGCCTGACCTTCTTGCTGCTAGACAGTTTATGTAAATGTGCACTTGTCAGAGATTCTGTCCGCTGCACATGTAATGACCTGGTTCACCAGCCACATTTTCTCATTTCTCATTTCTCGTTCAGACCATATGCAAGAATTATCAGGAGGAGATGAGCAGTTAAGACCTGAATGCTGAAAAACAAGAACGCAAACAAACGAGAAAACATATAACAGCCAAAGTGTATCCTGCTTTGGACTTCCTCTGTGGCATATCTCTGCCTGTTGGCATTTCCTGAACAAGACCCCGATGAAGAGAGAGCCCCTCCCACTGTAAAACCCAACTGCAATTATGTCTGGCAGGGGTGTGTTCAGCTAAAGCCCAGCAAAAATTATGATTGTTGCCCTAAACATTGCTAGGCCCTATTCATATACTGTAAGTTTGCACTTTCTATGGAAGCCCTAAGTGTATGTGAGCTGTGCATTGGAATCTGTGCAATAGAATCTCACAAACCTCAGTTTTCTGCCCGGAGGAGGGCGTGTTATTTTCAAATATTCTGCATTGTGCTTATTTCCCAAATCTTAGAAATGTAAGATATAAAACAGAGAACTTGTATTTGGTAGTGGTTTTATAACAAACCACATAATTAATGAACTTGTGCTTTCTGAAATGTTTGCATCAATTAGGCAGAGTTGCAGTGGTGGCACTATCCAAAAAGCAGATCCATTAAAACCAGCACCTGATTATTATTTTTATTTAAGTAAATATTTTGAGACGCTAACCCATTATTTGAGGTGGTTTCTAGCTATTGAAATTATTATAAATTTGAATAATGAGCAACTTTTCCAAAATAACAAAAACATTTATCAAAAATCCCCAAATAATGAAATTGTATCTCAAAATAATAACTTGGCATCTCAACGTAATGACTTAACATCTCAGTAATAATGAGATAAGATCTCAATTGACTTACCATCTCAAAAGAATGAATTTTCATATCTAAACAATGACATATCATCTTAAATTAATGAGATAGCATTTCAAAAACAATTCACCATTGTTTTGTTTTTCATTTTAAGTCATGAAAATGGGCCACCTTTTACCGAAGAAAAATATAAAATAAAACATTGACATAACAAGATATTATCTTAAAATAATGACATCTATGTCATGTTTCTGACTTTTTTTTTTACCACTTTCTCACTCTTCTATGACTCAGTGCTCTATATAGACTTTATAGATTATCTGTAATATAGGTTTACTGATAAAATCTATAACTGGTGAGATTCACCCACTAAATAATTAGATAAAACCCATTTCTAATATCATGTTTCATAATAAAAGCAATCAAGTAAAAGGAAAAAATGTAACTTTCTTACTTGTATTTTTATTAACACAACTGACCAGTAGGTGGCACACGCACACTTCTCAGTTCTGTAGCCTTGTCCGAATCATAGGCGAATCTATTGACTCGGTTCTTTTTCGGACAATCAGATTGACCACAGAAAAAGAGTAAGTAACATTTTTCCCCACCTTTGACGTAAGCTATTAATTTTACGGAGAAATCCTGCTTTGTAATTGGTGTCATTAGACTCACTCTCTAAGCTCATCATTTTAAGGAGAAATGATTTAACACAATTTAGGAATCAATGATTCATTGCATCGGATGTTCGACTAGTTCAAACGAACTGCCCTGAAGGATCGGTTCTTTAAATTCCGCTGGCGCAGGAATATGACGTAATTGAAAGTTTACATGTGCGGCGTGAGTGAAAATGGCTGCTGGCAGAGAACAGCAACAGCAGCAGGCTCATCGACCTGGGATTTACAAACAGAAAAACAAGCAACACAAACATGGAAAGCATCGAACAAAAGGGGAGATCGAGCGTGAGAACAAGGGTGAGTGTAGTCCTTTCAGTTTCTGTCTTTCTTTTCGCCACGCAGCGGTAACAGTGCTGCCTGCTAACGTTAGCCAAACACGTGTTTAAAGTTCAGACACGCTTAGTGACCAAAGCAGGGAACTGTGTTACAGTAGACACATTCCTGAGACTTTAATCATATTTTCAGGTTTTATTTAATAAAAGGTTTGACATAGAAGTCATGGTCTTGTCATTCATTAGCTTCCAAGTTCACACTGGCCACTTTATTAGGTACACCTATGTTGTGTCGACACACGTTGTCCATTTGTCAGATCCACTTACTGCGTTATGTGCATTCAGTAGTTTGTGTATTTAATTTGCCTGATGCTTTCCTTAACCTTGTTCATCAATGCTCAGGATTACCACTCAGCAGATGTTATTGGGGAGTGGCTCATCCTCAGCAAGAGATAGATTAGATAGATCTACAAGGTGGACCGACAAGGTGTTAGTTTCTAATAGAGTGGACAGTCAGTGAACACTAAAAGCAACACTCCAGTCACTCATATCACCCAACCTCCTAATAGCATACCACTACCATGTCAGTGTCACTGCAGTGCTGAGAATGATCCACTACCCAGATAATACCTATTACCCATGCTTGATGGTGGTGTGGGGGCCCTGACATTTGATGAACAGGGTAAAAGAGGGGTGGGAGGCTAACACGTTACTCAGAGAAACAGATGGACTACAATCTAGAATTGTAGAACTTTAAAGAGCACCTATATGCTAAATGGACCTGATAAAACAGACAACAATTGGGATAGAAAGTAGGCATACTAATAGTCACCACTGAGTGTATGTGAGCTGTGCAGTGGAGTCGGAGACAGAGAACTTGTATTTGGTAGTGGTTTTATAACAAACCACACAGTTAATGAACTTGCACTTTCTGAAATGTTTGCATCAATTAGGCAGAGTTGCAGTGGTGGCACTATCCAAAAAGCAGAGGCGAGAGTTGAGGAAGATGGACCGGAGACATAAAGCCAACCAACTTCGTCGCAACAAGAAGGACATGGTAAGAAAGCGTTGAAGCTCACCTTATCAGTACTGTCTCGAATTTAACATGATTTTGTGAGCAGTGTCTCTCTTTTGGCTTGTGCTAGGTGCTGACAGAGAAGCGTCGCTTGGGAAGTAGGGATGGCCCACCTCATCTGGTGGCTGTCATTTCCCTGCATGCTGCTGCGGATGCTGGAACTGTGACACAGATCCTGAGAGGAGAGGGGATTGGTGGGGTACTACATGAAGACCAAGGAGTCAGAGGGGCTCAGGACAGCTTTGGCCTGGTTCTTCCTCGATTTAAACAGAGGTTCACTTTCTACCGCCCAGACACAGGTACTTGAGTTGATCATCTTGAATAGTAGTAAAATAACAACGCTAATAATAAAAATATTCTATTTTAGACAGTTTTGTAGAATTAGAAAGGAATTAGGCACAGGACCACCACAAAGCAGGTGTTATTCGGGTGGCAAATCGTCCTCATCACTGCAGTGACACTAATGTAGTGTTAGTTGTGCTAGTATGAGTGGATCAGACACAGCAGTCCAGCTGTGAAAAGGAGTGCTCTCCTGAAACTGCTTTAATCTTTAATTTGAATATGTTTAATACAGTCAAACAGTTTATGGGAAAATATGAAGTCATTCATGAAGTTGCATTTTGGCAAATTTATGCTATCAAGTCAAATCAAAGGTTAAGTTTTACGTACATAGTCACACACGGTGCACCCAGCAGTGAAATGCTTTGAAAACTGCTCACTCACGTGAGACAATACAGACTTATAAAAACAGAATAATTAAAATATAAAACTGTGAAGATGAGAACACCATATTAAACAAGATATTAAATGAAGACACAATAGTAATTAAATAATGATATATAATGGTGGGGATGGACAGTGTAGCGTGCAAAAATGAATGTGTATATCAGAACCAATGAACTCCTGTAAGGTGTTTTATTGTCCTTTAGTGCTTTCTAACAAAATCCAAATGCATGTGGCTCCTGTATTCTCAAATGAGTACATGCTATAAGAAAGAATTTTGCCCATATAACATTGATTGCGGTGCAGTGGGCTTTATGGTGATGTGTTTATATTATGCAAATGAATACACAATCGTAATACCAGTGAATTGATTGTCCTCTTGTTACATAATCGTGGTCAGATGTGAATGACAATGCCATTATGTTAGTTTTAATAAGTAGTAGTTGCAAACATGAAGACTGCAGTTTCTTCAGACAGCTTGCTATTGTTTCAAGTCTAATATGTGATTAACAGGCAGCTAAAGACATACCCTTTATAGTGGGTTTATTTTGGCGTCGTGGGGCTGAGGGTAATGCAGACAGAGTGCTGGTAGCACATAGCAGAGTACATCTGAAAAGTCACGTAAAACTGTGTAGAGCTGCCTGTTGTAGCATTGCATGGGAAGCGAGATGGGTCTTCTACTAAAGATAAGTCATTTAAGGATCTGCTTGCATGTTGGCTTGTTGAGGTATCATTGACAGCTATTAATGTTTGTCTGCACAAATGTTATTGTTTAAACACAATCGAAAGCCAGTCTGCTGCATTCTGCCGCCTTGCTGACTGAGGGATAAGTTGGCTTAGACTCGAAAAGTAGTTACCTGGATCCGAAGTCATCAGATGTGGGGGAAATGCCTATTCAAGATTATTGATTAAACATTACTGGGTATTAAATAATAAATATATATTTTAGTAAAAAAGTAATTCTTACTGAAAAGATTTTATATAGAAGGCTGCTCCTTAGTCTACAACTGTCTCTCTCTGTTTTCAGCTGACCTACACTCGCTCTTGGATGTGACTAAGGTGGCGGACAGTCTGGTTTTTGTGCTGGAGTCCACAGAGGGCTGGGACAGTTATGGAGAATACTGCCTTTCCTGTCTCTTCGCACAAGGATTGCCAAGTCATGGTGAGACAAAGCTAGACAGAGAGTCAGAGACTGTGGCTTGACCATATGTTTTGTACTCTTGACCTTGTGGGTTGGCTTGTACCTGCGTCGCTTAATTGTAGATCGCTCCTGCCATCTTCGTCATTCGGGTGCACAGTTAGTCTGCTTCAGCTCTAGTGTGACAAAATAAGACTCTCCTTTGTTGTTGTGATAACAAGCATTTAAATAATTTTGTCACAGGTATTAAAAGTATAGATCCATCTCCATAAAAGTGTGTAAAACACTAAAACAAGCAGTGATTAGTAAAATCTGCTTGACCCTTTATTAAATTAAAATTAGTCAGAAAACTTGTACAATGTACCACAAATTGGTTACTAGACACGTAGTAGTCATAGAAGACACAAACCGGACCAGTTTTTGCAATTCTTCTGTTACACAGGTTTTCAGCGGTTGGGCCTTTGTTTTCGTATTTTCAGCTTAATAGGATGAAGTACTTGATTGACAGCAGGCAGGCCAGTCTGGCACCTGCAGTCTCTGATTAGACAGCCATGCTGTTGAAACACATGCAGAAAGGGGCTTGGTGTTGTGATGTCGAAATAAGCACAAATGTCCTTGAAAAAGATGTCCTCTAAGGTGTGCAGGTTACCCAGTGATACCCCCATACCAGGACACATGCTGGCTTTTGAAATAACAATCTAGATGGTTCTTTTCTTCTTTGGCCCAGAGAACACAATGTCAATTATATCCATAAATAATCTGAAGGGTTGACTCATCAGACCACATTGCATGCATCAGTCTGTTTCGCATCCATCCAAATCTTTGCACTCTCTGGCTGAGGAATGTTCTTTTTTACATTGTTGGATTTTTTTTGCTGATGCATTCTTAGTAGATCGGTAAGCCTCAACCCTTGGGTGCATCGATTTGTATCGCCTGTTAAAATGTTGTTTAAATATTTCACTGTTCCTAGTCTTAAATTGCTTCTGTTCTAATTTTGTACAGGCATCAATATAAAAGTGCAAAAAAAGAGAAAAATAAATGCACAGAAAAGATGAAATATTAAATGTTTTGGCTTTCGATTGTTTTGTTCCAATATAGGTGAAAGTAGATTTTTAAATCATGACATTCTTATTTGGATTTTACCTACTGCCTCAATTGTAATTGCAATTGAGTTTCTTTTAAACCTATTTTTTTTTTTTTTTTAATACCAGTACAAAAGAATTATGATATGAACACCAGAAACATTAATGTGTAAGAATGTGCCGCAGGTAGACTGCGGTAGTTCTGTGTCATTTACTCTGATCTTTCTCTCTTTTATCTGTGTTTCTCAGCATTGGTGTGTCAGGGCATAGCTGACTTGGC
>CM067488.1:15005649-15022663 GCA_034552555.1 Semaprochilodus insignis
TAATAATAATAATAATAATAATAATTGTAATAATAATAATGTTTAGAAAAGCTACTTTATGATTAAAAACACCTTATGATCTCACAATCTCAAGATGATAATAATGGCTTCTAACGTGAAGTGTTTAGCCCTATTCAGACGGGATTAGCTTTGTAAGAGGTGGGGTAAATGTTCCTTGTTGATTTTAATGCAATTTTAGTGCAATAATAATTCTGTGCAAATAGACATGTGGGTTGATATTCTGTCATTTCCTGTGAAAAAGAAGTTTTTCACGTTTTTTCTCAAGTGTGGAGGAGCTTGAGGAGGCATTTAGTTTTGGCGTTTTTTTAGTTGCAAGCAGTGGAAGCAGTGTTACACACGTTTTTTGGTGACTAGAGTGCGTAAATCGAGTAGCCACTCATCTCAGCCATCTCATTTCATTTATGCTGAGATTTCTTATCCCATGCGAATCTGTCATAAAAATTTTGCTGACGTCCTGTAGTTAAACTGCATTACCCCTCCTCCCCATCTAAAACTAGTCCCGTCTGAACTTTGTCTGTAAGAATTCTAGATGTCAGTGTCTAGCATAAACTGTATTTTTATATTTTTTTTCTGCTATTCATAATTGAGTGACTTCAGTTGTTCTGTGCTAGTGGATCAGACACAGCAGTTCTGCTGGAGTGTCTCAACACCTCAGTCTCACTGCTGGACTGAGAATAGTTCACCAACCAAAACTATCCAGCCAGCAATCCTATTGGCAGCGTCCTGTGACCACTGATGAAGGACTGAAGGATCTAGAGAATGACTAACACAAACTGCAGTAACAAATGAGCTGTCGTCTCTGACTGTACAGAGACGCGGTAAACCAATAAGTTAGACGTGTCTGGAGTGGACAGTGAGTGGACACAGTGTAAAACTCCAGTAACACTGCTGGATCTTATCCACTACAGTGCTGAGAATGATCCATCACCAAAATAATACCTGCTCTATGGTGCTCATTGACCTGTTGGCGTCCTGACCATTGGAGAACAAGGAAAAAGGGGCTGGCAAAGTATGCAAAGAAATAGCTGGACTGCAATCTGTAATTAGAGAACTACAGCGTCCAGCTAAGTGTACCTGATAAAAAGGAGAAAACGGCCATATTAGTGTAGGTGTAGCAGCAGCATTCAAATCAAGAATGATGTCCAGTGTTATCCTCAAAGGGCCAGTGTAAATGCAGGTTTTCATTGTAAAAAAGAAGGAGAGCACATCTGATTCCACATGTTTAATCTGTTGGCCTCAGTAAGAGCCATACAGCCCTGTATGATTTATAATAATAATAGTAATAGTAATAAAAAATTGGTTGATGAATTGTATCTATTAAATGAGACATGTTTTCGATTTGGTATGCAAGTTCATTATATTTGATTTGCTAAAAGATTAATAATTTATAATTTATGGCCTAGCATGTATGTAAAGATGATTTGCTTAAAGGTTAAAAGTTTATGATTTAAGCCCTAACGTGTATAGAGTTGGTAAAAACTACTTAGCTGTGCTCTAATAATTGCAAATTATAATAATAAAATATTATAATAAAAGTTAAAAATAAAATACTAAAATTTTGAATGCGAAACGTCTTCTATTGTGTGTGTGTGTGTATATAGCATGAGTGGCCTGACAGTATAATGTCTCAGACTTGTATATCTGTTGTGTTTGTGATGTGTATGGTGCAGGATGGCAGTGCTGGAGGAGAGGTGCGAGTGCTCATGAAGGCTGATCCTTCTCAGAGAGAGAACCTGCAGGCAGAGGCTGAGGTTGATCCCATGGAGGGGGAACAGACGTGGCCTACTGAGTCTGAACTTCAGGAGGCTGAAGGTACAGCAGTACTTAGTGCCTTCCAAAAGGTGTACTAAACAGGGATCAGATGTGACAGTATAACAATTAAATATCATGATATACACTCACCGTCAAAAGAATAGTTGCACCCAGAAGGGAAGTGTCAGATTGCAACGCTATTCAGAAGAAGGTTAAGGTTACCAGGAACAATAAATGATGAACTAAATTTGAAAATTTAGACTGATATGGCCAATATTTATCGAGCTGAACATACAGAAGTAGTGTCTCTTGGTATGATGTTGGGTTCTCTAACGCAACATGAATGTCTGCAATCATGGCTGTTGAGTCACTGAGGTACAGTCTGTCTTTCCTTACGTCATATGCGCGGTTGATCGTGAATGTGGTATTTTATGGGGGTTCTCGGCAGATATACCATGAAAGTGTATTTAAAATAAATAGTCTGTTGGTTTCTATATTAATGGCTTAATCAAGTCAACTGTTGAGTGACATTCCAACAGATTTGGGAACTTGCTTCTCAAACTATTGCAAACCCCAGCCTAAACAGGCTATCCACTGATTTTGTAGTTATCCAGATTTTTGTGGTAATGTGGGGCCATCGAATGTATTAAAATCTCTCTTAGGTGGAGCACTTCTACTGTATTATGATGTGTAACTATGCCTCAGTTGTGACAGTCTGGCTGTGCAGACTCTGTTAGTTTCCCATAAAAATGCTGTAAATCTGGGCCACAATATACATGTACAAAACATGTCTTGGGAAAACCTTCCTAAAGTGTAATAAATGTATATATTTCTCTCCTCTTGCTGTAAACTGGGTGGTCCTAATCTTAAATGACGCTTTCATAAGCATGTCCTGATCACAATGCTGACATCTGTTGCCCACACAAAACAGAATTTGAGTTAGGTAAACCTGTAAAGCTAACCCAGCATAACCAAAAGCCAGCAGGATAGAGCACCTGTCTGTAGCTGCCTGTCACACGTGCTTCTTCTGTCTGTTCCTTTGTCTGATCGTTTGGCTCTTTGAGTTGCTTTGTCTGTTTGTCCGGTTCTTTTGAGTGTTGCTTCGCCTGTTCGTTTGTTTGTCAGTTTCTCTGTCCGTTTACGGATCTGTTTGTTTGACTTTTATTTATTTATTTATTTTTTAAAAAGCTGGGTATTGATGTTAATTGTGTCTAGGACTGTCAGTCAAGCTGCTTACTAGCCATGCCCCCACAGTTCGCAGTTAGGTCTAATCAGCGTTTTTTAAGCCGTGTTTTATATTTGCATCTTATATTTTTCAAGCGTCTTTAATATAACACTCGAGTTCAGCACTATACAGACATTTTTAATATCTTTCTCTGCGCTCCCTGGGACAATTAATTTAGGTAACTGAAAGATTGATGCATAAGGAGCAGTTCTGTTTTGTAAGTTATATGTTATTAACATAATAGAAACTGGAGCACAGTTTTTATTTTTTAGTTTATCCTTGTCATTAGTTTATGTTACTGGGAAAAAATAACCATAACCTTCATACATACTTTATTATTATTTATTATTATTATTATTATTATTATTATTATTATTATTATTATGCTTTATTTATTATCATTTCCAAAATGATAAAAGTTAAAGCGTAATTTTGAATTAAAATGTGTGTTTTCTGTAGAGGATGTGCAACTTATTTCCACGTAATAGCAACAAGACACAAGAATGTGACTGCCTTGCCTAAACCTTTGCATATGATTGTATGTACATGATTACAAAAATTCTGATTTTATTAGGAAATTTTATTTTATTTTTTTAGTGATGCATTCTTTACTTGTGCTCCTAAACCCTACAGAGACAGAAGGGAATATCTGTTATACATCATTGTGAGTTTGAGTGATAATTTTGGAGGATTGAACCAGCAGTTCTCTAAATATCTTGATCATGAATATGTAGAAGCCAGGAAGAACAGAAAAATGATGAAGGTGCCCAAAGGAACCTCGGACTATCAGGCCACATGGATCGTGGATGATGACGAGAATGAAGATGGTGAAGAGGAAGATGACATGGACAGCTGTGATGATGATGATGATGATGATGATGATGACGATGCTGAAGAGTTAATGGAAGATGGAGAAAATGAGTCTCAGGTGAGCCTGGCGTGGACTGTTTCTTATCTATTTTTTTATTTTGTCTAGGAAAATGTTTCTGTACATGAAAATGAATTCTTCCATGTGTCCACATGTAACATGGTTTGTAGGAATCCCTTGAGAGAACTATGTCCAGTAAGTAAATCATAGGAAGGACTAGGAAGTATCTAATTAGGGCAAGCCTGTAAACACAACCATAAACTATCAATGCGTGACACTTTGACCTCCTGGGAAGGCATTGGCATTATTTGTTTGTGCGTCACCATGGCGTTGTCCAAGGTGGCAGCGGAAGAAGGCAGTGAGAAATGAGGCCAGAGCAGGTCAGGTTAAGTGCTCCCCGACTTCCACCGCATTTTCACCGCACGGAGCTGACAATGCAGAGGCGGCCAGAGTGGGCGATTGGCTAAAATGGGGGCAGGTGGGCGGGCATGGCGCTGGCGGAACACTGCATACGTGACTGGCTCTTTGTGCGCTGCATGGTGGAGAGGCATTGTTTGTTTTCTCAGCGTCTGCCTCTCGGCCCCAGTGCCAGGCTGCTCACCGCAACAATAGTGTTTGGAGCTGGAGGCCTGTCCCGAGAGAAGCCTCCCGTCTTCCTGCTCTTTGGACAGGGCTTCCTGTCGGGACCTGCGGAGCGGGCGGCCATTTATTTATACCAGCTGGGCTTGAAAGAGCAAGGGGGAAGCTCCTCATGTATGGAGGCTGAGTTCGATTTATTTTCTTTCAGCGCAATTAGCATGTCTCTGATCTCTGGGTGAGCACCAAAGAGGGCTTCACAATGCAAGATGTGAACAAGGAGGGAAGTGGTACCTCAGATGATTTGGAGAGATTATTTTTATTAGTGCACCTGTGATTGTTCTGCAGCTTGACCCCTCTGGGGTGTGGATTCATCCCAGCGTTATGTCTTGCCCCTTTCCCTTTTCAGTGGCCACATGTTCTCACCAGGAAAAGGCAATGTATATTTAGCGATGGACATCAAAGAACAGCTCTCTGGGTGAAGCTTGAGCTTGGTGTATGAGAGAAAAGGATTTATGAAAGAAAAATACCAATTAACAAATCTGGACATCTCAAATGCTGGGGCAGCATGTTGCTTTCCACTGAATTCCGTTTCCACTGAATTCCGTTACCACTGAATTCCTGAGTGGGGGGGTCCAGTACGATTTAGCGCTAGACACGTACACGTAACCAACAGTTACTTAACCTGAAGTTAATGTTTGTGGACCTGTCAAATTGAGTTTCTGACCAGTCAGGGATGGTCGTAGATGACCTCTGTTGTCTTCTTTCCCCCTCTCCCCTTTTCTTGGTGATAACTGCAGTGTCAGTCAAGTGAAGAATCTTACTGTTTAGCAAGCAAATGATCCTGCATAAGAACATAAAGCGGATATTACTCTTATAAGCACAAACATATGCGGGGTTTTACTGTGTAAATAAGTGCTTTACATTGTATCTGTTTATAGATTTCTGTTTTCTTCTTTAAAAATACTTAACTCCATGTCTCACATAATTGCTGTTCGTTATATATGTCACACTTTCATGTAGACATGCATGAAGATTAATCTTAGCATTGAATATCTACTTCTGGATTAAGTTAAGGACAAGTTACCCATAGTTACACACAGGTTGATGTGTAAAAATATGAATATATTTCCTTTCTTAAGGATGGTGAAGCTGGCTGTGATTCTGGAAATGATGATGATGATGATGATGATGACGAAGAAGAAGAGGAAGAGGAGATAAGCTCGACAGACCGCGTTGGAGCTGAGCAGAAATATGATGAAGCAATGGACAATGCAGAAGAGGAAGATGGGCTGAAGCGCTATCGAGAAGCCCGATCTCACGAAATGTTCCCAGATGAAGTAGACACACCCATCGATGTGGCTGCTCGGATAAGGTAAGGATATGGTAAAGGTGTGCATGTACTGCGCCGTGTTAATCCCTGTAAACACACCACAGCTGGTAAAGATCAGTCTGTGTACAGACTGTGCATAAGATTATTCCTTTTCCTTCCTTGCTGGCGGTTTTGACACATCGTGGTTTGCAGCGCTAGCACAGATGCCTTTTTTTGCCTTTGTATTGTAAAGAGCGAAGGTCTGACTCACAGCTGTGTTTGTTTGGGTGTGTGTCTCAGATTCCAACGCTATAGAGGTCTGAAAAGTTTCCGCTCGTCTCCGTGGGACCCCATGGAGAACCTGCCTCTCAACTACTCCCGCATCTTCCAGTTTCAAAACTTTGAGCGCACCCGCCGCCGTATCCTGGCTGAGGCTGCCATCGAGGAGGAGGGAGCCATGGTAGGAGCGTGTGCACAATAACATACCAAAACAAACAAGTGGAAATATGTTTATTGTGCTTGAAGTCTTCAAAGCTAAATACATAATAGATCTGGAATTGCCAAAAATGGTTGATATACAGTTATCCTTAAAACAGTGATATTTGTGATTCTTGAGTAACTATAATTTTAAGTATTTAAATGGGTTTGTTACTACAGTTTAAAATTATCCTGAAGGAGGCAACAGTGCATTGCCAGGTTCAAACCCAGCTGTTCCCATGACAAGAATCTGTGTATTTAGACATCAAGAGAATTATGAATTACAGTTGCATCATTTCATTTATCCCAATCACGGCTCTAGTTTGTCTTAGTTTTTGTATTAATCAACCGACCATTTGAACCATTTGAGCAAAGAACTCGCACAGTGAAATGGCAACAAAGGCATAACTGAAACTGCAATCTGCTCCATCCTGCAAAATGTGGCACCATTTAGCAATTGCTGGTCTTTTCTGATGAACTGTGTTGTTGTCAGGTGAACCCTAATAAGTAACTGAACTGTAAAGTGTCTACATTTTAAAGCTAACAATTAGTTTTCAGCAGCTGAACCATGCTGAACATGTGTGAGAAATCTGTTAGAAGAGCTTTCAGCTTCCGGGTGGCCTCTGATTAAGTTGATCGATAGAATCCCAAGAGTGGCAGCACTGCAAACAAGTTAAAAGGCGGCTACTTTGAAGAAAAGCTTGTTTTGATGGTCATTTTGTAATTTCATATGTGTTGCTTCATAGCTTTGTAATCTTTACTAGTATTCTCAAGCAAGAAAATAACGAAACATAATAAGGTAGTAAAACATAAACTTGCCATCATGACAGAAGGCTTTTTTCGGGCCGAACGTTGCTCGGAGTAGGGTGAACGTCCTTAGACTCTGTAAAACTGCTGAGATGTTGTGCCGTTTGGTTCTGCAGGTTGGCTGGTATGTGACTCTACACATTGAGGATGTGCCGCCTTCTGTGATTGAGAGCTTTCAGGCGGGCAAACCTTTGGCACTGGTCTCTCTGCTTCCACATGAACAGAAGGTATAGTCCGCCTTAATTCTTAACTGCAAAGACGTAACTGCAACAAAGAAGCTATACAAAATGTGCACAATGCTGTCCAAGTGTTGAATGTGTTATTTATTTTTACTATTATTTATTATTACGTGTTTATGCAGGAAGACATAAATACTGAATGACGGTAAACATTTACATATTATGTAACTTGATGTTGTTAACTAGTTTTGAGCCGAAGAAAATGTGCAAGTGAATGTCACACACGTTCTAAATAGGAAAATAGGTAGAACACTGTGACGCTTTGTTTAATCATAGAAATGCTCAAATGATTACAGTTGCAAGAAAAAGTAAGCCTTTTGAACCCTTAGGAATGACCTGGATTTCTACTTTTGATATCTAATAAAATGTGGTCTGATCATTATCCAGTCACAATTATAGATAAATGCTATCTAACTAAAATAACACACAAACAGGTCTACATTCACTGTGTTTTATTGAGCACATTGACCAACCTCCACAGTGCAGGCTAGAAAAGTAATTGAACCTCTCTGTTGGTAACTTCTCTAAGAGCTAACTGGAAAAAGATGTTACCAAATATGGAGATAAGATTGGAAATGTGGGGTTCCGTGGTGCTTTGGCCATTAAATAAAGGCAACACACAAAGCCTGGTGACTGACAAATCTGTTCTTCTTAAGAGGGGGTAGTGTGAACCATGCTTAGATGCAAACAAGAATGTTGTTAATGGAAGGACACCATGAAAGAAGCTGAAGCTGCTGTCCAAAAAAAAAAAAAAAAAACATGGCAACCACCTTTATGTTCTACAGTGCGTCCAGTAAAATTGTTTATGCAGGGCTGAGACAAAAGTGGAGCGTTTGGCAAAAATGCACAACACTATGTTTGGAATGGTAAAGTCAGAATCCTGATCTTGGTCCTATCTAGATGTTGGGGTGTGAACTGAAGAGGACTGTACAAGCAAAGCATCCCAGAAATATTGGTGAACTGAAACACACTTGCAGGGAGAAATGGTCCAAAATTCCTTCTGGGGGTTGTGTGAATCTTATTAGCAGCTACAGGGAACGTTTGGTGGGGATGATGATGATGATGATGATGATGCTAAAGGGGGATCTACAGGTTATTAAATTCAATTAATTCACTTTTACAATCCTGTACTGTGGATGTTGCTCAATGAGAGACATAAAAAAATCAAACTGTGTGTTATTGCTTTGGTTAGATCGTCTTTGTCTGTATTTGTGACGTGGATAAAATAAGAGCACATTTTATTAGTAGTCATTGCAAAAATCATGTCATTTTGAAGGGATCACTTGCAACAATACTCCTTACAATAACGGATGTATAATTATTTAAACAAGATGTTCTGTTGGGAGTAAAAGCTGTGTTCATTTAATCCTGTGTTCCCCTATGTAGATGTCAGTGATGCACATGCTGGTGCGGCGGCACCCAAGTTGCACAGAGCCCATTGCGTCTAAAGAGGAGCTAATATTCCAGTGCGGCTTTAGACGCTTCCGAGCCTCTGCCATCTTCTCCCAGCACACCTCTGGTACGACACAGAGTTCTCTCCCGGGTCTCATCTCGGCTTAGATAAACTAGAACCCTGAGTGTCACTGTTGAAAGCAGACCTTGTAACTCTATTCCTTCATGCAATTGGAAAATGGCTGAATGTTTCATGACCAATAGACCAACAGAAGTCACATGAACCTTTTTTCATCCTTATATACATCAAGTTACCATTGTTTCTTTCAGCAGTCATAGTATGGTATTTGGCAGAGAATGTGTTCACTTCTCTAATAAGCTAGTCTTCGCTGTGTTAGGTTCCAGTGCTGGCTTGTCGCACTGCAGGGATTAGTGAGCATTCACCCAAGGCTTTGAGCTGACCTATTTGTCTGTGCAGGCGACAAGCACAAGATGGAACGCTTCCTGCGTGTCGATGCTCCTACGGTTGTGTCTGTGTATGCCCCCATCATCTTTCCCACTGCTGGGGTCCTTCTTTTCAAACAGAGGGCCAATGGTAATTAAGATACTACTATGTGAATTGTACACCTTTGAGGTTATGATTGTAATAAGTGCATGGTTAATTTGCATCCCCTCCTTCCAGGAATGCAGGACCTGGCGGCCACAGGCAGCCTGCTGAGCTGTGACCCTCGGCGTGTGGTGTTAAAGCGTATCGTCCTGAGTGGACACCCCTTTAAGATCAACCGGCGCTCTGCTGTCGTCCGTTACATGTTTTTCAACAGAGGTGAGAGAAGGACTAATTAAAGGGGTTATCTTTCAATGAAGCTTGTCTTGCAGTGCATGCAGAGTGTTTTGAAGAGAAAAGGTCAATTCTAAAGAAACTTCCCCACTTGAATTTCTTTGTAATGGTAGTGATGGGGAGTGGGGTTCATCACAACACTGAACAACATATTATTTATTTATTTATTTTTTGGCTTGTTATATAAATCAGTGGTTCAACTGGTCCACAGGGCCCACAGACTGTTCACATTTATGCTTTATCTCTGTTTGGAGTGAAGCAAAAATGGGGACAGTCTGGGGAGCAATTTGAAAACCACAGATACAAAAAAATCGATATTCTTCTTCTGTGATTTTTAATTTAATGTTTATAATACTGAAATTATAGTGAATTTGAAATCACTTCATGTTCTTTGATATCTTTCCATAGCTATGTTCACATTGCAAACTTCAAATATTATTAATATGAATGATGTGAGTGATTCAGCTTAATGTCATGTGCATGAACCATGCACATCATAAACATTAACCAACTAACTTTTCTTCTGTTAGCTGTTCATTATTAAAACAAGACAAAGGTGGTCACAAATCATATATAGGACCACATATGAAACTGGCTTGATCAGAGTTGTGTCTGATCTTTTCAGATCTGTTTCTCATTTAAAAAAAAAAAAAAAAAAAGTGTCTCATTTGTGCCACTTTAGCCAGGTTATATGAGGCAAGCCTATGAGGTAGCTTTTGGAGGCAGTTTGAGCGAGCTTCAGTCAGCAACAGTATGCAATTTAGACTCGATATGTTTGTCCAGAATGTTGCTTTATTCAGCCCAACAATCTAAAGGTCTCGCTGGTCACTTCTCAAGAAGAAAAATAAAAAAAATATATGATGGAATTTTTAAACTACACTCTTAACTATGCTACTATAGACCAACTCATACAGACCTGAATTCACCATATTTACATATATCCACCTGTCCAGTCTACCCCAGCTTAGTTCAGCCCAGACTGGCTGCCCTGTATTAATTAATACTAATTAATATTATTTATACCCTGTATTAATTAATATTATTTAAGTATTTAAGTATCTGTATTAAAGATACTTCTTTCATTTTAAGAGGTAAAGGGAGGTTGGAAGGTGACCAAGAAAAATAAAATATGGCACAAATGTCATAAGTGGCAAGCAAAATGGAGGATGTGGACCCTTTAAGACGACTCTTTTCCTGACTTTGGATGTTTACTATTCTTGCTGCTTTCTTCCAGACGATATCCTGTGGTTCAAGCCAGTGGAGTTGCGCACCAAGTGGGGCCGAAGAGGACACATCAAGGAGGCTTTGGGTAAGGAGGCAGAAAAGCATGAGTGTTTTTGATAATAAGATTGAAATAAAGGTTTAATTACTCATGTTTGAAAAGGTGTACTCATGGGAAAAAGATGGTCTGCAGTTTGTGATCCCGGAATGGAACTAATACATGTTTTTTCTCTGTTTTGTTGTTTAAACACAGGTACCCACGGTCACATGAAATGTGTATTTGACAGTCAGTTGCGTTCCCAGGACACGGTGCTCATGAACCTGTACAAGAGAGTGTATCCTCGTTGGACATATGACCCCTATGTGCCTTCAGCTCTACCTTGGGTCAAGAAAGAGGAGCCGGAGAACCTGCATGACATTGACATGGAATAGAGGCAGGAGAAATAATTATGGACTGACCGGGGCAATGACACTGATGTCCACTGTGATGGCTGCTTGCGCATTATATATGGATATGTCAGAATAAACAGTTTGATGAAATATATTTCATTTTGTTAAGTGTGAATTTAAGTGATTTCCAGTGATGGCCACTAGATGGCAGTCCTGTATTAAAATGAAGGTGTTTGATATGTGTTGACTGACTGGTGTCTATGCACTGTTAGCATCAGGTGACCTTTTCTGAAAAGAATTTAATGAGGTCTGAAGTTGGTGTATATACAGCTAGATGTTAAACATGAAACTGGACATACATCTTTTGGACATACTACTATTAAATAGCTGCGTAGTTAATTGGCCTTGGCTATAAACACTGTGTACTTGCCGTAAGTGTCTGATGTGCAGTTTCTATTAGCATAGCAAGGAACACTGAGTGCGTTTGAGCCAAATTCCTGCTGAAACCTCAAGTGATAGTGTCCCTGGCTTTATGAGTGTAGCATGGGTGAAACCACACCTAAACACTAGTAGTAAATACTGTCATTGTGAGTTTTCATTTCTTATCCTCTAACTGTGGACCAAACCTCATAGAAGATAATCACCCTCAAAAATGTCCAACCAGCGGTGAAGACTGCCGTCATTACCCTTTGGCTGGCTGCTGTCGCTCAGACACGCTGGAGTGAGTGAAGCATGACCATCACTGGCACGTGTACATGCAGCGTCCCATAACTCACTTTTAACTGACCACAGCTCTGCACTCTGTGGGTCGCAGTGGCCTTCTGTGCGTCTTCACAGTAGAAGCGTATGGCTGCGGTTCCGGGGCCGCTGGCTGCGGTGGCCGCTCCCACTCCCCGGTGGTCTCCCTGACCTGAAGCCCCCTTTTCACCGCCATTCACACTCGTGTGCACACAGAGCATGGCCCCGCTCTTGTTTTTGCTCTGGATTCCCAAATGCTTTTCTGCATACTTTTTTTGTCTCTCCCTCTTCCCCCCACCGATCCTGTGCTTTTTCAGTCTTCTGAGAAACAATGATTTATGGTTTGTAATATTTATCATAAAACAGTGCTCTTGCATGCTTGCAGCTACATGATTCATCCCGGGGTTCTGCTGGGACCCACACCACAGCCGCATGCCAATATGTCTGGGAAAAGAGAAGGTGAAGACTTGGGCTTGGAAAGGCGAACACGATCCAAGAAAAGAGGGGATCAAAAGTTCAATATGTGCATTTTTTTTCGCACACTGCGAATTTGATTACGGTGGAAAAAAGTCAAAATAATGATAAAACAATCGCACAAGGGTAATACTTCTTTATTGCCTGGGGGTGCGCTCGGAGCTCTGGACGGTTAAGTCGAGGCACTCAATTTATTTTCTCGTTCATTTTTTAGCCCTAGTGCACTCGGGGCATTGAGCCGGGATGTGTTAAACACATCTTTAAAAAAAAAAAAGGACTGAACGGGTGTGGTGCACCCAGCCAAATGTTCATGATCTAGAGAGGAAATCTAATCCTCCCACGCTGGAGATTGTCCTTAACTTTAAGCAACACGCGCATGCATGGAATGTGAATGGGGAGCCTTTCCTCCAGGGCCACGCCGCTCACCCGAAAAGCATCTCTGCCAGTTTCGGAAGGAAATGTTCGGGTTCTGCGTGCGTTGAGTGATCTTGAGGCAAGCTGAAGAGACGTATGGGAAGCCTCATCCATACAGTGGTGGGACGGGGCCAACTTGAGGCCAGAAAGAGTTAACGCTGATGGCTGCAGGCCACTTTGGAGCAGGAATGTCCTGCGGTTCCTAGTTCACTGCCACCACACTCAGCTGGCTTCCACTGAAGATATAATGGGTGAGAAATTTTTCCGTTGGAAGAGGATAAGGAGGGGGTGGGAAAGAGACAGACAGACAGACAGAGAGAGAAAAAAGATGGAGCGTGGGGTTGCAGAGAAGAGATAAGGGAAGAACCGCTGCCTGCTTAAGGCAGGATGGAAAACAAAAGACCTAGAGCAAGAAGCAGTTCTCGTCCTGCTCGGATTGGCAAAGCAGAAATAAGCAAAACAGTCAAAGTGGAGGTGGCAGGGTGTGATGGAGTGGTGGTGGTGATGAGGGGGGTGGGAGAACGCGAGAGAGCCTCAGCAGTGTGGGCGAGGGAGACGGAGAGCGAGAGTGGCTGGCGTTTATGGATAGCAGATGTGGCGCTGTGGGGTTTTGGCGGGGGCCCACTGTGCCTCAGTCCCGCACCGGCTGGGTGGCACCGGGGTGAGAGCGAGGTCAGCACACTGCAACACATAGCCCATAAAACACACCGTGAGAGAGAGAAGGAACAATCAGGAGAAGACAGAGTGGAGTACAAAAATCCTCTTGCTCCGCTTATGCAGAGCCCCTCAAATCCACTGCCACAACACCTCTATAGCTCATTCAATAGCTAATGCAGTTTTAAGTGTACTGTAAAAGAGCCAGAGGAAGAACCTTGTAATCCATGTGGCTTTGCCCTGACCTCATGAGTTGATTCTTCCCAACCCCAGGCATTTGAATAGAGCCTTTAGTTAACTTTGAATGGAGCTTGAGACAAATGCCCCTTCTACACTCCATACTAATAATTGCCTCATCACGTATTGTTCCTGGTGCTTTCAAACAATCACTTTCAAAGCAGTTTTACTTTTTCTCTCCCCAGCATTTGAAAAATCCATCTGCCAATCACACTTGTGAACATTTTGTAGTAAATGGAGTAATTGAAATGGTCAAAATGACTTGGGATAAAATCTTTCACATCTTTACCATTCAACATACGGTTCTTACTTGTAAGATGAAGTTACAGTTTCAGAGATGCAGGGTGATGACAGTTTGGTGTTTTCCCAACTCTGACCAACTAATCACCTTTGGGTGCAGCAGCTTTTTCTTGCTTGATACTGAGTCCAATATCTGAAATCTGGCTGATACAGGTGGGCAATTCCCACCTATTGGCTAAGTGTTAAAGCTACATAGCTGGGTGAAGGTTAGCACATGATTCCTCCAAGACATGTTTTGCTGTTATGACAACATTATTTAGCAGGTCAACGTGCTTGGAGACCGCTGACTACCAATTCTGTTTGCCCATGTTGGCTGTCACACTAAGTGATAATGGGGAGAAGCAGGGTGATCATTCCTGCTTGGACCATGACTGTGGCATCAGCAAGGACTGATCTCACAATCCCCCAACAAGCATTGGTTGTATACCAGATCAGTACATTGCCATGATGAGCTAGCCCTCTACTAAGGGTGCTGGTAGTAAAATGGGTGAGCTGGAGTGAAAAGCAATAAAATGTTCAGGACTTCGGGTACTACAGGACCAAGTCTGGGAAGCACTGGCCTCCAGCAATATCAGCACAAACATACTCCAGAGTGTAACCAAATGTTCAACCATGTTTCTTTTGTTCACCCTTTCTTTTGCCAGTCCGGTCACCCCTGCTATGCGGCTATCTCTCTGAGCCTCTCTCTTTCTTGTCTCCCCCCTTTCTTTCCCCTCCTTTAGCCTGGTCCTGACTTGCTGGTTTCCTGGGGCCTGGCCAAGGCGTGTGTCCCTGGAGGAGCCAGAGAGGAGATGGAGAGAGAGAGGGGGCAGAGCAGGGGCTCAGAGACAGGCTCCAAAACCACAGCTGCAGCAGCAGCCCTGCCTTTGCCTTCCCCTTCCCTTCCTCTCCCCTCACTTCACTAAGCAAGGGAACTGGCCTGGCACACTCCCCAGCTCTGCCATTAATCAGAGGGAGAGGAGAGGGGTAGTGTGTGCGTCTGTGTGTGTGTGTGTGCTGATAGAGAGCTGGCGGGAACGGGGGTGGTGGTATGGAGACCAGGACCTCCCAACAAAGCCGAAGAGTTCACCCAGCGAGCGAACGAGGGAGGGAGGGAGGGAGGGAGGCTGACAGACGAAAAAGCCTGGTGCACAGATTGCGACTTTGTCAGCGAAAGAGAGACTAAGAGGACGAGAGAGATACGGACAAACAGAGCCGAGCACTTGGACGGATCTGAGATGGAGCGAGACGGAGTGGGGAGAGAGGGAGCGAGAGAGGGCAGCGGAAACAGACCCGAGGTCCGCTGAGGAGGAGGAGCAGAGAGTCCAAGATTCTGTCTATCAAAGCATATAAACATGGAAAATCTCACGGTTCAATACAAACAGATGTAGAATGTGCACTTTTGTCTCATTAAGGCAACTCGGTGAAAATAGTTGTTCACGTCGTGCCTCTTTAATGTATATCCCAGATGTCAGCTCTACCCCTCCATTCAAGGTCTCCACACATTACTGCACTGCACTTATCAAAACAGCTCAGCAAGCATCATCTACAGACCTGTACGTACCATTGATGTACATGCGGTCTAATGGCTTTCATCAACAGTGTGCTGAATGTCTGAAACACCAGCTATGGCCTGTTCACTGTGTGGAGGACTACTTTGGAAGTAGTGTCTGAAAACAGAGTGGAGAATCCAACACACTTAGATATAAATCCCACAAAGCACTGCAATAAATGACTTTGACTGAAATGGATCCCTGTTTGCATTTTAGGTCGCTATTACATATGCATTTGAGCCCTTTTTGAGCTGGATTAGATTTACCTGGAAGGGTTCAGTAATCTGAGTAATTGCTGACGAAAGCTATGAGTTTAATCCAGTATGAATCTGCAATGTGCGTATAGTTTTTACAGGTGTGTTAAGTAATAATTCTGGAGCAAATTAACTTGCTGAAAAAAAAAACACCTATTACTGAAAACTGAAGACAAGGCTAACAGCTAAACTGGAGCTTCATCCAACGCAGTTCCTTATTCCTCAACTTAAGGAGAAGACTACTGGAATCCATAGCATTTATGGTGATGGCTGAATTACAAGAAGGAAGACGAAAGGCAGTGCGTTTCCTGTCTTGTTGGGTGCCATTTGCTAGTTTAAGTTAACTCTTAAACTTAAATGCTTAATGCTAGTCTATATGCCATTCTGGGCAGTGACGTTTGATGTGGGTTATTTGGGGAAATTACACAGATCATTTATCCTGCATGAATGCACCAGTTAAACTATGTTATGTTGCATTACTGGACCTTCTCTTGAAAAGGGTTTCAGTTTCCAAATCGTGCAATTGTGGAATTCCAGATTGATTTTGATGCCACTGTAATCTTTCACAGTGCATTCATTTTCTAGTGAATGGCATCCGTCCTTATTAGGAGTGCACTGATATAATACAGTATGCTCAATACGGGTCAACATCACTGGAGCGGATATCAAGAAAAAAAATCTAATACAATATGATCCATTAGCGTACATTATCACATATATGCTGGACTAAACTTTTACACAAAGTTGCACTTTAAACTCCAGTTTGAATGTTTGATGTTGCTAATCGATCAAATGCATGTCATGCGTTCTTTACACAAGCTCTGCCTGTGAAGAAGTTAAAATAAAAAGAAAGGGCAGTATTGAGTAACTGAGCCATGGTGTGGGCTTTGTATTTCTCAGTTTGAACATGATGTTATTTAGATGTCTCAGTTAAGCAAAGTGCTTCCAGACAGATGTATTATTGACAGCTTAGTTGTTTAAGAGAGGGAAAAAGACCTGACTGGTGTTGGTATCAGTAGATACTCAAGGTTGTTGTATCAGTACCACACATGAAAAAGTGCTATCAAGCCACCTGTAATCATTACCTCACTGTTCTCATATGGTCTTGCATTGCCAGACACAATCTACTTAAACAACCTGCACCAAATATTATAGTCTTTTAATGTCCAGCGACCATGTCCTCTTTTCCAGGACAGGTCCTCTGGTTGGGATCTTAAAACTCATCAGGCCAGGATTTCTAAATTGCCCATCATTTAGATTTGCTTTCATGTTGACATTTGCCTCCTACTTGCC
>CM067488.1:15022954-15043638 GCA_034552555.1 Semaprochilodus insignis
CAGATCTTGCAGCGCGTTTGGCTAATGTTGTGCAAGTCGTGTCATTTTGATGCTTGTGTTTTGAGACTTTGCAGCGCGTTTTTAACTTGCAGTGCGTTGGGCTTTCTCGGCCACCGTATTATATACCAAAAAACTAGCTATAAAAATAAATACAGAATTAGAATAGGAAGTGCAGCTGTGCAAACTGTCCAGATCTGCAAGATTTCAGTAAGAGTACAAAAGCATAACAAATATTTATAACTTAAGAGTTACTTAACTGGCATAGTGAAAAAATAAAAGGATATTAAAATATAGGTAATGAAAGTAATACAAAATAGTTTATTAAGAGTAAAATGCAGTGAGAATAAAGAGCAAGCTTTAGAGATCAATCATAGGCACATAAAATAAATGTTTTAAACCTGGATTTAAAATGTTGTGGACACATCTAAGATGAAGATGATAGCGTTTTAAACTCTATTCTGTAACTACCTAGAAGTCAGTGTAACAATTTTAGTACTGGAGTAATGTGCTCTGTTCTCTTAGTTCTGGTCAAAACTCTAGCAGCATCTTTCTGAATGAGCTGTAGCTGTTTAATGCTCTTTTTGGGAAGTACAATAAAGAGGCCATTACAATAGTCCACGCTACAGGAGATAAAAGCATGGATGAGCTTCTCTAAATCTTGTTGGGACACCAATCCCTTGATTCTGGCTTTATTTTTAAGAGCTGTTTTGGTTATGGCTTTGATATGGCTAGTGAAGGTGAGGTCTGAGTCTATTAGAATGCCAAGATTTCGACTTGGTCTTTGTTTTTTTGAACCGGAGAACTGAGGTGTTCACTAATACAAATCCTCCTTTCTTTGCTTGCGAAACAGGACCATCTCTGTTTTGTCCTTATTCAACCGTAGTAAATTTTGACACATCCAATTATTTACATGCTCCAGACATTGACACAGTAATTGTCTGGTGATAGAGCCAGATATTTCTGTGTGTCATCTGCATAACTATGGTAATTAATCTGCTTGTTCTGACATCTATCCACTGTCGACTGCATTGTGAGCACAGTTATCTGTCAGCTGAATTCAGTAACAAGCCAATCCATTGATCATTGGACTGAGGTGGCACCCCTACTCTTGGTCCTGTTTTGAAAATCAGAATATGGCCACTCTATGATAATTTACGGTTCATCCATGGGCTAACATCGGATGTTGCACGTCGCACCCTACTTTGACCTCCAAATTCATGAGATGGTGGACTGGGTTTAGAACGTTATACTCAGATTGCTACCACCCTAATAAGTATACATTCTCATCCACATTAAGCCCAAAACTTCTTAAGGTTGTCCCCTGACCTTCTTGTTATATGATCATGTCTGGCCCTGCGAGACTGAACGTGGATTAAAGTGCCATGGAAAACAGACAAACAAACAGCTAACAGCTAACATTAAATAATCAAGGAAACCTTATTAATAAAGAAACTTAAAACTAAAACTGAAAGTAATCACACTCTCCTGACTCTCTGCTGTACCTGTGAACAAACAGCGTATGTGTTAACCTGCTGCTTCTCATATAGTGAAAAGGTTACTGAGGACACGAACCAAGAGTTAAATATGTAACCTAGTTACATTTTGAACTTTCTTCCAGTTGTCGTCCTCTGCACATTACACTTGTGTCTGTGGCTTTGAATAAGAAGCCAACTTCTGCCTCGTTCAAGCAACTGTTGTTGGTTTGTTTACGCGACTGGTGAATACTGCCACATGTGGGTAATGAGAAAGTGTCCAAATTCATTCACTGATGGATGCATTTTACCGTAATCATGTAAACTAAATAATCTTCCCCTACACAGTAATGCTTAAAGGTTGGGGAACCTTTTAGAATTTTCTGTTTCTGCAAATGACCCCAAAACATGATAGATACTTGGTAACAGATTTTTGAGGAAAATGATCCATTTTAAAAATCTGTGAGTGGTAAAAATATGTAAACCTTTAGGATTTGCATCTAATTTGAAGTCAGATGTTTGATAACTTTGAATCAGATGTTATCACAATAGCGATTAGGTGTGAGTGGTCACCCACTCACACCTAACAAATCAGAAATCAGAAAAACCACAAATCAGAAAAGGCTGGGACAGTATGGAAAACACAAAAACAAACAAGAAGGATCACCCAGACTGTTATCAGCAACAACTAAAATGTCAAGATCAATCATAGTATGGGGTCACTGTGTCAGTGCAAATAGCAAAGGTCATTTACACTTCTGTGATTCAGCATTAAACATTAATGCAGAAAAGTACACAGAGACTTTAGAGCAACATATGCTGCCTTCAAGAAGACATCTTTCCAGGGACGTCCATTCAACTTTCAATATGACCAAATGCTGCACACATTACAAAGGCATGGCTGCAGAAGAAAGGATATAGGTTCTGGACTGGCCTGCCTGCAGTCCTGACCCGTCCCCAGTAGAAAGTGTGTGGAGAATTTAGAATGAAAAATGTGTCAATGACGACCCCGTACCATTGCACACCTTATGATGTACCCGTACCGTTCCACAACTTATGACGTACCCATACCGTTCCACACCTTATGACGTACCCGTACCGTTCCACACCTTATGACGTACCCGTACCATTCCACACCTTATGACGTACCCATACCGTTGCACAACTTATGTCTGTAGGAAGAATGAAACAAAATAACACATAAAACACTTCATCGCTTCGTATCCTCAGTGCCAAAACAAGTGTTGTAAGAAGGAACGGCAACATTACAAAGTGGTAAATGCTTCACCAGCCCAACTTTTTTGGAATGTGTTGCGGGCCAGAAATGCAGGAATGGATCTATCATAATTAATGAAATGAAGTTCTATCTGCAGTTAAATGACATTCTAAGTAAATGTTAGCAACAGGTTTTTTTTTTTTTTTTTTTCCACATTGTCTAACGTTATCTGATTTGGGGTTGTATTTAAATAACAGGGATACATCACAGATCTTCATCACATGTTTGTGGAAGTTTTTTATGTTTTTTATCGAATGACCAAAGGAGATTTCTGAAGACCTCAGATATAAGGAAATTCAAGACGAGTGTTACCTTCCCCAGGAGTGCTTGTCCAACAAAGATCACACCAAGAGCAAGGTTTGTAATAGTCTCGAGGTCACAAAAGAACCGAAGGAACTGCTGGCCTCCCTCACCAAGTCTAATGTTCATAAGTTCACCTGGACAAAGGCCAGAAGACAATGGGAAAAATGATTTATGGATGGATGACACTAAAATAGAATTATATATTTTTATTTGTTTAAATGAGAAGCACTATATATAGAGAAAGGAAATGCAGCATTGCAACATTAAAAACCTTATCCCATCTGTGCAACAAAGCGGTGGTAGTATGATGTTTTGGGCCTGTTTTCTCTGCATCTGGTCCAGGATTACTTGCCATTATTAATGAAATAATAAATTTTGAATTACACAAGCAAATTCTAAAGGAAAATGTCAGGACATCTGCCTGTGAACCGAATCTCAAAAGAACACAGGTGATGCAGCAAGATAGCAACCATTACTGGACACGTGTAGTTGCAGTTAATGCTGCACAAGGGGTCATGCCAGATGCTGAAAGTAAAGATTCACCTACTTTTGACTTGTGTATTTTTCTCAATAAATGAATGACCAAGTCTAATGCTTTTTATTTATTCATTTAATTGGATTCTCTTCATCAACTTTTAGGACTTGCGGTTATGTTCTAGATCATATTTGTGCAGAAATATAGAAAAGTCTAAAGGGCTCAAAGTCTAACTTTCACGTACCACTGTATAGCTCAGTACTAATGACAGTGTAAGGGATCCATTTCAGTCACAGCCAGTGTACATTAGCAGACACATAATAAGCCATACTACATTTTGTTGAATGTGACAGAACATGAGTACTGTTGAAGAGTGCTGAGCAAACTGAGATAGTGTACAGAATCATTTATTATGAATACTGTGTCCTATTATAAGGTTCTATTTAGAGATGCTTCTCCAAATACAGCGGCTAGTGATCAAGTGACTATTTTAAACACAGTGACACTCTTCAAAAGTAGACACTAATCTCTTAGTCATTTTATTTTTGCTTTTTGCAGTGTGCCATGACTCCAAACATCTGATTGACTGTACCATCTGTTTGCCAGTTTGTGTGCAAGAGTTTCAGCATGCAACCACGTCAACAAGAATCAGAGAGAAAGTTGGGCTGTACGCGACTGGTGAGGGAGTATGGTCGTTTGCTGTTCCAGCAGAGGGATACTTCCCTGAAGGAAAGAGAGCAGTTCGCACAGAGTCCACACACCCGCACGCACACACTCTTTCTCTATGGGCCATGCCCCCCGCCCTCTACATACACTTTCTGATTATCCAGGTGGGAGTGAAATCTGAAAAACCTAAAGCACTTCCAACCTGCTCCCCTCACCCCCAAAGGGCCTCCCAGCATGCTTGTCTGCTGACATCACTGCGCAGGGACCTGGCAATGTAGTCTCTCTCTCTCTCCCTTCTCCCTTTGCTTCCCTTGCTTTCCCTCACTCTGTCTTTCTGCTTCCTGCCCCCATGATGTCACACGCCATATGGTTTTCAGCGAGAATCAAGCCGGAAAAGAGATTTAGTCGGCAAACTGGAGAGGAGAGAAGAGGAGGAGGCTTGATGAAGGCTGTGCGTAGGACACCGAAAACAAAAGCCTGCTCTTCCCTCTTGTGTGTGTGTGTGTGTGTGTGTGTGTGTGTGTGTGTATATGTGTGGAGGGGGTACGCAAAGGGCTGGTGTGTTTAAGGCTAATGAGGAAAGAGCAGGCAAAAGCATTAGAGAACACTCAGCGGATGGCCATGTGCGATGCAGATGCCCATTTGGCAGTTCTGCACACACTCCAGCCAGCCAGCCTCCATCAACACCATCACCATACTTCACCAGCTCTGCACCAGGGCTGCTTTATCTGAAACAAGAGTTTACCATATAAACTTTGTTGAGAGTGTACCGTTTACTCCCCAGTTCATATGTAGAGACTAAGCTGCAGAAACAGCCCATTATGAATGTTTTGCGTTTGCGATGTCACAACCATGAACACATTTACATAGCCCTGCCCATTCTCCCTGAAGTGCAAAAGATTAATTGTAGCCTTTCAAACAGTCCAGACGTCCAAAAGGAGTGGGCGAAGTTGACGTTTGTTGATGTCCTTGAGGATTTCAGTTGGATACGTTTAATTCTGTTGATTTCATTCTGGACGGATTTTTGATGGAGGCTCAGTGCAGGGCCGCCACTCCGAGAAAAGGTCATTTACTTGTATAAAGTTTAAAGGCACAGATGCAAAAATAACCTGTTCAATTCTACGGAATAGACTTACTGGTACACATAAGATCTAAATGAGAGGAAAGACTTGAGAGGAAAGAAAAATAGGAAAAAAGGTAGAATATGGGCTCTTTAAACAAGCCCCAGTGACACCCTGAGACTAAAAGGCCTCATTTCAAAGTGACATCTGGTAACAATAGATAGCGAAAGGAATTTTGAGAGAGTCACACCACTGGGCTGTGCAGAGAAGTGGTTGGCTGGCGAGTGGTGCACATGCCTTTCCCCTCAGATCCCGGCGTGCCCGGTTTAAGCCCGCATTCACATTGCTGCTATCAATCACAGCAGCCTCTCAATTTAGGCTTTCATCTCCGGTGGATGGTGGGGGCTGCCAGTGCGGGACGAAGGCGGGCGTCGGCCAACGTTCGCGCACAAAAGGCTGGGGCGATGCAAATGATCTCCCTGTGCGTGCCCGTGCACTAAAGCTGTCTCACAGCGTCTCATTACAGTGACTTAGGACAGGGTGTGTGTAAATGTTGGGCCTACCGCTCAATTTCTGGTGAGATGTTGGTTCTTGGGGGGGCGTGTCTGGCAGGCAGTGACGGGACGGTGCTCATGTGGTGATCTCAGCGATGCTGACCACACGGAAAGAGAGAGTGCTCATCACACTGCCATGAAGATTACACTTTGGGCTTAGGAGGTGGCTAGGGTTGCCAAGTCCATTGGACAGAAATCCAGGTCATTTTATGGGACAGGTATGGCAAGGATTACTGCCACTGTTACCCTGGCTGTTGATCTGGTGCTCCAGTGCTTCTTATCATTAACATCTTGGTGACAAGAACTGCAGTAGTATGGTACTCCAGTACCGTATGCATAGTACATAGCACTAAAGTACATACTTAACTATACAGTAATACTACACAGTGCTGGGTAGTAACAGACTAATAGGTGCAATGGGATTTTTGAGGATTACCTAAAATCCCAGGCCTTATCCCATCCTAAGGCTTACTATTCAGTCTGTACCAAAGCAAAGTGGCTATTTTTAAATGATTCAAAGCCTTTTCCAAAATAGTTTGGGCAAAATATGAGATACTGCTAAAAATAGAAAGCAGTGACTAATAAAAGCTGTTGCACTAAACTGAAAATAACAAAAAGCAATATATTTGATGTTCTACCTAAAGAACTTCAGTGTGGGACAGAAGCATGTTTACTATTTTGTCATATACCCATTGCTTTAAGCAACACAGTTTGGGGCATGGGAGAGGCTAGGTCAGTTTCAGTGGGTCTTCACCCCACCACCCATTGTTATTGAGCCCACCCTTCTCAAATAATGTACAATATGGTGGTAAGTTAATTATACCAGACTTATGATTTGTAAGCCAATCATATCAGACCTGGGAACAACAGTTCACCCTTTACACCCCATCCCAGGGATGTATACATTGCAAAATGTATGAAATACATAGGGAGAGCGTGTGACCATAAAAATAAACATATGACAAACTTTATTGGGTCCCAATTATTTTTGGTGGCAATTTTAAATGTTGCATAAATAGGATCTTATGAAACCAACATGTTCTGATGGAAGATTTTCCAAATAAAATTGTGACCAAATATTTTGACTTTCGGTGGTTTTATTTGCTGAACATTGACTAACTTCAATGCGGATGCCTCTCTGTGATTCCAAACTGTAATTCATTATTATAATTCATAATGACCTGTTTCCTCATCAGCCTGTTCTGCTTCTCAAGCCTCCTGTTGTGTTTCCTGCAGTGCATACAAACTAATTGATTAATGGTGACATTTGTGAGTATGATTAAGTGAGAGGGTTAATAACAATGCTCTTCATATTCTTTCTTTTTATATTTCTCTTCAATATTTGGAAACAATTTTCTACATTTTGTTGTTTACACTAAATTAATGTCAGTAAAAAGGTTATGTAGCGTTGATCATATCCCAATTTTATATCCCTCAATTCCTCAACCTGTAGAAGGAAACCGAGAGGCGACAGCTGGTGAAGGTCAATCAGATGAGAAAAATTCTACCAAGAAAAAGAAAGACCTGATTGATCTTTTATTATTTTCCTGAGTTCCTGTAAATCTGAATTTAATAAAAGTAATGCATTTCGAAACAGCGGAAGAGAGGGAAAGAGAAGAAGTTGATGGAGACTGACAGGGCTGAAAGAGCAGATCTGATGGAGGTTAGGGATCAAGAAGAAAGCGAGGGAGAGTGTTTAAGCTTTCAATTAAAATTAATTTTAAACATAATTGAGTTTAACAGAGGAAGTATAATGTTAGTCATTATGGCCTGAAATTCTATATCCTAGCTTATTAAACATGCCTACGGGTCAAAATCACACTCTGAGACTGAACCGATCTGTAATCTGTGTATAAGAAAAATGTATTTATAAGAACTTTGCAGTTTATATACAGTAAGAGAAAGATAGCATTGCTTGACTTCAGTACCTTTGCCTAATCGGTGCCTGTTGTAAGTGGACAGATATAGTGTTTAAGTCATATTATCTCTGTACTTAATTTAAACTGCAATTTTATTGCCAGTTTTACTTAATACTGTCTGTGTTTGGAATATTGTCCTGGCTGTTCCTACTCATCATAAACAGACATTACAAAATTTCTCCTGGGGGACCGTGCTCCTAGAGTTCCATAGTACAAGCTACGTGCATAGTACCCTATCCATGGACCTCCAGTGATGCCCCTGGTTTAAAAGACACACCCACACCTAATAGTACCCACATACATAATATGTAGTATCATACAGATATTCCAGTATTTCATTATGCCATTATTACATGTCATTCTGATGATGATGATGGTGATGTGATGATGATATTTATTATTAATAATATTAAATTAATCATTTTGAAAATGATTGTCCCTTTGAATGTATCTCCTAGTATATGCACTGTAGAAATTCAGGATGCAGTAATTAATAATTTTCTGGTACTGGCTGATAAACATGCCAACATGTGAGTAAGAAGAGCACCAGCACTTTTTATTCCACTCTAAGCTCTGTTTATAACACGCGTAGATAAATAGATGGTCATAAATAGAAGGCGGCATATGTTGATCCATAATATGTACCGTCTTATTGGTGCTTTCACAGCAAGTTACCCACTAAAATCCCCTACATACCCTGACAGAACTGTTGTTTGGCTTCTGGTAACAAACTGAATGGTCCTTATGCAATGTCCATTATTTCCATAAACAATCCAAAAGTTGACTCGTCTGGCCACAATACACATTTCCACTGTGTATCAGTCTATTTTAGATGAGCTAAAGTCCGGATATCTCTTCGGATCTGCAGAATCTTTTGATGTTAATATGCACTGTGGACGGTGAAATACATACAATTCTTGGTATAAAGCTGCTCTCTGAAGTCTACATAGAAAGTATGTGACTTTGGTCAGCGTGAAAAATGCCCAGACGAGGTTTTACATGTCCATTTACACCCTATGATTTGGCCCTAGAATGAAACGAGCTGTTTCCCCTTTAATGGTGAGCTCATGAATAATTTGATGGCTGGTTTACAGTGAGACACCACAATGATCACACAGAAATGTGTGTAGCATACTAACAGCTTTTGACTTCCTGTTTACCAGCTTGTTCTGCAAATTGTCTGTTCCACCATAAATGGTGCTGCAGGTACACTCTGGTGCTGTAAAAGCTAAAGCATTTAAGGTGGAACGGAGCATTCAATTAAGAAGCTAGTGAATAGGAAGCCAACTTCAGCCTTGTTTAAAAATATAATGATGACATTCCCTTCACTGCCTGAAATGGTAGATTCTACACATTTTGTTACTGTTGCTCTCTTGTCTTGTCATGTAAATTTTGGGGGTGTAAATTTTAATGTACATTTCACGACTGTTATGTTACAGTTTAGGATTTTGGAATATGGTAATTTTACCAGGCTCTTTTACAAATGTTTGATTTGTATTGGAGGAAGGAACAACAGTGCTAAAAGTATGTCGGTTGTATGTACTGAACAACTCTTGTTTAACTATGACCACGTAAATAGTTTTTCGCTCTATGGCACATTTAAACTGATTTTGTAAATATATATATATATATATGTTTGTATAAACTGTATATAACATGTAATTAACTTGTGTTTTGATCTTGTCAGAGGGTCTTGGTCATGTAGGGGTTGGAGATAAAATTTTTATATATAGGCAAATAAAACAGTCTATTCATTCTTACTGTACTGAATGTGCCCATAAACTGCATAATAGCTGTGTCATGATGACTGACAACTGCTTGTGGTTTTCGAGGAAAGAAGGAAGTTGAAAGGGCTGAATTTTCAATCTGTAATCAGTACCAGATTACATTTCTTACAGCGACACAATTAAAAATGTCCCAGTTATTATGTCTGCTGTAAATATGCCTTCTCGGCTCTTGCAGAGGTGCTGCAGTTGTCTCTTAAGCAAGGTTTCCTAGATTAAAGGATGATGCATCTTGAAGATGGAAGGTGAAAGATACTTAATTTGAAAGAAAGTTTGGGATAGATACTTTTGTTTACCTGTCTGCATTACTAGTTTTATAAACAAAGCCAGATGAGCAGTTGAGGTTAGAGCTATATCACTGACACTAGCAACCCAGTCAGCAGGGAATGTTTCCAGAACTTTGGCTAGCGTTACCTATAAGTTCTAATAAAGTTTCATATAAAATGCTTTATTTCAATGTTCAAAGAACGTTTTAATGATGCTTATAATTTCATAGAATTTTCCTATAAGGTTAAATGGTAACTTAGACATAACGTTTTAACTGTAACGTTCAGAGGATGTTTTAAGGATGTTGTCAGGGCCACCGATTATGTTACATGATAACAAAAGAAGAATTAATTCTATGTGTAACATTCGGAAAATGTTTAATGGATGTTACTAAGACCTGAAAATGTTTTATGGATGTTACTGAGACCTGAAAATGTTTTATGGATGTTACTGAGACCTGAGATGACAGAATGTGTTTAGAGAACGTTCCTTTAGAAGGAACATTCTGGGAAATAAAACTTCCTGCTGAAAACATTAATGGAACATTGTATTGCATATTCTCAGAAGGTTTTTAGAAGAAATCATTTCTAGCTAGGAACTGCCACAGTTGGATTTATTAGTTTCTCAATCAGTAGCTAGCAGTCAGTACTTGCTAAGCACTGTAGAAATTCCCAAGACTGATGGATAAAACACAAAATCGCTACAAAACTGTGAATTCTGTCAAAGCAATTCAGCCAAGGGATGCAACACTGAACAGCAGAGTACTGCACAGAACAACCATAACATACTAAATGCTAGTCATAGGCCTGAATGCCTTGTTAAGCAATCAGTTAATCTACAGTGCATTGACTACAAAGTTTAACACTTCTGTAAAGTTCTGGGAGGCCTTGAGTCATAAGATAAGGCAAAGTACTGGCAACCCTGGGGGGATGAGTCAGGGTATGCAGGGAGCATTCAGATCACCCTCTTTTCCGGTTCCCGAAATTCTCTGCCATGACTCAAGGCTCTTTGCCAGGCTGTAATGGAGCAATAATATCTTGATTGGAATGTTATTAGTCACTCCCAGCGCATATTGGAACTAAACCTTGAGGACCTCAGAGCCCGCACAACTGTGAGAATACAGCAGAAAACATCCTTATAGCACCAGCACGCTCATTACTGTGTCCTGCACTGCACATGCAGCAGACGGCACAGCAAATATTTGTGCAACCCCTCCACCCCCCCTTCTCTCTCTGTCTCTCACTCACTTTCTCCCTCACTTTTTACAGGCTTGCAACATACACACAGGCCCATACAAATAAACAAGGGGAGGTGTGTTATTTAGGAGGTGAGGGCTGACTGTTAAGTGCCTGTAGCTGCACACAACCTGCCCAAACTCCAGCTGCTTCCCAGCAGCAGGCCACAAGGAAGCCGCTCTGCGCTCTCCGTCTTGTGCTCCAGCATAATTTTCATGCACTTAATCGAATCACGGCTTACACCATCAATTTGGAAGTGCCTAACTGTTGTCAGTTCATTAAGAGTTCAGTGCTTCACTGTCACAGATTACATTAAATTGTGTTTTGACAAGTCAGAATTAAAGTCCAGCGGAGGTCTCGAGAGGGCAATTGATTAGTGCGATAAGGCTCGGCAGGGGATGTGGCTCATCTATGTTAAATCTACACCCTGGTCAAACAATCATCTTTTATTCTTCCAGTTTATGTGTAACCATGTTAATATGTTCCTGTATTGGATTGTTGAAGTGGTACTTCCATCACTGTGGATAAAAAAAACAATAAAGACTGTTCATGAAAAAGACTTTCTCACAATAACGACATGCTGACTTCTCCTGTCAGTATCTGAAAAGTCGTACAAATATGAACTGACAATGTCCGGCGTGAGTCCTCCTCCATCGGTTATGGATCATTAAAGTAATAGCAAAGACTTTAAGAAAGTTTACTTTATCCCAGTTTCAGTGCTACTGCTTAGTGTATTCTTTTTAATGGAGCAAAAGCAACAAATGAAGTAATTAAGATCAATTTCGGAAGTTACTTTTAGTGGTGAACTGAACAAAAACTCTGTCATGTCTTTGACATGCAAACTTTATATTGCTTCATACACCAGAGTTTAGAGTAGCCTACTTATTAAAGGGAAAGTTCTTCAAAATGTCTGGATAATTCAGTTGATGAGCTGTTTTAATGTGAAATGGTACTCTATAGAGAAACACGGCAGCTTGAATATATTATGTGCAGAAAAGTATAAAAAGTATAATAATAATAAAACAGTGAACCGTCACATGAGTTTTTAAATGTGATATTGATGGTAAAATTTAGATGGTATTGATGGTGCAAATTTAGAAAGAAAATATCTTCTTAGGAAACTGATTTGGCTTACAATGCCCTGTAATTATCTCTCGGCCATGCATGACTTTAATGATATATATGTTTTAGGCCAAAACCGTGTCTCAAAACAATGCCCCAAGCATAGCATTCAAGACCATTTTATGTAATAACTTTCTTTGATGTAGCTTTTAGAGGCAAGAAAACTTTTAGACATCTGGTTCCACCAGCACTGCGAAATATTATGTGTTGGTAAGTTTCTGTCATACACATTTCACATTAAACCTCTTGGAATGACTTCTCAATAACTAAATTAAGCAGGAATTTTGAAGAACCAGTGGAATACCTCTTTAACACATGGTGTTTGAAGCAACTGAAAGACCTATCATTACCAAATAACTGACTCAGCATACAGTGTATGACTGTAATAGGGTGAGCCTTTTAGAGTGAATTCAGATATATATCTCATAGAGAGGGTCAAACAGCACAGCATCATACAACAGCTGTTACAAACTACACAAAACCAGAATGCATTTGGACACTAACTGTTTAACCAGAGATAAAGAATAATGAAGCTCTTTAGGCTGCTGCACAAAAATGTTGAGCTAAATTGTATTGGTTTCAGAGGAAAACACATTTAGCACATCAAATGGATGGTTTCAATCCAGACTGAAGCTACTGCAATGTACAGACTTTAATGTAAAGTCTGGAGCTGTTTTAGCATGAGCTCAGAAGTGTACAAAGACATTCTGGATATAAAGAAACATAAGCAACATAAAGGAGCATATTTGAATTACAGCATATTTTAATAATAACAAAAATGCATACAATATGAAAGTCTTGGAATGGCCACTTAGTTCAACATTTCATTTCCTACTGTTTTAAAGAGGCACGAATGTTCACATACTTTCCAGGGCAAGCTGAATTTCTGTTTCTGTCATGTATAGGCCTGGGTATGGCTTATGAATCATATACCACACTTTTGACATTAAAAGCGAACTGAAAAACAGCCAGGTGCTGGAGGGTCCGCATCTGTCCTTTGTATAGCTCTGCCTATCTGTGTCGGTGAGGTTATCGGCAGTTCATCAAGGGAAACTGGAAGTGAAAGACAATACCTCGCCTTCTCTTAAGCTGGACTGCTGTGACTTTGACCACTCTAATGAAAGAACAGCATCTCAGTCTCGGCTAATTTGGAGGGAAAGGCCCTGGAACGGACGTCAGTCAGCCGTTAAAGAGATTCAAAGGTCAGGGGCGAGCAGTGACAGGAAGAAGTGTCTGCCAAGGTGAGTCTCTCTCTCTCTCTCTCGCTCTCTCTCGCTCTCTTACTCTCTCTCGCTGTCTTTCAGTGACCGCTTTTATCTCAGTGCAGAAGCACAAACTGTACAACGTTGAAACTGAAGAAAAATGAAATTTCCACTTCAAATATGTGACCGCTGTACTGGATCACTCCGCTGGCCGTGCAGAAAATGTCTTCATAAGTAACAACTGCACTAGATTCCATCAGTAACACCGGTGTAGTAGTGTTATGTAGATGCACTGACTGGTAGTTGTGTTGGTTTTGGCTTATGCTGAAAACTGCAGGTTCTGGTTAGTCAGGAAATAAGAGTGTTCAGTGCTACAGAGTGTACAGGCCATCAGGACAATATCTGCAGCTGATTCGAATCATAGCAGCTTGGGTTCATTTGACAAGGAGAGCACCAATGGATAGGTGAAATGTGTTATCTCTTTTAAAGTGTTTGCTGAAGATTACTACCAATCATTAAATATCCTTTCTGCTTTCTCGTGATGGTAACTTAGAGGTCCACCAACTTAGACCACCAAAAAGTGAGAGTGACACTTCAGTGGATATAAAACCTGTAGTCTGCCAGAATGGTAGCCAGTGGCTCAGTGAAAATGTCTAAAAGCTCTTAGATAATGAGTACACTAATCTAAAACAATAGGAGATAGACAAACAAAAACAAGGGAATAAATAAAACTGTAGGGTTTTTGCCTCTGAAGTGATTTTAGTGAGGTATTACATTAATGGGCAAACATTTAATGTTTCGATTCAATAGCGCTGATTACTTGAATGTACTTTATGTATATACACATATGCTTAGGTATATACACACTATAACGAGATGTTTCTTCAAAAGTTCTTTAGTAAGAGTAGTAAAAACAATGTTTTATTTAGAAACATAGGTTCTATATATATTTGCATGGTGAAAAGGTTTGGTGAAATGATGAAGTTTCACGGTTCTTTTCATGGTGAAATGGTTGTTAGTTTAATGCAAAATGTGATGCATATGGTTCTGTATAAAGCCTTTGTTGATAATGCCTCTGTACAGAACCAAAATCAAGCTTGTAACAACATAACCCTTTTTGGCGCTGTATGAGCCATTTCCAAAAAGGTTCTATATAGAGCCATGCAAACAACCATTTAAACATGAAGTAGTTCTATATAGAAATCATGGTTCTAAACAGAATCACTGTTTTTACGATAGAACCCTTGAAGAACCTTCTTTTTAAACACGTATATGAACATTTTAGGTACAAAATGCATTACTGATCACTTTCCAGATGTTTTGGTGATATACACTGCTGGCAGACGCATATACGAAAAATATTAATGCTATATTATGATAAATATCAGCTTTATTACAGGAAGTGAATACTGAATACATCATCAGTTATTCTTTTTAAAAAGGCTAAATGAATAAACGGAATGGAGATGACGTATCAGCGATAGATCAATAATAACAAACGCCATTCTGGACGTTTGTCTCATGTTCTGATGTATGTAGTGTCTGCTGTGTTGGTGGTGTGCAGCAGTGCATCTACCCTCCTCCCCGTAGCCAGTTTGTTCGCCGGTAGGTGTCGCTGGCCGTGCGCTGTGCCGCTCTGCAACTCCCGTCGGTAGCGCCGCGCGCGCTGCGTCCCAACACGAGCACGAGCGACCAAGACGCGCTGCAGCACGCGCGGAATAAAGCTTATGAGGACAGAAAGAGAGAGAGAGAGAGAGAGAGAGAGAGAGAGAGAGAGAGAGAGGCCCGGGGCTGGAGTTCAGGGGGGACATCGCGCGGACAGGGAGCTGGAGAGGAGGTGAGCTGGATGGGGGAACCGCGCGGAGAGAGAACGAAGCAGAGCGCGAGGGACATCAGACATGAATCCGAGGTGGGTAGAGCTCGGGGAGGGCTGTGTGTGTGTGCGTGTGTGTGTTTGGCGGGGTGGGGGTTAGGGGTGGGGGGCGGTGTGTTACCTGCGCCATGTTCAGGTGAGTTCACACACGAAGACTCAAGACGCGGATCAGCAGTCAACAGGACATTTGTGTTTGTTTGTTTGTTTGTTTGCTTGCTTATGTTTACACATTTTACGGTTTGATGTAGGCTCTGTAGCAGAGGTACATAATCATGATTATGAATTATGTACATGCTAAGTACATATATATATATATATATATATATATATATATATATATATATATATTCATAGTCATAAAATTATATGAATATATATTATATTCATATATATTCATATATAACATTATATCCATTATCATAACGTATATATTTATATAATATTAAATATTATAATATAATATTTGTATAATATTAAATATTTTTACCCCAAAGAGGCCATTGGAGCAATGTTCTAATTATTATTATTATTATTAGTAGTAGTAGTAGTAGTAGTATTAGTATGAATTTACAGAGAATTTACATGAATTTACAGCCCTGCTGACCCGGTGCTGACAGGTGGGCTATAGCTACAGAGAGCTTCCTAATGTGCTGAATTAATGAGCAGAGAAAACATCAACAGTAAAATAGCATCAAACAGCGGAAAACTCCTGCTTAGGAAATGAACGGCGTGTCACAGCAGATGTGTAGAAAGGCCTTTATTTCAGCAAAGCTCGCTTTATTCATGTTTATATGGTGCTCTCACAGCCCAGCATGTGTCAGAGAAACACGGTCACACATACGTCCAGCACTCGTGTGTGTCCTTCTCGCTTTGGAGGTGTTCAACCGCTGCGGACACGAACTCGGTCATTAGCTGAGAGAAGGTCAGGTGAGTCAGGGATACGACCCTCCAAATCAGACAGAGACTCAGGCAGACAGTGATTAAATATCTTCCCCTCGGTATCACTGGCCAGGCGACATGCGAGGGGCTGGGAATGAACGTGTGCAGCTGGATTACGTTGTTTTTGTCTGAAACACAAATTAACCTTAAAGCGTTTTTATTGAGCTCAGTGTGTTTTTCTAAGTAGTTCTAGAAGAGAAGAAGTTCCCGGATGTTCTCTTCCTGCGCTGCTTTGAGTTTGAGTGAAATTAGTTTAATTAGGATTCACTGAGACGCAGTTCAGACTCCCTGAGAGCCTGCTCCCAACAGGTGAAGCCCTTTGGTCCCAGTAGATGGTCCAGTGAGAGTGAGGAGGAGCTCTCGGCAGCATGGCGGTTTTTATTTAATTTATTAGATTTCTAATTTCTCGCGTTAAACATCTCCCCTCTCTTCAGCCCCCCTTTCCCCCTCTCAGTGAGAGCTCGGGCCTGTGATATACACTAACACGACTGTCTCTTTAAGACGGAGCGGCGTGTTGTGCAGTTCAAGTTGGGGTCACTGTAAGTTCCTGCCCTCGATTTTACCTTTTAGTTTTATTATAGTCTGACATCACACACAGGGGCTGACTGATCATCATCTCCACTCGCCTCTCAGTGCCTCCACACCGATCGGCGGCCGAGCGAAGCGCAGATATATAGCAAGAAATCGAAGGAAACTGATGCTGGAGCGAGCACGGCTGTTTTTTTAAAGGAGGAGTGAGAGAGAGGTGGAGAGAAAGAGAAAGAGAGAGGTGGAGAGAGAGGGCGAGAGAGAGCGAATAAGGAGGAGGGAGGAGGAGGGAGCACAAGCAGAAATTCGTTGCAATTAATAATAAAAAAAGAGCTGGCAGTCGTGCTCGGAAAACTGGCATGGGTTTCTGGAGGCTGGCAGTTCAAAGTTGAGACGTCAGAAATGACTGCAGAAGAGAGCTGAGATGATCATGAAGGGAGACTTAGAGCGGATGGCAGAAGAGTTCGGGCATCCAGGTAAACTCATGCAGCACTTTTATTACTGTTTGCGGGGATACTCTACATGAACCTGTGCGGGCGCTCTGGCTGATCTGTACTCCGCGGGTAAACCCATCATTTTGGTGACTCTATTTTTTTTTTGTCTGTGTAGCTTAAAACCCAAACAGGACGCACGTACAGCAGCTGTCATTCCATACGCATGGCTCTCGTACTAACGACCGTGTTTCTGATTAGTAGCTTTTTAGCCAGGTCTGTGATGTCCGGACTGTGTCCTGTTCCAGACTAACGCTGTAACTAGTTTAGGTTCATAATTGGGTTAGTGGCCTCCAGCTAATGAAGGTGCGGAGAAAAAAAGCCTGTTATAGAGCAGCTTTACACTGCGCTCTCTGTCTGTCTGTCTGACTGTCCTGTCCTCTTCAGGAGCTGGAGCAGGGATTTTACACATAAACACAAACGCGCACACGCAAAGCCGAGCGCGCGGAACGGATGCGCACAGAAGTGACTTTTTGTTGATGTTCTCAGGAAAATCCATTTGCGGGAACAGAAGGAATATTTTTCTTGTGTTTGTTTAAGAGTCTGCTCAGCTTTCAGGATTGCTTTGGGTTTAGATAAACCTAAATGAGAATATCTACAGCATTTTCGCTGCTTTAAATTCTAAACTTGTAGACGAAAAGTCAGGCAGAACTGCGGTACTCACTTCATCACAGACTTGGTGTAATAAAGGTATAATGTGTGGGCCTACACGCTACATTAGGATTATTATCAATGACGTGTAGAACATGATGATGATGATGCAGACAGCTCCACTGCAGAAAACAGTGTTTTGACTGAGTCGCTTATGTAGGCTGGGGAGTCCTCTGTTTACCACAGTGAGTTTCTAATGGCCGAAATTAGCGCGGAAATGTTCACTGGAAGCACATCCATCTCCTCACGGGTGACTGGAGAGAAAGTGTGAGTGAATGACCCGGCTCTGCTCATGCAGTGTGTGTGTGTGTGTGTGTGTGTGTGAGAAAGAGAGAGAGAGAGAGAGAGAGAGAGAGAGAGAGAGAAAGAGAGAGGGAAAAGAGAGAGAGAGAAAAAGAGAAAGAGAGAGAGACAGTTGTTAGCCGGGGTTGGTTAGCTGAGGAGAAGACAGCGCCGGATACAGTGGAGTGTTTGACCTGTTTTTATGACTCAAGCCGCCATCGCTGATTAACAAAACACAGTTCAGCCGTGTGCAGCATTAGCTCACCAAAAACTGTACTCTTGCCTCAAGCTGAGGCCTTCAGGGTTAAACAGTGATTTACATTTACATTACATTTCATTCAGGAGCTTTACCGCTCTGCTGCTGCTCTATCCGCACTGTAACACTGTGATCTAATGCTCTAATCGTTACTGATTTACATTTACAGAGGACTGTTAGATATACATCAGCCATAACTCATGTGTCCCACGCCGGGCCTATTACACATCCAGAGCTGTTAATGAAATGAAGGAGGTTAAATTCACAGCCCTGGTGACTGGTGAGCAGAGCTTCCTGATGTGCTCAATTAATGATCAGAGAAAATATCAACAGTAAAAATCTACAGCAGAAAACTGCTGCACTAGAAGCGAACAGCGTGTCAGGCTGCTTAATCCACACTGTAACACGACAGTTGAACTGACAGAGACAATGACGCGTTTTTTCCTGTCACCTCAGAAAGACACACGACGTTTACGAGGTTTATCGCGTCATTTTAACAACAGACGGAAGAAAAAAAAACACCTTTCAGGACATCACTGTGGTTCTACCATGTACTGTCAGATAGAGAACATAACTGCATCGTATTTCACTGAAGTAGTTGCGCTCATCCCATATACCTACGTACAGTTTCTCCAAGTTTGTGATTATTTACTATGGCAGTTGTATGGCACTATAGAATCTGAAGTACTTTTCTGAGTGTACGTTTAGCCTACTGTGCTTTTTAGGGAGGGGTGGGGGACAGAAAACTACCTGCCATTTTATAAACTGATATGACCTTTTTTTAACCCCTTGAACTGCATGTGTATCACCAAGTCATTAATCTGTAGCCGTATTATTCAGTATCTGCTACAAATGACTCAGCGACTACCGTCAAACTGACAGTAAGCAACAGAAGAGGGGAGCCTCCTGCGGGCCTCGCAGCACTGACTGAATCGCGGTAACTCAGAGTGTAGATATGACGCCGGGCACGAATACGCGCATACGTCCCTCGGCAGCTCAGTAAAGTTAAAGGTAAAGCAGACTCTGACAGGGAGGGAGAGGGAGAGAAAGAGAGAGAGAGAGAGAGAGAGAGAGAGAGAGAGAGAGAGAGAGAGAGGAAGTCCCAGGGCTGCTCCCCAAGTTGAGCAGACCCCCCGTTTGCCTTAAAGCAGCGAGGTGACAAACGCAGACAAAACAGAGGGGCTAATGAAGAGCAGCCCGGCTTCAAACCGCGAGACACGCTGCGTCTCTTAGCTCCGAGACGCGCAGCAGACCAAATATAGCAAAAGCCACGCTCGACATACGGGCACTCGCGTCTCCTGCACCCCCGAGGCCACAACCGCGCGATTACAGCTCTTAGATGAACGCAGATCTGAGTTACGGGGCGAGACGTGTTTAACAGACCTGGCTCTGAGATAAATGAAACGGACTAGTAAAGGTGACCTAGGAAGGGCTAGTAAGGGATTACTGGGATTACAGTGTTTTAAACGCCCTAACGTGATCACTGAGGCTTTATTTATTTTAAGCCGGAGAGCAGAAAGCAGTGTTTTGGTAAGACGTGGACAGAAGTGTTCAAATAAAGCCTTTAACGTGATTTACTGGCCTTAGCGCAGCATTAAAGTGAAGTACACTCGTTCTACCGCCGCTTTCAACCTGAGCGGATCTTTCCGCATTAATTCCGAACCTCTTTGAATCTCTGAATATTATGCTGCATTTTATTTATTTATTTTATTTTATTTCTTCTTATTTATTTCTTATTATTTATTCTGTAGAATAATCTGCATTAGGTATCACAGAAGGGGCGAAAAGCCAGAGCTGTCCCTACATTTCTAGATGATCTCTCTGGTGTTTGGGCTCAAACGGGAAGGTCTGGGGACAGAAACTGCTCTTTCACCTTAAATCCACCTGCAGGCGTCGGGTCGTTTGCTCGTATGGTCAGTCGGAGGGGGAAACTCCGAGGTGTTCTTTATTCTGTGTGCCGTCCTGCAGTATATTGCTAAGCAGTTGTGTGGAGTGATGCAGGCTCATTCGCTTTCTAGGAAATAAAAGAAAATAAATAAATGAAGTCGTAAACGAAACGAGCTACACATCAGCGAGAGTAAAAATAGACAGGAATAAAGGTTAGACCGTCATGTGGGCTGAGCTGAGGCTCTTAGGTGCAGGTGCATTATAGACAATCAGACAGTCAGTCAGGACTGCGTGCGCCACACCAGCAAACAGACTCATTTCAGAGGCTTTTATGGTTTATAGTGACACTATAATAACATCTACAGTGCTGAACAACACTTTATATATATATATATATATATATATATATATATATATATATATATATATATATATATATAT
>CM067488.1:15048624-15143732 GCA_034552555.1 Semaprochilodus insignis
TTTTTATTATTATTATTCCTGTAGCATTATAATAACCCGTAATACTCGTGTAGAGTCCTGCAGTAAACTGCGGTAATTGTCTGAATTTAATCCTTTATAAATCATGTAGCTCTTTTAAATCATGGTTATTACTATAATTAGTACTGGCATACTATAATAATTGAATATAGTTTTTTTTAATACGGTTTATTAAAATCGTTTATTAATACAGTTTATTAATATAGTTAATTCATGCCGTTTATTAATTTAGTTTATTAATACCGTTTAATTATATAGTATATTAGAGATTTTTTATTCTGTGGTTAGCAGTCAGTTGTGCTGTGCAGCGTTATCCAGGGTTATTTTTTTACTGAGAGCAGACAGTAAGTCTGCGTGTGCCTATAGTCCGGTTGACGCGCGGGGGACGCGAGAGCGCGCGCGAGGTGCAGCAGCACTCCGATCTGTAGAGAGAGAGAGAAAGAGAGAGAGAGAGAGAGAGAGAGATAGAGAGAGAGAGAGAGAGAGAGAGAGAGGGAGCACGCTTCATACATGCACACTACACTGTAAAAAGTGTTTTGTTGGTCCAACCCCCCCAAAAATAATACTCTAATTAGTTACAAACAAATTAATTTGTTTTTTTTATGTTTATGATTTGTTCATGTTTCTGATTTTGAACGAACAGTTCTATTAATCAAAGTCATTTTTGAGTTTACTAAAACTTATTCAATTGCCTGTAACAAACTAGAGTAAGTTTTTTAGGTTGCACTTTTTACATTGTACTCATACATGCACACTGCTCATACATGCACACTACTCATACATGCACACTACTCCACTTATTATAGGAAAAAAAGCTCATTAGCTCACGTCCCTCCACACAGAACAGAGTTAGGGTGAAGCTGCACTGCGCGTTCATTAGCTTCTAAAAGTGTGACTGACCAAATACGGTCCACCATGCTGGCATGAAAACTCTGAAATCTGGGTTTAGTGAACTCTGAGTTTGTGTGTACTTAAATACTAAACCGAGGCTTATAAATCCAGACTTCCTTATTCCTCCAAGAAGCTTATATACAAAGAAATAAACAAAAGGAGGATGGAGTGATGTGGAGATGACTATGACTGGCCTTATTTATTTAGCTGCTTGTTTCCCATCAGTAAGACAAAGCCCTCAGGGACCTCAGAGAATCTCTTTTATCTCATAGACATAGTGCCAGTATGAAATAGTGTTTGAACAATACATCCTGGTAAATTTGTACAGTTTGTTATGTTTGTGTTAGAGGGATTAGTACATCCGACTTGGAGCTGGAAGGTTTTTTGTTCGCTCCTTTTTTTTTGGGGGGGGGGGCATCCTGGGTAAGAGTCAGCATTTACATTTAACCATGATAGAAGACTGCTTTTCAAACCACACTCCTGAGTCCTGGACTTTTGATAAGATTTACAGTAAGTGTGTCTGTAGTTCCTTATTTGACCGAGCTGAAAGGGAGCTGAGTGTCGTATCTTTTATTGGACACATTTTTGTCCCCACTGGTTTATACCTGCTGTTCATCACACTTGCAAAACCTTCACTCTGACTTTGCTTTAAAACTCCGCACACCACCTCTGGAATGCTTTATCAGGAAGACAGCAATATGAAAACACATTTATATTGCAATTTTCCCCCCTTTTTTCTTTCTTTTTTATTTCACTTTCTTAGCATGGCTTTTAAACATAGACTTATGATTACAAAACCACAGCTCACTCTTCTTCAGCTATAGCTCACATGTAAAGAGTTGTTCTGATGTGCATTTCTTTAAGCACGCATCCACATTCTTTCAAAGTTCTGTTTAATCTTTCTGTTCTGTTAAAGAAGAAAACAGGGTGAAAGTAAACTGGGGCTATGATGGAGTTCAAGATGCAGTGTGTGTTTTTCACATCCCCCTGCTCTGCCTATACCTAAGACCTACAGATCCTGGCTCGGGTGCTCCTATCCTGTTCCTGAATAGTAGTTCATAGTTAGTCATTTGTTAGAACAACAGTTATTGAAACAGACAGATTGGCACAACCATACCTCCTGAACTCTCGTGTCCATTTACTGTGCTGCTTTCCAGCCCTCCCTCAGGGTTCTGCAGGATTTCTACAAGATTGTTTCGTAATGCGGACAATTAAGCCCACCTGAAAAACCCAGTGGTGGTATAGAATTCACATAGAGATTGCTCCTTAATGTTTCCATTTCTCTTCCTGCTGTTTCAGGTGGTGGACTAAAGACGATGCTGGATGCCATGGAAGTCCCAAGTCATGCTAGGCACCTCCTCTTGCAACTGAACACGCAGCGCACCAAGGGCTTCTTGTGCGATGTAATCATAGTGGTGCAGAATGCTCTGTTTCGTGCTCATAAGAACATTCTGGCTGCCAGCAGCCTTTACCTTAAGTCCCTTGTTGTCCATGACAACCTCATCAACCTGGACCATGAGATGGTGAGTCCAGGCGTCTTCCGAGTCATCCTCGACTATATCTACACAGGACGTTTAAGCGAAGGTGACCCCACCTCTCCCACGGAGCCCAACATAGGGGCAGTGCTGGCAGCTGCCAGCTACTTGCAGCTACTGGACTTGGTGGCACTGTGCAAGAAAAAGCTGAAGAGAAATGGGAAATACCACTTACGACCAACGCCTGGGTTTTTGCCTTACAGAAAAATGGGTCCCGGCGGGATGGTGCGAGTGTCCACCCCGGTGATACAGCCCTGCTTTCCTAGTGGGATGATGCCTGGCCACACACCACGAGGCCCACTGCTGGAGGATCTACCGCCCCACCCCTTGGCCCACCATGCAGGAGAGCTTTATCCCCCAGGTTCCACACAGGGCCCACAGCCCTACCCTCCTACACAAGCAGCTCTGCCCTCACAGCCAGGCCTACGACTGCCTTCCACTGATAGGAATTGCTCACCAATATATGGACTGGACCTGTCCAAGAAGAGCCCCTCCCAATCTCAACAGCATCCTTCCCACCCTCATCTGGGGCATCACGATGAGGAACCCGAGGGGGAACTGAACCATCGCACAAGTCCCATGCTCAGCCCAAGTGAAAATGCCGGGAAGATGGAGGCTGTGCACCGGGCAGGCTCTCTCACCCCACACTCCTTCCCCCTTCTCAATCAGTCTCTTGCATCTCACCTCCCACACCTGCAGCGTTCCAACTCTCAGGGCCAGGAGCCATACCCCTGCCCCCCCAGCCCTGAGCCCTCCGAGGAGCCAGGAGAGCGCAGTCGGGATGGCCCCAGTATCTACCGCTGGGTGAAGAATGAACCAATGCCCTACAGTGTGGAGGATGAAGATGAAGATGATGATGAAGAAGATAGTGGAGGCATGGGAGAGCAGGAAAAGGAGGTGCACCACCAGCACACAAATCACCACAAGAATGGAGACGAGAAGATGAACCTGAGTGAGGGAGGCTATGGTAGGGGAGTGACCTGCGATGGAGAGGATGAGAATGGGACAGGAAGCGAGGAAACGGGCAGCAGTGAGGGCCGGCCATCTCCCCCTGGACCTCGTGGAAGGTATCATATGCCCTATGAGCCAGAATCCTTTGGAGATAACCTGTATGTGTGTATCCCCTGTGACAAAGGTTTTCCTAGCTCTGAGCAGCTTAATGCCCACGTTGAAACTCATGCAGAAGAAGAGCTCAACCCTGGGGGAGAGCTGGACAGCAGCAATAGCAACAGCACAGGTAAACCTGCCAACACCAATGGTCCTGCATGCTTGAACAGCACTGGCAGCCTCCACAGCCCTTTCCTGGACAGTAAATCAGGGCAAAACATGCATTCCATGGGCATTGGAGAAATGATCCGTCCATATCGTTGTTCCTCCTGCGAAAAGTCCTACAAAGACCCAGCCACCCTTCGGCAGCATGAGAAGACCCACTGGCTGACACGCCCGTACCCCTGCAGCATTTGCGGCAAAAAGTTCACACAGCGTGGCACCATGACGCGCCATATGCGCAGTCACCTTGGCCTGAAGCCCTTTGCCTGTGATGCTTGCGGAATGCGCTTCACGCGGCAGTACCGGCTCACTGAGCACATGCGCATCCACTCTGGTGAGAAACCCTATGAGTGCCAGGTATGTGGTGGCAAGTTCGCCCAGCAGCGCAATCTCATCAGCCACATGAAGATGCACAGCAGCGGTGGGGCAGGTGGGGGACTTGCAGCCGATGGCAAGCTGAAGATGGACTTCACAGAGGGCATCTACCCCCTGAGCAAATATGCAGCTGAGCACCTGGGCTTGAAGCAGGAGAAGGCTTCTGAGCTTCTGGCGCAGGCCTCCCAACATTTACTGGCCGATCCCAAGGCCATGGAGAGCCTGTACCCACTGTCCAAACTGACTGCCGAGCACCTTGGCCTCACCCACGACAAAATGGACGTCTTGCCACTGCCACCTGCCCCCCAGTCCCTCTCCGCAGAGTCCCGCACCATTGATCGTTACTCCCCCAGCTAGACAGAGGAGACTTCCGACCCTGCCTTCAAGTGCCACGGCTCAGCTGGCCCAGCTATGATACGTCACTGTATGCTGCCCACAGTATTTCAACTCTCACCTCAACTTTGTTTGAACCTGCACCTCAGACACAGGAGGCCAGAGACTGTTGGCCGTGAAAATGCACACAGACTGCATTGACTTTTCTTAAAGTGCCTTTCTCTGCACATTTTGCAGTACTTGCTTTTTTTAAAAAAAAAAAAAACATATTTTCCTAAAAGGAGAATTGCGTTATTTATAATCTGCTCCAAGCCATGGACACCCTCATGTAACAGTGCAGTATTTATATAAGACAACTTCCTTTTTGTTCAGCCGCCGAGCCAAAGAATCAGTCAAAAGCCAAAAAGAGATGGTTTTTATTTATTCTCTTTGTTTTTGTACACAAAAGCCAAAGAAAAGAGGTTTCAAAAGAGAGTTGCAATCATACCATAAACCTGTGTACTAAGTATTATTAGTGTATGTAGAATGAGGAAAAAAAAAGCACATATGAACAATTTTCAGGGCTTCTGTCCAGGATGGAGAAGGGATTCTGGACTAAAGAAAAAGCCACATTTTTGGGATTTTATAGTGATTTGGAGGACTTTAAATTCTTTTTGGAATACTGGATATCTCCTGTATCTCAGTTTCCTGCTTTGCTGAGTGGCCCAGCTTTTCCATACAGAAGGGAGCAACTAAGTGAAGACAGTGTTTGTTCCAGCACTTTGGTAAAGTGATCTAAGCTTTTCTATGCATTGATGCAGTGATTTCCATCAGCGTAGTGATGGATATCCAGAGCGTCTTATATAGACTGAATTATTTTTGCAGTCAGTGGCCTTTGTGTATTTTCCATTTCCCCCTCAACCCGACATTTTACTTGACATCCCACCAAGTGTCTTGAAACTTGTTGTTCAGAAAGTAGCGCAGCACAGCCCTGTGAGCTCACATCTGGGATATCATTGCACATACTCTGATCATGACACAGTAATCCGTGTCCACGTCTTTCTGTCCATATGGTGCGATAGACTAAGCATGGGTGTAGCCCAAAAATCGGGTAATATTTACAATGCGGCCCAAAAAGCCTTCTCCAGGAGGACACAGTGAACCCATTAGAGAGAAAGCAGCCAATCTTCAACAGCACTCACAACCAAACAAATAGCAAGCGGAACAAAAGTACCCTTTCTCCACGTCTGGTGTATATAAACCCTTTCCAAGTAGCCCACATCATCTGATAAATGATGAATCTACCAGCATTTGCAGTACGTAAGCTTCCATATTCAGAGAACAACGTCAGCGAGAGCTGTGTAGGTTCCACTTTGGCACTGTTCCATCCTTGTTAGTGGCTAAAGAAGTGCCACTGCCCCATGCCCGCACACACACACGCAGAGCTGTTAATGTGACAGCTATGAGGATTACACGCAGGGCACTCTCTCTGACACTGAGAGCACAGATAGGGCTCGGCACGCTTACTGCAGCTGCTCCACTCAGGATAAGCCCTGTGAAATCCTCAATTCTCTCAGACTGTTCGCGCTGTCTGTCGGCCTGATCCTAGATTTCATGGCTGCTGAACGGTTGCTGTGATCTACGTGCTGCCGGGATAAAGCCCTCTTCACCCGCCCACCTGCTTCATAAGTTACAAACAGCACACACCCAACTGTACAAAGCCATGAAAATCATGGGATTCTGCTTTGCCACATTAGTGAAAATAATGCCTTAAAATAATATCATTTTGTGATTACGCGGGCTATATCTTTTATACAGCACCCTAAAGCTTGAGCTTATGTGTTTTTTTTAAGTACCGAGAACGTAACGGCCTTTCTCTTCTCTCCTGTTTGTATCAGAGGGGAGTTTGTTGACCACTAGTGACGATTACAACCTCAGTAGGTGAATGTGAAGACTTTAAGCCATGAATGCACTGTGATAGGACTAATGACCCTTCCAGCCTTAGTGAATATACTGAAGATGTTACAGGTATTTGGAGGCTTCTGCAGAACTCCAGAGGCTTTATTCTGTAGCACATTGTCATATCAAGGTGTTCTTTTTTATTTTCATTTTGGGTTTTTTTTGGGTCACATTTGACTTTCTTTTTGTTTTCTAACCAAAGCAAAGTGAAACTGGTGCTTACCTCAGGACCTGACCCATCTTGGTATGGGGACACAAAGCTTCAGCAATAGGTTAGCACACACACACACACACACACACATGCACGCACACATGACCATGCTTGCACAGTCATTTAAACACAAGCAATACACACACACACACCTTCTGAAGGGAGAGATGTCCTTTTTTGAACCTGTGGTTATTTCAAGAATATAAAAAATGATGTTCATGTTGTTGATATTTTTGAAACGGTTATGTGATTATTAACAGTGTTCTTTCTAAGTAGCTTATTCAACTGTCTTCTTTCCGTATGTCTCCAAAAAAATGACTGTGGTCATGTTGTAATATGATAAATTTATAGTTTTACATAGTTGAATGGCCGTCCAAGCCAAACTGAGTAATTAAACTGCTTTCCTGATAAAAAATTGCTATTTCTATAATATCCTTCTCTCTACACCTGTAAGTACTCCAGGGATCGTAGCATGGCTTTGAACTCGCACACACACACGCACGCACACACACTCCTGAGCAATGGCAGGCGGCTACAGTGGTCCTCGATGTTAATGTTATGCTGTATATAAAATGCTACGTGTTTATCAATAATTCCCCTGCAATGATAAACACTGGGTCGAGTTGGTAAGGGAGAAGCATAGTTTGGAAAGTTGATTGACCCGTTTGTTCAGGGTGTGGCTGAAGGAGCTTCAGCTGAGGCCTTGGCAGAGGAGCACTGAGGCTTTGTATACACTGACTATTAAACCACACACAAGGAACCAGCTTGTTTGGGGCCCGAGACAGATGCTGCGATTTCCCAACACTCTTTAAGTGGATAGCAGAGATCCAGAAATTCCTCCCGACTTAATTTCGCAAAACACACACAGGCGCACACGAAAAACAGTCCGGGCACATGGGTTTGTTTGTATCCAGAAGAAACCCAGAGTGTAAACGGGATACAAATCTACTGCCTGGAGGCTCCGAACAATATTACCACTATCATAACAGCGCGAGCGGCGACCGCAGACGTATTAATACACATCGAGGAGATGTGACAGTCTATTTGAAGTGTATTTCAGTGGTGGGAATATAAATCTCACACTCCCCTTCTCCGCCATTCATTAAGTCACTCTGGTGAAGAACCTCGCTCTCTTTCTCTCTCTCTCTCTCTATCTTGCTTTGCTGCCTCCCCACAGACAAAACAAGAGGGAGAGAGAGAGAGAAAAAAAGAGGCTAAAAAATTTTTCCACTTCTGTTCAAGATCCTGTAGAGGAAAGAGAACGAGAAGGTATCTATTTTCTGAGCTGTTTTGTGTGCATAGCAGCTGGGACTGTGCACAAAGGAATGTGGCGTGTGTTCGGGTATGGAGGGTGTCATACTTGCGTCTTTCTCTGCGCTCTTAAAAGAAGAAGGTTTCTAAATAGTGCTTGTGTTATTGGGAGGTTCTTCACATTTTTGTGCATCACTTACATTTGAACGGGTCTTCAAAGAAAGAAGGTTCTTTGAATAATCAAAATGGGTTCTTCTACCTTTTTTTAAATCCAGACCCTGAAATCCGGATTCCGGTCCTGGATTATGTAGTAATCTCAAGGCAACCAATTAGTCACATCAACAGTTTAGTTAACTACCAGCGAATACAAAATCCAGGACAGCATACTGGGTTCAGGGCCTGGTTTTGAAGACCTCTGTTCTATGGCTTCCCTCCAAGCCCTTTCTGGTACCTTGTCTGCTAAGAGTGTATGGGAGCTGTTTGAGTGCGTAAAGAGCGCATGTGTTAACGTTGAGTTTGAGGGAAAGAGCGGACTTGAGCAGGGGAAGTGAATTTTTGGCTCAGTAGTAGCAGTCCGCAGGATGTGCGGTGTGGTTCTGCTCAAAGCCAGATAGGCAGATGAAGATAGGGAGTGAGCGAGTGAGCGAGAGCAAGAGAGAGAGAGACTAGTGGTGGGACTCCAAATGTTCTCCCGACTGTGGAAGACTCGAGTCTTAACTCAAGACTCCATTCAGAAAAGGAATGCAATGCCTGGTCTCCTTATGTTAGCCCATCATTACTTTTTTCTTCTTCTGCATCTTCTTCAGGCCTTTTCTTTTTTCCTTTTTTTGGGCTCAACAGAGACAGTGTTTGACAGTTTACAGAGAGTCGTTAACCCTCTGGTCACCCTTCGCGTTCTCAGAGTGGGCCGAGCGAAGAAAAGCAAAGCTTGAGAGATGAAGTGAAATATGTGGAACAATATACTGTACTAACCATACTTCATGAACTGGTCCAAGGGAAATATTCCTCTCAGTCTGAGGAAGCTCCCTCAGTCAGAGCAGAAACCAAAGCTTACCGAAGCCAGCCTTAAAGTTTATATTGATGGAATCTACTCAGCGGAGAGTGTGTTCACAGAACGTATAAACAGCCAAATCAAAAGCGTATTACTGCATTACTGGTGGTGTTCAGGGACGGCCACTGCGGTCCCACAAGTGGCTTGATTCCAGCTAGTTGGGGCTCCAGTGGTACAGATCTGAGGTGTCAGTGTGAGGACGAATGCTTGCATGCTGCTGAGATCATTTTATCTTGTCCATAACCTAGAGATTCTTAAGAAGTTTCTTATCCACAATCGTGCCTCAAAACCACTCACTTCCTTGCAACAGTTGGTGCAATCTACATTTCTGCTTGTTTTGCAAGCTTCTACCACGTATAGATACCATGTATAGATAATGCAACTGTTATTGTAAAAACTTTCTTAAACGAGTCTTCTGGGAAGGATGTGCTCTGGGCTTGGCCTGCTTGAAGCTTGGCCATTTGGGAAATGACCTCTAGCGCACCTGTCCATCTGCCTGTCTTTCCTTATCATGGTGCAGAAGGAGAGAGCATTTTACGCGAGAGCGCACGAGCCATGACACACTCGGCGCCCTTTATTGAATTCAGCTGTTTCACATTGACTCATAAAGAGGGCACATTTCTGGAGAAATCATCACCTCATGATTGCACTCGCCCTGCAGCCCCCGAGCTCCATGAGCCTCTCTCTTCTTGTGCCGCTCCCTCTCCCTCTGCCCACTCGCCATCCCTCCTTCTCCCAGTCTAATTCAGCATTCCTTCTCCCGCTTCTCTGTAAGCATCCCCCGAGTACCCCCCTCCCACTGGCTGACCCACTGCTCTGACCACTAGCCCACAGCCGCGCCTTCTGATGAAGTGGTGTCCAGCTGTTCTTCATGCTGAAGAAGACAGTTGTCTAAATGTTTATGCGAACAACCACTTTCTTTCCCTTCACGCCCCGATCGAGTTCCACGGTGAACTCGAAGGCATGTGTTCCTATTCTCTGTGGGGCAAGAGTGGCCAAATAAACAGCAGACAGGCCTATTGTCTCAGACTCAGTAACTATAAAAATATACCAGAGCTGGAGATAAAAGAGGTTTGTCATTAAGGAAACGCTTGATGATACAAAGGGGAAGCGGACAGGGACGAGGGAGAAGGCACTCAGAAAGATGCTTAGGGAGGAGAACATAAAGCCAAAGTCTCATTACACTCTTAAAACATGCTTAAATTATTTCAAAATGAGCTAAAATTATTAATAGAAATAACAGTTTTGACTGAATGTCAAAAGACGTAAATGTATTGTGTTATAGGGATATATTCTGGAGTTAGCATGCTAACCAGCTAGCTCCAGCCCATCCTGTCTCGTAATTCCACTTTGTACCTCAAGAGGTGCTAGTGAGTCACTGTAGTAATGTGGAAGCAGTCAAGCATGAGAGGATCAAGAACTGGCACTGCCCCGACAGCGTATTCTAATCTCTTGTCAGTCATGTTGAAGGTTCTGCTCCAGGTTAGATCGTTCAAGGACGTTCAGCAGCAAACAAAAGACGTGATGTAAACAGAAGCAAAACAAGTGCTAACTTTGGCGCTGCTTTCCACCGCTAGAGACACTGAGTTTAAAGTGTAATGCTGAACTTGCAATGTTCCTTCTAGACTGGTTAAGGATTGAAGAGAGAGGAGGAAGGACTGTGTAATTTCTGGTGGTGTGGAGTTTGAATTGGAGCTTGAATTGGACAGGTTGCATCATCTAACAAAGTGCTCCATGAGAAAATAAAAGTGTCTGAATGGTTCTTGGCATGGACGTATGCGGAATGATATGCTATGTGAAAGGTTGAAAGGATCTTCTTGTGCAGCTCAGTTTCAAAAACGGTTCTACAAAGAACACTGTTTTCCCGAGGTTCTTTAGGGAGCCAAAGTGGTTCTTCTACGGCTTTGTTCCAAAGAACGCATTTTGGCACTTTTATTTGTGGACAAAGAGAAGGGGCTAAATATAAACTTGTCTGAACTCCAGAGAAAGACCCAAGTCCATGAGGAGACTAGATTAATGCACTTCTGTTTTTCAGCTTCAGGGACAGGTTTGGACTCTTCACTGGGCCTCTCAGTAAGTTTTAAAGCTAGAGCACGGTTCTTTTGTTAGAGGAAGGTTCTTTTATTTCCGAGTGGCATTGAATGACAGCGTCATAGCGAACTGAGTTTTACATTTCCATTTTAAAGCTTGTGCCCTGAGCGTGGGTATCGTGTTACCGGCCCCTCAAATTATCACCCCATCTTCCCACGCGGGGAACAGGCTCTCTGTGTGCCTGCAGCGAGGAGCCACGGCCGCCGATGCTTTCTTCAGCGTGTTTAGATTGGCACTTTCGGCTCCGCTGTACCCTCTCCAAGCTCTGAAACGCAAGATCAGACAGAGGCCAAAGGCCTCCTATGAATGGACAGGAAACGTAGAGCTGCCCATAAATTTGTTTGTGTTTGTGTACCGACTTCAGTGCAGCTCCAGTTCGGCCAGCCGAGGAATTCGAGCAAGCATGTAAACAAAAAAAGGCGAAGTTCAACACTGAGAGAATGGCAGAACGGAGTGGCTGATATTATCGAGGAGCTGATAGTCACGCATGACCGCACGCGCACACACGCCACACACACAGCTGGATGGCAGGCTGCCCTGTCACTGCTCCCTTTTCCAGATTAGGTCAGATTTAATTAGGCTGCCCTGCTCCTTGTGGAGTGTCGCTTTGAGTTCGAAAAGCCATTACTAAAAGCGCAGGCTGTGTTACTGACGGGCCCGAAGCAGAAGGGAAGCTAGCCAGATGTCACAAAGATGACCGGACGGTCTAGGAAACACACGCAAGTACAAATATGCAATGCTACACCCGCACATACACGGACACGGACTTTTACAAAAAGTGACAAGACGTTCAAAGATAACTAGAGAAAGGCCAGGCAGGGTAGAAAGTAGGCATGCTGACCTGAATCAGAGGCACTGAGAGACTGTAATTGTATTAGGACTTAGAGACAGAAAAAGGAGGGGAAAAAACCCTCAGCTAACTGTGGATGTTCCCAGTGCCTCCCAGCCAACCAACACACCAGCACGTCTGTTTTGATTTCAGCGATCACCATTACTTCTTGTTCTGAACTTATTTCAAATATAATACAATTTAATACACCACTTTCAAGTGCTTTCTTGCAAGATTTAGGTGACTTTGAAACCAAAAACAAGCAATACAAATAAAACCGAGCAGTATTTTTCTACATTACATTGTCAATATTGTTTTCATTGTTACAAATTGCTTTTAGTGAAATGAATGTATTTATTGCATGTCAAATGTTTTATAATTTTTTTGGTATAAATTTCAATTGTGGGGTATTAAGAATTGTGTTCTTTTTTTTATTAGGCTTTTATTTGTTTTAAAAGCCATTGTGAAAAAAAATCTTTTTTTTTTCTGTTTGTTTGCATCTGTATTCTAAATCAACTTGGCAATAAAATTAATTGCATTATGGATTCACAAATACAGAGTTGTGTTCACTGTTTCGTATTATGCTCTGTTATATAAGGTACATACTATCCTGTAAATGAAGACTAAACCTTCTCATTCATACTTTACTTGGGCTTTTTTTCCCACAGCAGTGTGTGACCTGTGAGCGAGGGCTTGTCCTAGAATCTCCTCCAGCCAGTGCAGTACAGCATGGTGAGAAGACTATTCAGAATGGGAAGGGGAAATTTTGAATGAATCTCATAAATTACAAAAGGTCTACATGAAACATTAACCCGATCAATTACCCTGTCAGCAGGGCCCATGCAAGAACAGCTCCAAGACTAGTCTGAGGACAATATCACACCCACATCACTCACACGCACACACACACGTTAACATTTCCTGATTAACCATGCGAGAGATCTGCAGAACTATTTAATGAAAATATCAGAAACATAATCGCATCCAGGACTCTGCCACGTGTAGCTTATTGAGCTGAGAAAGAAAGAAAGAAAGAAAGAAAAAAAAAACTCCAGTCCAATTTCAAGAGCTGTAATGAAGTCATAAAAAGTTTATAAAAACAAGCAGGGGCAGACTGGAGGGGAGATTCCAGGAGCTTCAGCAGAATAAATGTTACAAAAACGACAGCACTTAAAGAGCCGCCCGTTTCAGTGCTACAGCCAAGAGCCAGAACGGCAAGGGTTGAAGCCTGTTTAATGCAGATCAGCACGGCTGTTCAGGAAGCTGAGCAGTTCTATTCTTGCTTATTTGGAGGCCGATCAATTTATGTGCTATGAATTTATTAGGATTTGTCTTTAAGACAGACTGAACGTTTAGTTTGTGGCGGGTAAACTTTAGGTAGAGCTTGTACAGAAGAGAAAAGTATGTTTAGGGAGAACAGAAAGTGAGAACTGGATGTGTAATAGTAATAATCAAAAATGCAAACAGCAAATTCTTTCAAATACTCGATTCCATTTATGGGTTAGAACGATACCGGTACTTATTGTTCATTCCCTGTCTGTGTACCGCTTTTGTTAGCAACAGCTGTTGGGTTAAGATATAGTAACAACACCTTTCCAAGATATAAAGGACCACTACTAATCTAACTACTGATGTTAGCAGTTATCTCTTTACAAAGTTAGCACTGACTTCTAACATGTAAATAAATATACTGCAAATCAGTACCAGCAAATTAATACCAGTAAAACCTGATTGTTTTTGCTTTCTACTGGCTTTGGGAATTTGGAAATTGGCTTACCATTAGAGACCACTAGTTTCCTGTTAGAACACCTTTACAAACCAACAAAAAAACATCAAATGCATCTGCAAATATTCCCAGAACACCTGTTAAATTATTAGAATTCATATTCAAATGGTTTCTATGATTCCAGCAGAAACAGACGACCTGCTATCAAAACAAGCATATCATTGCTGTCCAAAACAAAACAAGCATATCCAAAATAGTAATTTTATAGGAGAGGGCAAAAACCATTTTGGACGATATCTATTGGTCCAATCATCATTTTCTGAAAATATCGGACAGTATAAATGACAGTAGCCATGCTCAAATGATGCAGAAAAGAAAAAATGGCAAAAAAAGGATCAAATTATGATAACTTTTTTTTTTTTTTTTTTTTGGGTCCAGATAGAAAGACGATTGTCGGTCCAATGACTGCAAAGCTGGGCACCCACTGACAGCCTTGTCTGGACAAAATATATGTCTAGAAAATTAAGAAAAACAGTTTAACAGAACTATCATTAATAAAACCAGTTAACCAATAAAATTAGCTATAAAACCCCCACCGTCTACCACAGTATCAGGAGCACCATTTTCATCAAAATCTTTTTATATCAGGCCTAGTTTTTTCTCTCTTAATTGTTTGTAATAATTTTCCAAAATAAAAGTTTGCATTTAAAATCTCTTTGAGGAAATTAAAATCAAGTTAGATCTTGTGTGCGGGACAGTAATCTGGGTGGTCTGAAGGTGGAACAGCGGTGGTACACAGTCAGTACGGTGCCAAACTCATCATGCCAGGAGACCGATATGTGCTTGATATCTTAGTAATCGGGCCAGCTAAACCAGCACCAGACCACCATAAACCAGGTTATTTGACCAGCATTAACTTTATGCTGAGCTGCTTTTTCAGCACTGACAGCAGTTACAGCTCAAGAGCTGAGAGGCTAACACAATGGAATAAGGCTCTTCAGGATATTGGTCCATTTAAGACAGCTTCTAATTACAAGCTACATTTTGTTCAATTTCTATTTTAGCAAACTATTTTTTGCACCTTTAAACAAATAGTTTTAAAGTTTAAAAGTATTGAGATGCTGAAGGTGTGTCTAGCTAAGCTCCACCTCCTGTTTATTATTTATTTATTGATTGATTTATTTATTTAATAATTTATTGTTAATGTATGCATGTATTCTGGCTAAAAGTAGTAGAAATAAGGTTTTGTAAGAAACTACCACGACACCAAATGGAATATTTTACAGTTGAAGTTGTTGCTGCAGCTTGAATGGTTGTGGTCAGTTAGCAAGCAGTTTAGCATGCTTCCTTTGCTGTGAGACATGGTAGTGGGCAGCCCCTCAGAGTGCCCAGGCTGTGCCTTAGCAGGGATTGCACTGGCTGTGAGCCCATCCTGCCACTGGGTGTCATCATCCTGAATCAAATGCCAAATGTCTGCGGTATCTGGTGTCGGGCAGCGAGGGGTGCCACTGCCCACTTCGAGGCTTACTAATGTCAAAGGGCGTGGAGGGAGAGTGGATGCCCATGGAGCTCTCATGCCACTCTGGCTTGCCAACACATGCGCTTCAGTTACATTAACATACATCAAGAGTAAGAAAATGTGTGCTCCCTTTCTTCTGCAAAGGTTACCACTGTGGAGATTTTGGAGGTCTTGTGACGACAGTGATAACAATATGTAAAAACATCATGTGCTTATACACGGGTCTTTTTTCTTGGCTTGCCCCGAGAGTGGCAGTGTGTGTGTGAGTGTGTTTGTGTGTGGCTTCTGGAGAAAGAGCAGATGACCCACCACTGACAGGCAGCGGGGAACAGGGTGGTGGAGAAGGGCAAGGGTGCATATTGTGCTGACGGGGCCATTACCCTCACAGCAAGGGGCAGAGGCTCCATCCGAGCCGAGTGAAAAGGGTACACGCATCCTGCCAACACAGCACATGCTGCATAACTACAGCTCAAAGACATGGAGGGCGTGGAGGCATGAAATATCTCAAGCAGGGCACTGAAGGCTTTAGCTCTTGCCCCAAACTAAATATATGCTATTCTCTAACTCTACTGGTAGCAACAGCTTTATCAAATATTGACCACATTGAACAGGTGTTCTTTTTAGTACACAGAGTATCCAGTAAAATACCCGTTGACCGGTTAACCAAGAAAACTTATGAGTTAGCCTATTTAAGAAAATGTCATATGGGCATGAATGGTTTTTGGTATTGGGCTGAATGAAATAACTTTATTTAATTTAACATAGTAGGTCATATAGTCCAAAAAAGGAAAAAATTGTACCCACTATTTAGTCTACAGCAGTTTAGCCGCACCCATAGTGGTGGACGAATGCACTTGAGTTAGAGTAGAGATACCCAAGTTAAAACAGTACTCCAGTAAAAGTAGAAGTTGCTCCCTTTAGACCTCCACTTGAGTAAAAGTACAAAAGTATTTACCTTCAAATGTACTTAAGTATGGAAAGTAAAAGTAGCATGATTTATTTTGGCTTTAATGTCCTATTATCATTTCTGTGACAGGATTCTAAATCAGCTCCCTCTTTCCCTCTCGGTCCACCAATCTTTTAATGGAAGGTCATTAATTTGTCTGACGCTGATGTCTATTAAAATGATCATAAGCATAAAACACTGAGGGCAAACAGTTTCCATTAGCTATAATGGAACTATAAAATAACTATAAAAAACAATACAATAACAGTTTAAGATTTATTTGCAACTTAGTTACAAAGTTAGTTTACTTAGTTTAATAAAAACTTTAAACTTTAAACACAGGTTCACAAATTGAGTTTTCCTTTGCTGTATTGCATCTGTAGGTCTCTGTTCATTAACATAAACTAGCCAAAACAAATTTATTATAAAAGGAAATAGTGTTTGCATAAATTCAGAAAAAGACACTTGCCTGTCATATGTTTTATCTCTTCACATGCTTTGATGTGTGATTGTCAGTCAGTGATTGCATTAACCCCATCCTGCTTTACCTACCTTCCTCCAGGTGGTCCTTGATGTAGTCCAGGCCTGAAATGGACATTTCCATGGATGCTAAGAATCCATGAATAAACTTGTTTCGTTTTGACATTACGTTTTTACTCACATATATAGGAACGACAGATTATGCATAATGTAGTGGAGTATAAAGTAAGATATTTGAGTTTGAAATGTAGTGGATTTAAAGTAAAAAGTCATCCAGAATGGAAATACTTCAGTAAAGTACAGATACACAAAAAAACTACTTAAGTACAGTAACTAATTACATCTATTTCGATACTGTCCCCCACTGCCCACCCACTCAGTCTTAGATTATAGACCACTGCCCATATTTGGGTCTAGGTTCGATTTCTCTATGGCAGGAATGAAAAGGGTATTTTATATAAATGCTTATATTGTTTCCTGTCCTAAATGAAAATGTTCAGAACCTGATACGCTTTGTTCTGTGTACATTTGTCTCCTAAATATCACTGGTTCCTCCGAATTACAAGTTCGGTAAAGCTAGTTAGCTAATGCTACTGTGCACCAATTTGACGTCATTAAGCTACATGAAAGTAAGTGTACCTTATTGAAATGTCCTACGACAGTGCATATTATAGGTAAACCTGTACATAAAACCTCTAGGTAGGATATGTTGATTCATTATTGATCCTTATTAAAAATACTACCGGCATTATGAGGCTGAAGTCATCATATTTGCCATTTCTGTTCCACCTTAAAGGGCCCAGCAGTCACAAAAGCCATCACAAACATTTGCAAATGGGATGAAACAATAGTGAACTACTGGATCTGTGAAACAGCAAAAGTAAGATAATGTTCCCCACCTGTCCAGCAGAAACAGAGCAACCTCCTCATCCCTTTACATGCCTATCCACTCTCCAGGAAGTTGAAGTCAGCTTCTTTTTCAGCAGTTTCTTGTTCGAATTTTCCTGTTCCACCTTAAATGGCACAGCACCATCTGGGGGGAAGTAGTGATATTAGGCCGAGTCTGTATTGAATTAGCCTGAGTGCAAGAGCTTGTAGAGCTTGTCAAGGCGAGCTATGAACAGAAGAGATAGATCTGTGGTGCTTCAGTGAGGATCAGATGAAAAACAGATAACTGCATCGTAACCTACATTACCGAACAGGGAAACCTGTTTCTTTTTTTCTGACATTTTATGTCCCCTCATTCTGTAAATGGGAATACACTACCACACTGGCAAAGAGAGCTGTTTGTGTGCTTTTTAAGGCGGCTGCCAGTCTAATGACGTCAATTCGGCATGTAGTAGCATTAGCTTATATGTAGAATACTCATGTTTGGACTGGTTAACAACCTCGTAATTCAGAGGATCCAGTGATATTCCAGAGGAAAAAGTGTTCATAGGACAAAACATATTAGCTTTGGGACATTTTTGATTAACACAGGATTTTCAAAATCTCCATTCATTCCTTTCATAGGGGAATTCCTCTTAGACTTGGAGTTCCTAATATGGGCATGATTACATGACGCTAACTATAGAATGACAACACAATTACAGTATTCAATTATAAAAAGGTCATTTACTTATATCAGTCTCCATGTACCAGTAATAAAAACAGCCTGATTAATTCTAAAAGACAAACAGAAAGGGACAAAAACACAAGGAACATGTAGGATACTGACCTGTCAGTTAATTGGCTCGCATGGTGGGGATAGGTGGGTCGTGTTCTACCCATTACTGGAAACATTTGCGTTTGTCCCACCCAAAATTATATCCTGGGGGGAGAAAAAACTGTAATTTTTATTTTGAAAGCACGAAAGTTTGTGTTGAGGTGACTGTTCAGTTGACCTCTGTTTTCGCCTCGACAGACAGTCTGGATTGAAGTTAGAGTTCAGTAACGAGAGCACAAAAAATAGCAACGCTGGCTCATTACAGCTATGAAAGCAGCTCATGTGTAACGTCCTGTTATGGTGACACACTGGGAGGATTTGGGTAGCTAATGTTAGTGTGTGCTCGAACTGTCAGAAGGTGCTCTGAACCGTCCAGAAACATTAGTCTGTGGCTGCATCCCAAACTGTATACTGCCACGCTAAACAGTGTGTATAAAACAGTGCACCTCTGTTAGAAGTGCTCAGTGCAGTATGTCAAGCTCCAGAGTGTGTTATTTGTGACGCAGCCTCATTGTCTAACGTTATTGTCAATCTTGTCTCTGTAAAGCTCAAACTCATTTCATCCAATTTCTAAGGAAGACCGCAAGAAAAAATGGCCACACAGTATCTCATAATTATGACTTACTATCTCATAATTTTGACTTACTATCGCTTAATTATGACATTATTGTAATTATGACTTACTATCTCATAATTACGACTTTCTCATAATTATGACTTACTATAAGGCCCTTTTTTAAGTTGCGGAAATGGGTTTCCATGGATTTCAGCATACATTTCAGCATAACAAAAATAAATAAATAATAATAAATCCATCACAGGGCACAGTGTTACGTTAAGTTTTAAAATGAGTATATGAGTAAATGAGTGTTTACCACAGATACTACACATGAGCATCATTTTTGATCATTCACCAAGCCCTATATTACATTATCTGAAATATCATGTATCGATATATTAAGAGAATACTGGTACAAAGAGTAGAGTGGCAGGTGAAGGAGTGCCAGATAAAGGGAGAGAGGCGAGGTCTTACCTGGATTAGTGATGAATATATTAATGTTTGTGCCTTTTATTAAACATTTTACACATACAGAAGAGCGTTTATAGCTTTTATAATAGTTGGGTCCAGCACTCATACTGTACATTATTTTTGAGTTATTATAACTGTTTATGGTGTTTTCTGAAAAGCTAGATTGTTATAAAGTCATTCATATCATGGAGGAACATCAAGTGTTTGAGACAAGTGTTTGCTTGTAGTAAGTGTAGTCTCCTAGGGGAGCAGAAGCAGAACTATTTGCTGGTTATTATAATTCCACATTAACATTGTTCCACATCACTCTACGTACAGTATTTTACTGCCTTAGCTACAGTGAAATCAGCTTATAGCTATCTAATATTTTAGGGGATGAGGTGAGCGTTGATTCATAGTAGCAAATGGGTCCACCGCAAAGCTAAACTTGCTCCGACATCCTTGTCCCTAATACATCTCGTAGAAGATAAATTGTGAGCAGTTGACTATAGTAGTACAGTCATACCACCATTATGTCAATAAGTAGTTGGTCTTTGACGTTGTTTTTGTTGTTTTGGCTTTGTGTACAAGCACAATGGATTTGAAATGAAACGCAAAATGTCGGTTTGAACTAGTTCCTCAATTCCAGGGTACTGTAAGTATTCAGGAAGTTGGCTGCTGAGCTGTTTGTTGGCCAGTTGTTGCTGGAGTCAAGGCAGTATTAATTCATGCATAAGTGAACTAACAGAATATCTAGAGTCCAGATGTGGCATTTGCATCTGGAATCTGTTACTGTTCTCTTTCAACATGAGGACCAAAAAAGTGTCAATGTCATTGAAGCAGGCCATCTTGGATGTAAAAATCTGAATAATTTAATCAGATACACAGCCAAAACAATGGAAGGGTCAAAATCAACTTCATGGTAAGTTGTTAAAGAAGAGGTTTTGCTCCGTTGAGCGTAACAATGGCAAACAACTTGGCAGACCACAGAAGAGTAGTGGATGACCAAAGAATACGTTCATTTAGGAAACAATTTAACAGATAAAGAATGCTATTGAGACTGAAAACTGTAAGCATGACCTCAGAGATTTTACCACTGATAAAGAGATTTTACTGAGATACAAACCACTGGCAAATCTCAGTAACCGAGAGACGAGGGTACATTTTGTAAAAATGCACATACAAATACGTTATGCAAAAGACGGACAAATGACAGACCTGTGCTAGAGTGATGGCATGATTCAGTGCCTTGGTGAGATGATATTTCTTTATTGATACTGACACTGGTCACTTTAAGGGAGTAGTATGTGGACTGTATCCTGATAACATTTTGGCCACATGCCCTTACACTTGGTAGTCTGATGTCTCACTGGTTAGTTGGACTGAGGTGTGATTGCTGTGTGTGATGGAATATGCAAATTGTGTTTCATCTGCTCCTCAACCATGTACATCCCCCATGATTATCTTCCTGGAAGACATGGACAACGTGACCAGTGACATACTGCATGGGGAGGAGTTTCAGTTGTACTAGGAGTGGTTCTAGCTGTTAAATGTGTCTCTGAGAAACGGCTGTGTATAACCTGCCATAATATGGCTCAAATGCATCTAAGACCACCTCCCGAAGTGGTTTGAGCCAACAAATTTGTATCTGTTTTAAATATATCTTTGCTGTCTTGAGAGACACCAGCAACAGATTCAGTGCAGAGCCAAAACTACAAAGACTATTTACTATTCACACTCTGCACAAATGTGATCCCCTGTAGAAACTTTACAAAACAGTGGCAAAAATCCAAATAAATCTAAAGAGGACTTGCAGTTTTTATCCAAATACATGCATTATTTAGTTCGGACCACTTCGGAATTGCTTCTACATAATGTTGATTTTCCAGGTTGTAGTACAAAGCTGGACTGCATTGTTGAAGTTAACTGAATCTAGACAGGGCTTCCCAAAAGCATCTTGATGTAAAGAACATCTTAGCTGGCTGTGAGAGTGTTCACTCTTTCATTCACTCTATGATGCTCACTCTATCACTTAGGAAGCATGTTTGGACTTGGATTCTTTCAGGAAACTAGCCCTGATTGGAAACGACAATGACAGAACTTGCCACTATGCAAGTTAGCTCGATAACATGACAAAAAATCTATTCTTGATTGGTTAATCCTAACAGTATGACCTCTCACAAGCATACATAATAAATCTGAAAATAATAATAATATTAATGATAATAATAAAGATAATAATGCTATGGCATACTGTTCAATAAAAAGGCTCTGTCCCCCAACCATGCGGTAAGCAATGTCAGACTGAAGGCAAGCTGCCATGATCGCTTCAGATTCAGCACACAGGCAAGAGAAACAAGTGAGCAGGAGTGTCATAGCCAGCTCCTCACTCAACCTCAACTCCTCTCTCTCTTTTTCCCCCAGGATGCAGTATATATTCCTGTCCTTGAGTTGGATGAAGCCATTCCTCTTGCTTTCGTGTACTAAGCCATATGAATAAGTCATAGCCCTGCAGCCTCCTCTGCTGCCAGTTCAGTCTCGCCAAGGCATCTGGCTCAGAGCAGCGCAGCCAAAGCCATCAGGCACACAAAGGGATGGAGAGAGAAAGAGTGAGTGGTTGAGAGCAGCAGTGGATGAGATCAGCTGTACCAGGAAGGTTTTTTTTGAATGAGAGAAACTGAAAGAAAAGAACTAGTGATGTGTCACTTTTCCTTACACAACCTTCTATTACAAAAGCTTACATATGGTATTAAGTATATGGTATATATACTTATATGGAGTATTCCGGAGCAATTATGAAGTTGTAGTCTGACACACAGGAATAGACTAACACGTCTCTTTACACACTCTTATGTTTATGCACCCATCATCTAACTAGGATACACAACATGACCATCTCGTTCGAAAACAATGGGCTTTATTACAGAGCTGCCACCTCCCCTTTCGCCCCGTGCTGCTAGCACAGACTCTGCTCTTCTGTGGTGGCTTTACACTAGATTATAGAACCTGAGATACACATCCATTTAGTCACAAGAGCATTGTTGAGCATGCTGAGGCTGGACAATGATATGAGGTGATAAGTTCGCAGTTGCCATTTCAATTCATCCCAAAGGTGTCTGATGGCCTCAAGGTCAGGCCTCTGTGCTGGCTTGTCAAGTTCTTCCACAAACTCTCACCAAACCATGTCTGTATGGACCTCGCTTTGTGCACAGTGTTGTTATTCTGAAATGCCTTCCCCAAACTATTGCCACAAAGTTGGATTCTTTAGAATGTCATGATGTAGCATTAATATTTCCCTACTAGTGAGCATTCTGCTCAAGTAATTGTGAACAGATTATAGAAATGCATTCCACCCGGACCTTGTTATGCGGTCAAGATCTGTCTCTGACCACCCCAGAATGTGGTTTGAGTGATCTGATTGTAATCTGCTTGCAATACCTCCTAAGGGCATTTACACCTGGCTTTTTTATGTGGTAAATGAAATCCGAATGTGATCCAATCACCAAAAACGCAGGTTAAAGCGGGGTGTAAACAGGCTCTAACATATTTTGTGAAAGAGTTATGTAGTCCCTCTACCAATGGCATTGAACAGGTGCTCTGCATATAGACAGAGATGAGACCCTCTAGGACCGATGTTGCCATATACCCGGGCTCGGCTGTTTGTCATATATGCAGTGTTCCAGTTCACCAGTGCGTGCTGTGTTTGGGTTTACAGCAGCTATATCTCCATTATCACCTCATTACTATAATGTCATGTAGAAGACGTGTGCTCAATGAGCTTTAAGCCAGTCGCAACATGTTGACCAGATTTTTCCTAAATGTTACATGTATTAACTTCACATGATTGTTTGCTAACTATGTTACAAGGCCCTGGTATATGGCATGTTGGCTTGTCAAGCAGTCTGCTGAAACAGGTAGCTGCAGTTTTGTTAATTTATGACAAAAAATGTTGATTTGTTTGGTAACCAAATGCTCTCTGAGGAGGAACTAGGAACGTCTGATGGCATCTATGAATATTTTTTTATAGTTTAGTAGTTTTACTTGCAGATTAATTGTGCATATCATTGATGTCTGAAGAAAAACCAGAGTATCTCCAAAATGGTAACTTTACAGGACCTCATTAAATTTTAATGTAAGTCAATGGAGCTAGACTTTTTTCTAACTAATTTTGGGCCATTTATGTTGGTCTATTCATCATAACATTTTCACAGATTGTAAACAACAGTTGCTGTGTTCAAATGATGCATAAAAGTGAAAAATGGAGATGCATTTCTTTGGACAGCAAGGATATGTAAAAATGACTTTGCTTTTTTGTAATGCCATAGGGGCCAACTGTGGAGATTGCATGGCTGTGTGTTGATTTTGTCCTGTTAGCGATAGAACTGAAACGTTCAAATCTACTAATTAGAAGGTATCCACGTATTTTTGGCCATGTAGTGGATTATCATTAGGATTTATGTTGTTCAATTAAGCTATGCTGAAAGTTTCCACTTTTTGCAGATCAACAATTCTTTAGCTGTTTTAAATTACCATAACTGCATGAGCAATATAAAAGCATATCCTTGAAAGTTTCAGAGGCTAAAGTGAACATAGGCGAGCGAGAAGTGAGAGTTTAAGGTGTTTTTGTCTGTGTGAGGAGGGTGAAGGTGTGAAATGAACCATGCCACTTCCTGCCACACAGCTGTGGGTATCTACCTAACCATAACCACCCATCCTGTGCAGCAGAGGTGTTAAAACGAACGATGGCACCATTTCCTAAAAGAACAAATACACTTACGCTCACTCAGTCTCTGTTATACAGTCTCTGTACCGACATACTGGTTTTTCACATCACAACCTTGCCTTTCTACAAAACTAAGGAGGTTTTCCCTCTCTTATCAACATATACTCACTCCGTAGTGAGAGAAGTTGATGAATAAGTGATATGAGATGCTGCAAACACTGCTGAGATGCAGCAGAGAGGGAGCAGTGTAGAAGAAGGAATGAAGAAGAAGAAGAAGAAAGAAGGGAAGGAGAAAGACTGGCCAAAGAGCCTGAGGCCACAGGAGCTAGGGGAAACCCTGCCTGGGTGAGAAAACAGTAGCTGCAAGCTCTCTGGTGCACACGCACACACACACACACAATCCTCAAGAGCAATCCTCAGAACCCCATCAAAACAGCAGAGGCTGCTCACACCTTGAGGTGAGACGTGACCAACAAGCAAAGAAGAGAGTAAGTTGGACTTAGATACTGTATGTGTGTGTGTGTGGGTGTGTATGTGCGTGCGTGCGTGTGTGCGTGTGTGTGCACGTGTGCCAGTTTAAGGCATGGAAGGTCTATCCATTTACCACTGAGTAAAGCTACACCATGTAAGATTTCTTGAGTCATGAGGAAAATAGCATGCTAAAATATGCTGTCTGTTGATGTCTATTCTATGGTTCTATTCTATGATGTCTACATAATAGGAATGGTCAGGGGGAATGCAGTTTTTCACACCTATTTACACCCTATGATTTTGCCCTATGATGAAACAAGCTGTTTTCTCTTTTTTGATGAGGTCATGAAGAATTTGATAAGCTCTGCTCTGATTGGCTAATTTACAGCGAGACACCATGATGATCACTTAAACAACATGAAACAGACACAGGCAGGAAGAGAAAAAGAACCTCCATGTAATTGAGCTAGATCATCATACTATCTAGTTAGCTATACTAATGCTAGTTACTTGAGGCTTGCTAGTAGCTAATGTTACCTTTACTAGCTGCTTGCATTCAATCTCGACAATTAACACAAAGTAAAGGAAAGTTGTTACTCACTATGAAACTTTCAGTTTAAGACGTTCTGCTTCAACCAGCAAACAGTGATACAACCACACAGCATGGCTGCTACTGATAGCTTACTGTTGGGGTTGTGATGCTAATACAGGTGTAACTGCTCCTCTCTTCAGTCTCTTCAGCGTGAAACGTTGAGTGAAGCTGCTCGATATTGTCCAAGGTTTAAGAAACTGTCTGGAATGATATGTGCAGAGGAAACAAACAACTGTGAATTACAATTGTCCAGGATCCTGTTAAACATGATGTTGGCTTGCATGGTGCTGACACAGTTACATTCAGGCATCTGAACAAGCTGTAGCATTTTCGTTGAAACAGAACATTTGATTAAGAAGCTGATGAATAGGAAGCTAACTTCATCCTCCTTTATAGATGGACATCAGCCATGCCCATTGATAGTTTGGTTCTTTGGGAGGGGAGTGAAATGTGCATTGAAAACTAACAACTTTAACTTTGAATTAAAGTTGTTCAGCATCTTCTTAAAGATGTGGGCACTGAGTTTGGCTCCACTTTAAATGGTCCCAGAGTTACACTCTGGCACCTGAACAAGCTTGATAGCTTGATTAAGAAGCTGGCAAAAACAGTCCTTCTGAACTGACCTTCATTCACACCTACGGCTGTGTTATCTTCTTGTGTAACCTTGTAGTGCAAAAGTTAGAGACCTCTCATTTCCACCTAAACAGTCATTCAGGAATAAGTTATTCAGTGTCAGGAAATTCTGGTAAGTTGGTTGCGCTTTCTGCAAGTAATCCCCTAATGTTGAGGTCTGAACTTTGGAGTGGTCAGTTCATTATTCTGTGAGCACCAGCAGCTTATTTGTTTGATGTGCATAATTTCTTTTCTCAGTGAAGACGTCTTGACAGCTACCTGTCCTTTCAGACCCAAGGCCTTGAGTTTTGATTGAATTACAGTATTACGCTGGTCTTAAAAATAAATAGTCTGGCACTTTGTTTCACAACACAATGAACTAAACACAGTTTTAAGTATGGCACAAATGTTCACATAGTTTTTAGGGCAACTGCATGTCCAAAAGTTGTGGGCACCTGCATTTCCAATATTTCATCTGAAATCAATAGTGTTAATTAGGGATGCACTGATATGGGAACTGTGAGTTGATATCTCATATTTTATGTATCCAATATCCCATATTTTTTACTGCTCCACAAACTAAGGCTCTGGGAGCTTTATATCCCTTTAGTTAACACTTGGCATGGTGCCCAAATGCTCCTGTGTGGCTGCTTAGTTCCATTATTAGTGTTTTTATATGGGGATTATATTGTATAAGGTGAGCATAATGAATGCTGCATTACTGACTTCACCTATAGAAAGGGAATAAAGTGTACTTTTGGCTTTCATTCACAGCTATCATTGAAGTATTGGCTGAACAGCTACTTCTGGGTCAAGTGGGGAAATTAAATAAATTTGACTTTTTCCTAAACTGCTGTTTTAATGCTCTGAAATATGCAGGGCTGTGGTAGGACCCTCAGCTCTGGGTGGTGTAGTTTTGGGCCCAAAGGGTGTTGGTGTAGGTGACTGTAAAACGTGTGACTGCAGTCTGGGTGTTACTTTTACAGGCATACACCCGGTCATCTACTTACAGGCACACACACAGACATTGGAAGGCAGGCAGTGAGGCAGACGCTGTCCATTGCTCACGTACATACATATTGAGGTCTGTGGGAGAGAAAGAGGAAGAGATTTACATTATCTCTCAGATCTGACAGAGATGGGTGCGGTGCTGAAATTTACGGAGACATAAAACGTCTGCGACTCCAAATTAATACTGTAAATTACTGGCAGAAAATTTGTATCTTGTGAGCAAATGGAGGACATGTCGCTTTTGAGAACTTCAAGGAAAAGGGCCTACTAAAACAAGTCATTGCTGCGTCGACGAAAAAAGGAGAGTGTCTGTATTTGTGTATGTGACAATTGCAAAGCCATTTCATTTCTCACTGAAGTGAAATGAAAGAGGGCTAACAAGGTTTTAGAAACTGTCTGGAGTGAAATGTGCAGAGCAAACTAACAACAAACTAACAATTAAAGTTGTCCAGAATCTTGTTGAACATGAAGTTACATTCTGGCCGCAGTTACATTCTGGTACCTAAACAAGCTGTGGCAGTTAAGTTGAATCAGAACATCTGAATAAGAAGCCAACTTCAGCCTCCTTTAAAGATGAACACCGGCCATGGCTATGGATAGTTTGGTTCCTTGGGACAGGAATGAAAAGTGTCGACATTCTCTCCACAGCCTGGAAAGGTTTCTCCACATAGTCATTATTGTAATTAACGTTACTGTTGGTCTGTTGTCATATGTAAATTTTGGGTACATGCTGATGAATAAAGACTGTTACATAACATTTTTGGAAATGTCTCATTTTACCGCCCTCTGTCGTAAATGCGGGATTTGTATTTGAAGGAGGAGGCAGAGGTGTTTGAGGTTCACGGTATGACAGTTCTATGTACCAAACTCTCATTTTCTAACTATGCTAATGTAAATACATTCCATTCCACTGGCACCTTTCATATAAAAAGTAACAAGCAAGCCAGAAAACAGTGCCTGTGCTGAAGACAGCCTTACATTTTGTAATATCCTCACTGGCATGTGAACTTTTTATTAATAACCAACCCCCACACACCCCCCAGCTATACCCTTAGTGTGTGAATGTTTGTAAGTAAGAATAAATGTGTGTCATAGTGGAAGAGATTAGTGCTCCCATTAGTAAGACTAACTGGCCAGTGTTTGGGTGAGAAATAAACATACTGAGAGGGATAGTCCCCTATGAGGTCCACTATGGATCTGTCCGTGCCGCTGATAACACTCAGCATGACAGTGAACACACACACACACTCTCTCTCTGTGCCTGTGTGTCTCTCACTCTTTCTCTTTCTATTTCACTCTCTCTATTTCTCAGCCCATTACCGTAAGCTTTACTGGCATAGTCATGATCACTTACACTTACAAATAACTAACATTTAAGTTTCAATAAAAAAAATCTAATTTAAGATGAAGATGGAGTGAGAGCTGAAGTGCATAATGGGCAAATCTCCTATAGGTCTTTTATGTGTGAATTATGTTGGGAACACTGGATGGGTCTCCCACATTGTGGTAAGTGTCTACAGTACCAGGCAAAAGGATGGATGGATGTTGTTGGTGATCTTAAAGAGTCTATAGGCTTGCGCTTAACAATTCCAGCTGATGAGATTTCTGAAAAATTAAATATGATGATGATATACCACATATAGTGTATCACAATATTATACAGTATGTTTGCCATATCACGCACCTCTAAAATACTGTATACTTTGTTACACAAAAACTGTTAGCTCTTTTATTTTTGCCCAGTTTAAAAGCCCTAGTTACCCTTTGATTTAGTGAATATTCATTATGGACAGGCCAACAGAATTCATCCAAAGTTGCTTTGAAAAAAATCTTGTTATATCAACCTCCATTTCAAGTTAAGAAAGCAGTTTTTATGCTCCTGTAACATTCCACTTTGGAGTTTTTGAAGGTGATTCCATGAGTGCTGTTTTATGGTTTGATGTCTTCACTGTTGTTTTAAACCATTAAGCTAAAAATAAGGACACCTTCCATGAGTAGACAGGCCTAAACTTCTGACTGGTACTATATATATTGTTGTGCTAAAGCTGGACTTTCTGTCTTTTCTCCTACTAGGATCATATTCCCAGTACTAGGAGAGGAATACCTTCTAAGCCTACGGGAATAAAAAAGTTTATTTTTAAAGTGTCCAAGAATTTTTATGTCATTGTTGATTTTTGGTTGGAAATAAAAGGGTTACTTTCTTGAAATGGAAAATTGTCTACCCAGGGTTTAATTCTCCATGGTATCTAAGTAAATACCACCAATCTCCCATCTGTTAAGACTTGAACCCAAGGCCTAACGTGTCTGATTAACCGCTAACATAATCAGGAGCTGACAGTGGAATCTACCAATCACGGTTTGATTTCCAGTGAGTATTATCAATTTTGTGAGAAACAGTCTCCCGTGAAAGTCCCAGATATGTCACTGACTGTGAATACGAGTACTAGCCTGACCAGTGCCTTTCAGTCAGTCGTTTGTTAGAAATGGAAAACAGGGCTTTTTGTCTGAACTACTGCGAAGTAAAATATTTGCTAAAATGTCTGTTCCAAGCTTCGAATAAAGCATGGGGTGTCTTTGACAAGTTTCAAATATCCACATTTAAAGGAGCAGTGTATAAGATTAAGATATAATACACCAAACTGTGTTTTCATTTCTGTATAATTACCTTTGTATAGCTACAAATCATTGCATTTTCAGTAGCTTAGAATGATCCCTTTATATCTACACAGGAGCGGGTCCTCTTCTGACAGAGGCTGTCATGGACAGCTGCAATGTCGCTACAGCGGCACAGAATGGTCAAACCACACACAGACTATAAAGACAGTCCCTTTCACACTTTAACACGGAAGATGCAGAAACGAATAACCCATGGCGAAATGTCATAATATAGTACATATATTTGTAGCTTTGTGCATACAACTTTTACAGGTAGGATTGTTGCTCCTTATCCTTAACCTTATTAAAACAACAAGGCTCCGTTCACCTTAAACAGTGCAACAGCTATTACAAAGCTTCATACGGCACCATTTAAGGTGGAACCTTAAAAACTGAACAAGAAGCTGGCAACTGTCCATACTTATTAAAAACAAAAAAGGATGTTTTGATAGTCTAAATCAGCTTTTCCAACAGGAAGGTAGGATTTTTTAGCTGAGTTTGTACTGAATTAACATTAAAAACACCATAAAATGTTTGAAACACTGAGAAATTGCTGTACTAATGATATGAGCATGCTAGGTAGAACTGCTCAATGGGTAGAATACATTTCTAGAACACCAGCATTTTGTGTTGTGAGAAATTTGGGAACCCAATTTTTGACAAATGGAGGATCGAACTTATTATTAATAACTAAAACACTAGAAATGCAAAGGAGGATGAATCCTCGCTGTCGAAGAAGCAGAAATATGAAGCAAAATAATCGGGAGGCAACAGCAGAAAACCTGCTCATTTAATCTAGAACAGCGAAAAGAAATGTTTATTTGAATCTCTGTTAGCTTTGTACTCACATACACAACAAATCACTTAGGGATTCTAGCAAAAAATAATTCATTTTTTTTTGTCCCCCTGTTTTTTTATATTTATGGCCTGAACTAAAAGCCTGGTTCTACTAGTCACAATTTCCCACAATTCCTAACTGGGTGACCTTTCACATACATACACATAGATATAAACTTCATGATTTAAGTTTAATAACACTATCTATATGAGCATTCTGACTAAAACAAGTAAAGTCTGTAAAACCTGACGGCGTATTAACAGGTGAACTAGGGATGTATAACATAATCCACATTTGACTTCACTTCGTTCTCTCTGGCATGTGGCCTGCTTGTGCCCTTTCCTACAGTGTACCTACATTTACTGTGCCAGTCATGGCTTGTGCCTTCTCTTTCTCTTTCTCTCTCTCATCGCTTCCTGACGCTCTGTCTTTTTCTTGTTCCCAGGATCACATGTCCTTCAGTTGATGTGTAAAACTTAGCAAAACCACACCACATGCACTCAAGACAGAGAGACATCAGAAGTCGGTCATGCAGCAGGATTTCACGTGCTCCCTTTCTCTCTCCTGTTCTCTCTCTCTTTCCTGTGTGACATGAAAGGAGAAAGGTAGAGAAAAGAAAGTGAGAGTTGAAAGGGAGAGATGCTAGGAGGTGAAATGTGTGTGTGTGACCGTGTGTGCATGGGAAATGTGTGATGTTTTCTGTCATGTGCTAAATAAAAGTAGTGATAGAATGAAACAGGCCTTACAACTTACAGGGAACTGTGCCGTTTATGCAAGTATCATATTTGGTAATAGCAGAACGTACAAGAATTATATGAGTCACAAAAACATCCCGCTACAGTTTTAGATAGTAGTGTGAACATCAGTAACTGGCTCCTGAGGTGTGCTGGCTTCTGAACACTGTGCAAGTAATCCTTATTAATGTTTTGGTAGATGTTTCTGATGAGATTAGATATAAGAAAATGGGAGGACATCAAGATAAAATAATTAAATAATAATAAAAAAAATAATAAAAAAATGTTTCCAAAATTGATTACATTTTTTATGTATTAAATGATATAGAGAAAATAAGACTCTTAATAACTGTACAAGATCTGATAGACCATTAAAGCTGTCAGCATCTTAGAGAGCTGAGAGAAAATCAAACTCCACTCTTGTTTCAGATCTGAAAACGTTCATATTCTTTCTGTCCATACTATTTTATCACATTCCTTCACATCACATTTTATTTGACATTCCTTCAGCTGCTTCACAAACGCTGTCCTCTTCTCATATTCTAACACATACCCCTAGCAAGCTTCTAACAGGAGTTACCAACATTCATGTTTTTCACAGTAGTTACCACCTTCCAGTGCTTTCCACTGTTAACAATGACTGACTTTCATGGCTGTATTTCACACTGTTACTCTGATAGGCCTCTAACAGTAGTCATTGGTTGTCATAGGTTAATCTTAGTACTTCAGTCCAATGACAGACTGGTTTATTTGTCTTTTTCTTCAGTGTTGTGTATTAAGTGTAAAATCTTATCCTTTTTTATTGCTTGTTTTTTTTGTCTTACCCTCTGGTGTCGTCCACAGGAGGATATGTTCCCCTAAGTGTTGGTTCTTCTGAAGGTTTCTTCCTCTTAGGAGGTTTTTCCTTGCCACTATTCCCTTTGACTTGCTCATGTCCCCATTTTTGTGACCATGCCTGTTGTAAAAACGCTAGTTAAATGAACTTTAACTTGACTTGATCCTTCCACTGTAAAAATACAACTCAGCGCTATGGGGCTGAAAGGATGTCTAACTGTCAGGATGTTCGTACTAAGAAAGGGAAGTAGATCATCCAATTCACTGAAAGTGTTACGGATTATTTGGAACGGCAGAAGCAAAAATTCTAACCAACTTCTAAGGCTGAACTTTGGAGGTGTTAAAAATGTTATTTATTGCAGATTCCTTTGAAAAACTGAAAGCACCTGAAATGAATGACTGCTGTAATAAAGGGAGGACACACTATATACTGAAAACGATAATATTATATTTAGTTGTTGAGGTGTTTTTTTTTCAATACTGAAATATGAATAGCTTGCTCTTAATGGACGTCTTGACTTAAGTAACTGAAGGGTAGTCTCTGTCTTTTGCACGGTACTCTATGTGTGTGTGTGCTTGTGAGCATCTTTAAGTCGCTCTGCCCCAGTTTACTGGCAGAGGCCCCAATGTCTGTGCTACGAGTCACGTCCCGAGGAGAGAGAGGAGGAGAGAGAGACAGAGAGAGTGAGAGAGATAGAGAGAGAGTCAGAGATAGAGATACAGAGAGAGAAAGAAAGAGAGAGAGAGAGAGAGAGAGAGAGAGAGGAGCTTTCTCTGTGAGGAAAGAAAAAAGAGGGGGAGGAAAGAGGAGTGGGCGTAAGGGGCACACAGAGCAGGACACAGGAAGTGGATGAAGATGAAGAGAGCGAAGACAATGAGGTGCTAGCACAGAAGAGGAGGATGAGAAAGCAAGGAAGGAGAAGGAAGATGGCAGCATGAATGTGGGAAGAAGGTTTGGGTCTGGAGATGGAGCAGAGGCTGAGTATGTGTGTGTGTTTGGCACCAGAAGGCAGAGAGATAGTGCGGGTTCGGCCGGCCGGACGTGTGTGTTTGTGTTTGACTGAAGAGGGATGTGAAACACACAGACCCCTCACTGGCTCAGCTCACAGACTGGAATAGTGCCATCACCACGATGGACACGGACACACACATCGTACGACATGCGCACACACATAAACACATGCGTGCACACACACACCCACACACACACACACACCAATCCTGATATTCTGCCTTTGCAACACACAGTCTTTCAGTCAATAGGATACATCTTTACTCCCTCCTCTAAAAATTCTAATTAAAACAATAGTTGAACCAAAAAAGCTAAAGCTAATATAACTATTAGTTAGCATTAGGCAAATAAATCATGCTAACTTGTGGGTTTTCATTCAGTGTAAAACACATGAGCACTATTGGCTGTAGTATCCCCTTGTGTTAGCCAGCCTCTAATTGTGTAAAGAGTTCAATAAAGTTTAATTAAAATTAAAACAAAATAGTTTTAAACTGTGTATTCTGGTCTCTTTGAAAAGGTGCCTAAGTATTTTCCTGGGGGTCTCCTGCTTTGCATTTAAATAGTCAAAACCAGTTACCAGGGCGTGGGTCGCTTGTTGCTAAATCTTGGCTATAAATCGCACTGTCCTGATGAATTGTGCGCTTACCAAGAGTACAGCCCCTCTAGATCACAATCCAAAATACAGTAGTCTGTGCTCTTTTAGCATCAGGAGTGTAATTATTAACACAAGCAAAACATGTCTAATTTAGGCTTTATGAGGGCTTTTTAGCCATGTTAGCTTGCTGACAATGTTAATGAGTGCACATTGCTTTAAGCTCTGCATTCCAGAGGCCTTTGATTGGTTTAGAAATGTAATGCTCAGTTTGCTGTTAACCTGATAATGTTCCCACAAACATTTATCCCAAAGTTTCTCTTGGTTGTCTCCATACGTCCTCATTACAAGATCAGGTCATAATCGAGTGGAAGACGAGAGGGGGTGGGCTCATACCAAAATGACCAGTGGTGGATGAAGTCCACAAACCATGTACTTGAGTTACAGTAGAGATATTCCTCAGGTATATAAAGAAGTTCCTCCTATTAGACCTCCTCTTGAGTTAAAGTACTTAAGTATTTGCCTTCAACTGTACTTCAAAAGTAAGTTTGAAAACTAATAGTAGCATGATTTATTATGATTCTAATGTCCTATTATCGATTTTGTAATCAACTCATTTTGGGTGACTCTAGTGTCACTCTTAGTCCACCTTCTTTTAATAGAATGTCATTAATTAGTCTGACACTGATTTCTATTAACATTATTATAAACCATCAAAAGAAGTTCTAAACAAAGTGTGCGCTGTGTCCTGATTAGTGGGCTCGCTTCAAGCTTCTTTTGTTCGGACATGATACGTTTTTATGCACAGATAAGCCAAAAGGGAGGAAAGATTTGGCCATAATGTAGTGGAGTAAAAAGTAAAAACATATTAGACTTTAAAATGTAGTGGAGTTAAAGTTAAAAGCCTCCCAGAATGGAAATATTTCAATACTGATACACAAAACAACTACTTAAGTACAGAAACCAGTTACATTTACTGAGTTACTATCCAGCACTGAAAATGACTGACGCTTATGAATCCTACTGTCTGATTGAGCCAAACCAAAACTGTGTAGCAATTACAGATATATAGAATCAAAAACAAGTTGAACCTCCAAAAACAAGAAACAATCTGAACCTCCTAGTAATGAAAACTAATGAAACTAACTTTGCGTCTGGCAGTAAAGCTGCCCCCTGTATGAATGAACCAAAAGAAAGTGTCAAAATGGCTATGAATACATCATTTTACATTACCGCACAGAACGTTTCTAAACTTGCGAATACATCACACATGAGGCTTTGATGCAACAGAGATGATGTAAGTTATGTAGGCATGAGAGTGAGTAATTCAAGTGTAAAGTGTGAGTCCACATGCTCGCCCATAGGACTTAATGCAAGATTCAGGAGGTGGAGCTGAGAGTGATGGGACGAATTTATTTCAGGGTCCAAACAGAGAGCAGAAAGATAACAGCTGTCTGTTTTGCAGGCCAACGCAGGAAAATGAAATTGCTCAAGGTCACGGCAGCATCCCAAAACAGGATGACCCATACTTGAGTTCAGCCGTGCTATCTGGCAGCTCCCGTGCAACGATGCCCTGCGTGTGGCACCAGGAAGCTGCAGGCTGGGCCGTCCTGTAAGAGCCACTCCTAAGGTGCTAGGGGCCGGGGGGCCAGCGGCCAGCGGCCAGCTTGTGACTCATCCCTCACCTATTTATAAAAAGGCCATTAAGCAGAGAGTGCTGGAGCGGAGGAATGTAAACGTGCCCTGCTACAGACCTCCACTTCCTGCCCCAGCGTGGACAGTCGGCGCTCTGTTACGGCATCATGCCTCTCTGAAAACGTCAGACTCTCCTCCAGTCCTCCGCCACTGGAGAATTTTTCTGCTCTGGAAGTCACTTCCTGTCTCCACACTCCACAGGATGGTGTCCATGCAGCTATGGAGCAGAGGTGAAAAAATCTGACCTCACAGTTCGATTATGATTCAATGCATCCTCAGTCCCCTCAACTCCTTTTGATCTGTGCCAAAAAAAGAGTGGATATTTTATGGAACATTGTTATAATCAACCATAATCAATTACAAGAAAGCCTAATTTTCTTCAAGGCAAAGTTCATGATCTGATCACTGAACACAAGATCACCTACACCATTGTAGGAAAAACCATCCTAGAGTTTTTAGTACCTTTAGACTTTCTTGCAACATAATTTCTGTAACAGTGACACAAAGCATTTCAAAACCACAGTTGCACACAACACATTCAGTTACTCCACCACCAAATTAGCAGTGCATATTTTTAATGCACCATATTGTTCCTTTCTCTGTAAAATCATCTGCCAGGTGTAATTTACATACATGCATTGTTTTTTTGTTTTTTTTAACCATCTTGGAATGTGTTTTTCCAGCCCTCAGTCGTCAGGTTTAAGTATATGTTATGCTTATAGCTTGTCTCACTCTTCCTGTCCTGTTCTTTTCAGTAATAAATAATCTTTAGATCATAGTAACAGCTACAAGGCACAATCACTTTGGAGAAACCTGTCCTTGCAACTGCTCATTAAGCCACCTTCTGCTTTAAATCCTTTCCACTGATCCAGTGAAATCAGTATTTTGAAAGTATGATGTTTGGCAAGAACTCATAATACGTTTTTGCTGTTTTAATTGTCTGATTCATGAAACTTGTTCCAAACATTATGCAACTCACATGCAATTTAGTTTTATTGTAGGTTTCAATCATTTTTTCTGAAGCAATGTCATTTTGTGATTTTGTGGTGCAAAAATCCCATTATACAGGAAATTCCCCTCAGAATTGTGCCGGGGAAGGGCATCCGAATCTGGCGGAACTGCACAATTCTTTGATGCAGTGGAGGTGGATGGTGGAGGTGTTACATGCTATTGGGTACGTTTATAACTAATATCCAGAATCAAGCAAATTTCAAGTGTTAAACCTCCTTTATATCGTGATATCAACCCATCAGGAAATCACAAAATACTTATTTACTAACCAGCAGAAATGAAGTATCCTTAAGAACTTTCGGGTTTACCAGTGGCTAAAGTTCAAATACTTTTCGGGGGCAATGTACAACTGTAAACGTCAGTTGAATTCTGTATTATTCTACACATTAATTTGTTGGTTTGCAACCATAGCCATGAACTACAACCATAGTCATGAACTACATTGCCTGGTGGAAAAATTGTTAATTGCGATTGTTTTCAATAATTACTAAAATTATTTCTGAGCATTGAATAGTGGCTATGAACTATTAGCCATGGTGAAATGACTGTAATGCTGTGTCTCTTGTAGCTAATTGCTTTATTATGACCTTCCAAAATTGATGCAGTTTAACTGGCACCTTGATACAGTTTTTCTGGAATACATTTTTTCAATCCCTATAGTGGAGGTGTCACAGTGGGGTCTGTCTTTACTTCCAGCCAATAAGCTGCAGCAGAGATGAATAAGCAGGGCTGACTTTTTGTAGGTGTGGTGATGGTTGGGGGTGGGGGGGGTCGTTACACAACAAGAGTTCTGCTAACCATTGTTTCTAGAGTGGGAGGCAGAACTGTGTCTGTGGGGTGTGTGTGTGCGTTAGGGTGGAGGTGTCAAGGGCAAGTTATATTTAGCAATTGAACACCAAACAATTTGATGCGCACCTTGTTTTGTTTGTTCCTGTGATTATGGATATACAAAAATTGGAAGCGTAATTACTATGTAATAAAGCAGCTGAAAATGGAGATACCACTGCTTTCTCTCTCCAGGCAAGCGCTCTTTCTATCTTTAGCTGCACGCTGCACGCACACAGCCTGTCTGCAGGGTCTCAGTTCCGGCAGTAGCTTGTATGTGTGTGTGTGTGTGTGTATGTATGTGTGTGCATGTACTATATGTTTGTGCTTGCGAGGCTGGCAGCGTTAGGGTTAAGTCCGCCTGCATGGGGCCGGAATGTCTTGGCCATTTCCTGCGGGCTGCCCAGCCCTGACCTGTTGGCCCGAGCCAGGCCGCACACACACGTAGACAGCTGACCCGCACTTCCTGTCAGACAGCAACACCCCCGCGACTCCTCACACACACTCACACAAACAGAGTGTCCCCAGAAGCATCCTTGCTCTGCTCTACTGAACCCAGCCCTGTTGTCCAAAGTCCAGTCTGGTCTAGTCACTCCAGTGCTACAGGTGCACCACCCACACCCTTTGATTCGTATGCATGTCAAAGGTCACCCAGGCCTGCCGCCTGGCCGAACCTGCTTCTCGTCCCCTTTGCCTGTGTGTTTGGACGCGGTCTCAGCGGGCGCACTTGTTCCAGTCCATGGCCATCTGTGTCCGAGCCCAAACGGAAGGTGTCAGGAAGTCAGACCACAACAATAAAGGTGAGCCCGTCTATTCTACTGCTTGGGACAGCCTATCCGAATTTTCCTCTGTAGTCCCTCGTGTGTGTGTGTTGTTGTTGTGAGTCTGGTTTGTCCATCAGGGCTGCGTTGCTGTGTCCTGGCGGCATGGCGTGCGCTACGTGTCCAGGGGTTGTGTGTGTGTGTTGTGTCTGTTGCGTCTTGCGTATTGCGCTTCCGCCCATACATGAGGCCTGATGTCAAGCTCCACGGGGGACGTCACCGGAACCCTATGCAGGGGGACTGGGGGGGCAGGAGCTAGGAGTCATGTGACCAAGCTCATTTTAGGAGGATTTGGGACAGGGAGAGGGGTGTCGGGTGCATCTGAAGGCCAACAAGTGACCGCAATAAGGGCTGAGAGACATAGCCTGCAAAGACAACTGATTCACATTGTCTCCAACTGTCTCATTAATGTTTTTTTTTTTTTATGTCTCATTCATCTGTCTCTTGCATCTCTATCTATCTATCTCTTGGCAATTATGTACCTACTTTATATAATGATGTACTTTATATTGATTAACTTAAAAAAATAATAATAATGCAATTGTAGCAGTGCAAATGTTATGGTCACTACTAAGTATGGTAAGTCACTAATCTGTAACGCCTTTGGCAGTTATCACAGCTCGTTCATTCATGCAGATCATGTTTGTGTCAGCAATGCTGTGCAGCATACAGTAGCAATGCTGTACTGCCACTACTATGTCATCTAAACCTTCATGTTGGGGTTTTGCTTTACCTTTCTGGTCAGCATTCCAGCAGGTCTGTCTGAGAATTCTCTTGCCTTGCCACTTCCACTGAACTGTCATTTGTTAATGACATTCAAACAGTATAACAGAAAGTGCTTTGATATCATTTTATAGTTTTCCACATCAGTTAGCTTCATTTTCAGATTCTCAGCCAGCTGCTTAGAGGAACCTATTGCTGTCAAGAGTTAGCAGGAGGTTTTAAAACGTTCAGAGAATGTTTTTGTCATCAGCTGACAATTTCTCATGGCTATTTTGACTAACCAGTCCTAAGGAGTCAATTAGGGCCTAACCAATTTGCACATGCCACAATTCTGTCATTTTAAAATATTTAACATAATAATAATAATAATAATAATAATAAGAAGAAGAAGAAGAAGAAGAAGAAGAAGAAACAGAAGAAGAAGAATGAATAATACAAAAATACATCAGATCTAGCTAAGTTCATTTTAATTGGGTCAGTCTGCCTCTCTCTTTCTCTACTTTCTTTCTATCTCTCTCTTCAGCAATGCTTTATTAGTATGAATGTTATAGTAGTTACAATCTTTGTTTTTAGAGTTTTAGAGTTAACACTTGGCCTTACTGATCATTCTCTATAGCAGAGCAAAGTTTTTGGATTTCTGAGTTTGAGGTCGAGAATAATAAAAACTGCTGCCTGTATGATCAATCTACCTTCCTTGACACAGCCTCTCTCTCTCTGTCTCATTCTTGTTCTCTCTTACTCTCTCCCTCAGGAGCAGATCTATTGGGTGGCGAAGGGAGGTAGATGCTACACGCTTTACAGCGGTTGCCACGACAGTGCCATCCCAAATCTGTAGCTAAAATATGATACAAAATTATCTACAAAAAATCTGTAAATGGACAAAGTGTAAAACGGAACAGAAATGGAGTACTGTTGAAGAAGTGTGAGTGTTTCATCTAAAAAAAAATGAGCAATTAATACGTACTGAACTAATTTCCATATCAGTACTATCCCACTACTACATACACCAATTAGTCATAATATTAAAACCACCTCTTTGTATCTACACTCATTCACCGCCACCATGTAAGAGTACAATTACAGACTGCAGTTCATCTGTTTCTCTGCATATTTACTCAGCACTGCAAAGACACTGACATTGTGGTGGCTTGTTAGTGTGTGTTGTGGTGCTGGTATGTGTGGATCAGACACAGCAGTTCCGCTGGAGTGTTTGAACACTGTGTCCAGTCCCTGTCCACTCTGTAGACATGCCTACCTGATTGTTCCTTGTAGATGCTCCTATGATGTTCCTGCATAGTTCCTATGCAGCTTGCAGGGATCATTCCACAGAGCTTTGGTTAACATTACCTACAAGAACATTTTAATGATGTTTATAATGCCAGATAATGTTCCTATAAGGTTACATGTTAACTAAGACATAACATTTTACCTGCAACGTTCAGAGGATGTTTTGAGGATGTTATGTTTGTTTGTTATCATTATGTAACATGATAACAAAAGAAGAATTCATTCTTCCATTCAGGAATATGTTTTATGGATGTTATTGAGACCTGAGATGACGGAATGTTTTAGAGAACGTTTTCCTACCTTTAGAAAGAACATTCTAGAAACCAAACGAAAACTTCCTGCTGAAAACATTAATGGAACATTGTCTTGGATGTTCTAAGAACGTTTTTAAGACAATTCATTTCTAGCTGGATATAAAATATACAATGTACCATTACTTTTTCACAGGTCATTTTGCACATTTATAGAAGAATGAAAAATTTAAGTTGGTTGACAATCAACTTTTCAAATATAACATTTCTATACAACTGTACATGAAGTTGTATGCAGAGGGTTGTATGCATACTTACATATATATATAAATTTGTCATGTCTCTAAACATACAGCTGCTGTTACGATACCCCTAAAACTCCTGGAGCCACATGAACACGCCACCCTGCCAAATTCTGATGCCACCCTTTTGCTAACCCTGCCAGATCTGCCAGTGCTCTCCCTCCTACCCCCTTCTAACCTGTAGACATGTGTAGAGCCCCTCGCCTCATTGAGCTCAGAGCTACTGCTCCGCAGCCCCTGATTCCGTTGCCGTGTTTACGGGCTTCGCATATTAACACTCGTGTTAAACCCAGCGAGGGGTAGAGCTCGCCCAGCAGCGTTTGGAGCACACTTTGCTAACTGACCTCACGTCTGAATGCCACACTTGAACACTCACAGCCAAAACCGAACCGCGTGTCACCAGGAAACAGCTTCAGGCTATAAAAGGTGCCTTGCTCTGGGAAAACGGTCTGCACAACACTTCCACAGGCACCTCTTTTACCTAATTATTTGGACTCCATTCACTCCACCCATTTCCCATTATAATACAATTCCATACTCACTCTGCCATCCATTTGGCCACGACCTACACGCTCATTGACCTTTACCACTGAGAGCAACTGCCTGGACGTGATAAATAGGTTTGGATAATGTGTGACAATTATCAGGCAAAGACCAACCTGAGTGCAGAACACCAGAGGACGACTGTAAATCTACCTCCATGTTTTAGATGACACTGGGCCCTGGACTCCGTGTGTGTGTAATTAGAACCAAATGCTGGAGCGTGTGAGAGTGTATGAGTGTGTGTGTGTTTGCTCACTCCTCCATCCCTAATCAGAGAGCCCCCTGGAGTATGGTGTGAGGGGGCTCACACGCTGCTCATAAATCTTGCTGCCTTGGGAGGACCTGTATAAGACGCATGCTGATAAGAGGACCGTCTGCTCAGAGCTGGCTCGCAAACAGGCGTACACCACTAATGCCACTTACAGAACATGCTGTACTCCGATGAGATCTATAGGCCGGCTTCCATCAACCTTATGAGCACTTTGAAAGCGATAATGTGAAAATCTCCCGATTTTATATGTGCAATTTTTTGGCAGAGATTTGCTTCCGACAGCGTGTATCCATCAAATGAACGAATTCCCCATTAGGGATCAATAAAGTTAATCTGTCTACACATGTGGGTAGAGCAGCCTGACCCCTTAGTGAAGTACACATATTTTACTCCTGTGAAATAATGACTGAAGTAGAAGTCAATGTACCTTTTAAAAACTGCTTGAGAGGAAGTAAAGAAAGCAGCATGTACTACTGAGGCTATACTATATGCATAACAAGATCAAACATAAAATCATGAAGCTCAGAAGTCAGAGATGTGAGCGCTCACTAAGCAGTAAAAACAATAAAACTAAACAGAAAAGGATTTATTAACTAAATGATAATGACTAAAATGTAAATGAGTAAAAACTCAGTGATATGAAGAAAGTTTAGACAAAAAAATAAAAATTAAACTAATTAATCAAGTTCATGTGCATCATGTAAACACAGCTAGTCACCACCAACCTCTGTCTGTCTGTCCATATGAAATAAAATAAACTTGCTTTATGTTATGACATCATCGCCTTCAATGAAACAAGGAAAATTTGATTGATTTGATTTCATCAAGAATTTCGTGTGCATCTTAAGCCAAGTACACATTCTCTTTTGTCTTGCTTCTATAGCTTCCAGAAAAGGGTAAAACAGTGGCCAGAATATGCACACAGAGACTAATACTGGGCTGTTTGCTGTTATTTTCATGTCTCAGATGTTTCAATCCTGGGGATTTGATGCAAGAACTATTAACACTTGTTTTATAGATTATATGTTTATAGTTTACATCAAATGTAAATGTCACATTATTTTCAATAATTAAATGAGTTCTCAATCCATTTTTTTTCCAGTTCTCAATCCAACATTTTGCTGCCATCCAATATCTGGCTGCAGTTTGTTTAGCTGGTTTATATTGCTTTTCTCCAGCCAGCATGTTTCCCCCATTAAAAAAAAGATCCATTAAATGTATATAAGTAGCAAAAAATTGATCCAGTAAATATGATTAATAATTGCCATCACCTACATCGTCCATCACAAACAGCATTTCAGATGTAAGTCTTATCAGATGTAACCTGTCTTATGACATGATCAGTGATCATAACCACTGTTAAGTTTCATGATGTTGTTAAGGTACCCTATCCATTACAATGCAATGCAATACATGCGTTCTGTTACTATGAATATGAATAAAATAAATAAAGTTATTAAACTAAAAATACTTGAAATGAAAACCAATATAGATAGACACATAAATATGCTGGATAGCAGGTGCTGCTAATAATACTCAGGTCCTTCTTACTACAGCAGTATAAGTCACTGTGGCAGTGCTGTGCCTATGACTGTTTTACGGGCCTTGATATAATATATAATAATTCCTGTTCAGAAAAATACATTTTTTTTAACAACAAATGCCCACGTCCAGACTTCTCAGTGAGCAGGCTCCCAGCTAGCAGGGAACCAATTTTACCTACAAGTTCTAATAAAGATTTAAAGAAAATGTTTTAATCAAATACTCAAGGAACATTTTATAGATCTTTACAATTTCTGATAATGTTCCTATCAGGTTAAATGTTAACTAAGACATAACGTTTTAACCGCAACATTCGGAGGATGCTTTGAGGATGCTGTCAGGGCCACAGATTATGTTACATGATAAACAAAGAGAGCGATTTGTGACATCAGCCAATGACAGAAATCTATCAGTAATGATCAGACTAATACTGAAACAGATCTAGTGGAGTGTTAGATCAAAGCAAACATGAGATGCATACGTTACAGTGATTTTACCTGATTTTTTTTCACAATTACGAGGTGTGCAAGGTGTAACAACACACAGTATTATAATGTGTTCAATAAATAATTAATCACAATTAGCAGCATTTCTCCCAAGCAATAAAATAAAGTCTGTTAACAGGCTATGGTTGCCGAAGAACATAAGGGTCAGACTATAAAGCACAATGCTTTTGGTACATGAGTGCAGAATTGAATTGATGTGTGTGGTCAGATGTATCTATATTATTATACAACAGCTTTAAATGAGACCAAGGTAAGTAAGCAACTCAATACAGTATACAACAGGTGTATAATATTAGTTCATACAGAGGCTGTGGATCATGAAGCTAATTATGAAGGTCACCAAATCGATGAACGACTCAGCTTGTGAGGAGCTCTACAGATGTACTGTAGTTTAAAACTAAACAGAGGTGGGCCTGCGTGGGGAAGCGTATTGTTTTCCCTCTATTACTACCTTTCGTTCAACACTCTGGCTCACCGCTCAGGCCTTTTTTGACAGTTCTCCATCTCAGCCTTGCTGGTGAATGTGTTCATCCTTCCCCTTCCCTCTCTATCACTCTCCATCCCTCTCTCCAGAGCCCGTCTCTGTTTCAGGCTCGGCCCCTGCAGGACCCGGCCGCTCCCTCTCTCTCACACATCTGGCCAGGCAGCTGGGGCTGGCCGGGGTTCAGCGCTGGGGGTGGATGTGGCCGCTCGGAGCATGAGGGTGGGGGAAGCTATCCATTGCAAAGCCCAGGGCACTGTAAAAAAGGGGTCGAACTCTGGAGGAAAAAGGGAAAAAAAGGTATTTGACACTCGAAAGTAAAAAAAGAAAGTGTGCGGCCAAAAGAGCACCGAAAGTTAAACTGAATCTCTCCAGTCTCTCTCAGTCTATCTATCAAAGTGTCTCGCTGCACACTATTAAGGTGCATTAAGGAGCGGGACTGTGAGAGCGAGTGAGCTGGAGAAACAGGGGAAGCGGGAGAGAGTGGTAAAGGCAACAATTCCAATATCCTATTTCCACATCTTAAATGCATTAATCAATCTAACCCAAGGGCTCCCTAAAAGCCAGCCAGAGGAAGAGAAAGAGAGAAAGAGAATGGGAAAGAAAAACACAGACAAGGAGAGGAGTAGGTTGGAACAACATACTTTTCGATTTGCCAAAATTCAATCTAGCTCGCTTTGTTTTAATTCCTCAGTCTCTGTCCACGTTTCCTTCGGCACCTGAGCACAGCAGCAATCCGCTGACATCCACACATGTGCACACACACACTCATCTGGCATGTGTTTTAGACTAAGGTGGCAGAGCGTGTGTCCCGGCAGGGGCACTGGCAGCAAGAAACGGGTGTGTCTTGTTACAGGATGTACATTTCTCGGCCTGTACGTCCTACCTCTGCTTGGTGCCAGCAGGACCATAGAAAGGTTCTTTTGTTTCAGTCAAGAGCTGTGCGACCCTTTCTCTCTGCCTGTCTCTCTCTCTATTCTGGCAGTTCGCGACCCCTGCCGAAGTTCATGCGGGGACAGCGTGTGCTCTCCGGCCGCTCTGGGTGCTGCAGCCTCCCAGTGGCCTGGAAGTCTGCACCAATATGGAAAAGATTCCTCTCCCGGGTTTATATTTTCCACTTGTTTCACGGCAGCCCGAGCCAGCAGGGAAACCGGGGAAAAGACCCGGCCCGGATGGGACGAATGAAGCTGAGAAGACTCATCACACTATTTTGTGCATTACGTTATCAGTTGCGTACTTTTCTCCCCCACATATTGACTGATTTCCTAGTTTGCATTACATGCACTGTAGTTTGGTGTATTTTCCTGTCATGTGTAGTAAAATGCCAATATTTTAGATTCTACAGTCATTCCTGTTTTCTCTAAAGTTCATGTTTGAGTGGTGTGATATACCAAAAAGAGCCATAATTCATTTTTTACAACACTTTTAACACCTACTTACACCTTATTGGCTACCTTACATTGTGCTTTGTTCAAAAAGCCGTCCAGGCTGAAATGTGTGGTACAAACTGTTAAGTTCAGACTGAAATCCTCAAGGACAAGTCCTTTCAGATGTCTGGATACAACCTGCAAGGTTTCGATGATACATTTGCTTCCTGACAGCCAGGAACAACAAAGCGTTGAATTATCCCCCCCAACCCCCCTTTCACATAGATAACTCTACTATACACTGTAACTGCAGTAACAACACTGCTTATCACTTCAGTGTGAATCTGTGGGCTGGACTGCTGCATGCTGAATGAACTTGCATAGTGGCCATATATATAGACTGTTTGAACTATAAGGTGAATTGTACATTCTAAAATTGTAACCATATTTAGACGCTACATCAAACTCTTTAATTAACAAAAAGTAAAGAAAATAAGGTTTTTCATGATATAAGCTTTTTAACTGTATCATGTATAATATATGCCACGGCTGCCCAAAGTGAAGGCTGAATATTTGATGAAGGTTGGCCTCAATTTCCCAGTTCCTTATCCAATGAGAGAACAAATGTATATTTTATTTTATCTTTTTACGTTTCATTTTTTATTTTTTTCTTATTTATAGCTTAATGCTTTAGAAGAAAAACATCCATTTAGCTGTTAGCTGTGAGCTGTTATTTTGGAACTGCTGTGATTAGCCGTTTGTTGGTAACGTGTGTAGCCTTGCTTTGTGTTGTAGTGCTATTAAATTCTGAGTGGACCTTATTGTGATATATGATCTGTGGCTTATTGTTCCACTTGACAGATGCAACAACATCTCTCTTTCCCTTTGCTATGTTTACATATGTGTACAACAAAACATTCTGTCCTCCTGTTGGTCAACATCAAGGGACACAGTGGATGACACATCAAACTAGGCAGAGAAACAAATCTCTAAAATGCTAGACTTTTCATTGGGGTGTTGGTGGCCATCCCAGACACCACATCGCTGTTCTTCGATTATGTCATGCAATGTTGTTCGTTCCTCATTCCTGACACTTATATCAGGGCCAGATGCTGGACAAAGTCATATCAAAATCAGGATGAATTTGTGTAATAAACAGTCAGTGATTATAACAGGGAGTGGCACATGGACAAGAAGAGATTTAGGGACCACTAGTGTGAAGAATATCTTTCCAGTGAATTTAAAGGCAAGCAGTCTGGATCAAGGAAACTATTGTGATATTTGAAGAATACAGGCTTCATTATGACATTACAAAAGCCTCAAATGTTTTCATGTATACTGATGACATACAAAAACATAACCAGCACTTTTAGCTTTTTGGCCCTCAGCCCACCACCAACATCATACTTTAGCCCCGCAAGACAGATCGTTTGAGTGTCCATGATCTATACTGTGCAAGGTGTCATTCTGCACTTTCATGCACCAGAACGTTGGCGGAATGTTGCGTTGTTCCGCTGTGTAGCTGTGCTTGGATGGAATGACAGCGTTCTTCTAGATTTGATTTGACTTGAGGAGTAGAGGAGGTTATAGGGTGAGACTGAGAGGAAGTGGGAGAGGGGAAGAGAGCCAGTCAGAGGCGAGGGGTGTGGGAGAGGGAAGAGAGAGGGAGAGCAGGAGTGAGCGGGCGAGTGTGTGTGTGTGTGTGTGTGTGGTGTTAGGGAAGGTGAACCCTGGCTCCTCTCGGCACAGGAAGCCCCTGATTAGCGCTAACGAGAAGAGCAGGCCGTATTAATGCAGCCACACACCTCCCACCCTCTGCCATCTGCAACAGCACTGCTCACTGCCAGACAGCAGGAACACACACACACACACATCCAGAGATGTAGCAGCAAGGAGATGTAGCAGCAAAATACACCCTTGTATAGCACACAAACACAAAATAGAAAATCCTACACCAAAAGGTGCAGCTAGTCATCCTTTATGATGAGCAGGGCTATAATCTATTGATTAACTTGATATTTAATTGAGTAATGTTTTTGTTAACATTTAGACTGGCTTTACATGGTGAAACGTTCATGTTGGGAGTTGCCTGCAACATCATTTCCATGCAACTTGACACTTACACGAAACAATTCACTCCACTAGAGTGTCATATTTTTGACACATCACATCTTTCTTGCTATAAAGTCATCTGTCTATGGTCCTTTACCATATATGTGTGCTTGCATATTTGTTTGTTTGAGCGGTTGTACTCACTCATCCTGTCCCAGAAGCACAACAGGTTCATTCATCGAGAAGCGCACCTCAGTCTCGCCTTCTGTAATAACTGGATCTGAGCTCTGTGTACAATTAGAGAGCATCAAAAGAGGAGAAATGAATCCAGCAACACAAATCATCCTCAGCAGGCTAAAGAAGAATAAACGCTGGCACGAGGAGCCATTTACTCTGTGGTTAGTGTTAGCTGGCTAGTTAAAGCAGCCGGTTTGAGAAATGTTATCTTTGAGAAACTCACATTTGTTGTTATGATTTAGAAAACTGACAAACAGTCAGGGAGGTTTTCTTTGGAATAGACTTTGTAACTTCCGCATATGTTGATTCCTAGGAATGAGGAACATATGGATAGAATATGAATTTCGAATATGAAACAAACCTGATGAGGTGACAACATCCAATGATGTTCAACATATTGGTTTCATGTTGATGAACACGACAGGCTAGTAGGCTATACAAAACCCTAGCTACAGTTTTGTGAACCTGTTTATCTATTTGAAAGAATGGAGCAAGAGATATTAGCTCTTCATTTGTTTTCATGGCTGAAAGACACTGAGAGCTGGAGATTGAAGTGAGAAACACAGAGGTGACAGGATGGCTTCCCAGTGTAGCTGATTCATAGAGGCTATGATGTGGCCTTATAAATCAGTACAAATTGGTATCCAACACTTGCCAAGTCGATGCTGTATGTACAATCATGCACAAAGTTTGTCCATCCTGGTCAAATTACATGTTTTGTTGATATTCTACGTAAATATGAGTTAAAGCGGGCCTATTATGCTATTGCTTGTTTCTCTCTTTTCTTTAGTGTATTGTAGTCTGCAAAGTTATAAAGCTTAAAGTACATGCCAGAGGGAGAAACTCCATCCCAAGAAACCACTTTTCTCAGCTGCCTGAAACGCCTTGTTAGAATTCTAGCCCTTCTCTGTTACAAGGTGACATCATCTCTTAACACAATCCTTATTGCCCACCTACCAGCAAGCCTGGCATGCCTTCACACAACAAACTTGTGAAGGGGGATAGGTTCTACCAATTTGTTCTACTGGACTTTCAGGATCGGACTCGTGGTGCTGTAACCTGTAGCAGGGTGCAGCTCTTGTGGTTCACCAATTAGAACAGATTTGACTAATCAGACTAGGTGGGGGTGGGGGACTTAAAGAGGCATTTCAGATAGCATGTCAGTGAACAGATCCCCTTTAACACATCCTGTACAGAGAACACACTTCTGCACATTTTATTGCAGAAATATTGTTTAATTGCTGAATTTAACATAATGGGAAAATATTAAACATAAAAAAAACATCTGGCACATTTTTTATTGTATATATAGTTTTGCATACCAGTTTAGATTTAATCCCATATATTTTGTTTGACTGTTTTATTTTATTCTCTTGCATATGATTGCATTTAAATACAGTACATTGCTGAACAAAGATAATGCCCATCTAGCAATGTTCACTTGTGATTGAACATGAAATAGTTCAGTTAAACCAGCTACATTTAAACAATGAAATCACATGGCTAAACAAAGCTTTTGAAAAATTCACACTTTGAACTGACTTCTATATCTAGGTAAGCCAAAGTTCTGTCAGACTCCACTGTCCAGCACTTTAAGACAAAAGCGACTCGAATGCTGGTAGCACTTCTTGTAGAGAATGTTCAGTCTGCTGAACACTGCTCTATATTAACCTCTGGGTGCCATGTTTACCATTCAAATCAACTGCAACTAATCACTAGGCCGGTTCACAGAGAACAGACATTTTTTAATTGAGTAATTGTTTATAATCTAGTAATTGTGAGCTCAGACACATAAGGGTTCTTACTTCGCACCTTGAGCACACACGCCACGCGGCCTGAGTGCCAAACACACTGCCAAAAGCCATCAGCTCTGAGGCCGCATGTGGTGGAGACTCCTGCAGATGAGGTGCTGAATATGATTTGCATTGCGAGTGGCCGGATGGGGATCAAAGTGGAGTGAGTATGTGAGAAGATGGTGCGATGGAAAGTCAAGGATAGAGAAAAGGTCTGTAGGACACCACGCGCACACACGCACGCGCTATTAACGGCTCCTGCAGATGGAGGAGCAGGGCGTTCTCACACAGTGAGACATGGATACCCGCTCGCATTCTCTTCCCTTTCCCACCCACACATTAACATGTGTTTCACATTCTAGCAGGCCATGTGGAAAGCTCCAGCCACCCCTTAACTCACTGTACCCCTGGGCTCACCATGGCCAGCCCAACATCCACACTCACACACACAGACACAGGTTTGTTTTTATCCACTGTCAGGACGTGGGTTCATACAGACAGTACATAGAGAATTTAAATCTGTTTATCTGGGCTTTAACCATGTATTTCTTTAAACAATAAACACCAAAACAAACTAACAACGCATTGTGATTTGATGTGTGGTAATGAGTTGGCTTAACCGTTTCCAAACATCTCCTCAAGGAAGGTCAGGATTTATAGTTACCATCCATTGCATGCTCAGCTAATCAAGCCTTCCTTTAATGAGATCATGGTGTGCTGCTGATGAAAGTTAGCAAGTCCATACAATGGCTTTAGTGCACCAATAAGTCAGGACCCTTAGCCTGTGTTCTTCTAACTGTATTCTTCTAGCTAACATACATTGCACTGTGTTTGTGTTTATTTGTGTTTGGATATGTAGTTCAGTTCTGTTCAAAAACAAAAATTTACTGTCGAGATCAATCATTTAAAACTATTTTCTTGGTTGCCTAGGACTTTTTTCACAGTACTGTATGTTCGGTATATAGTATATGACACATATTGTCACTATTTACTAAAACCCAGCAAATGATAACTTTACAGCAGATGGTAAAGAACAATTAACATAAGATACATGAAAAAAAGTTCTATAGGTCCATTCATCATGAAATGTTTACCACAATGTAATCAGAAACATTTTCAGATGGCAAATAAATAAATAAATAAATAAATAAATAAATAAATAAATAGATAAATAAATAAATAAACAAATAAATGTATACATTCTATACTTATATACCATAGTATACAGTACTATATACTATATACAATATTATATATCATTGCTGTCTAAAAAAAACAAACATCTCCAAAATGGTAACTTTACAGGAGAGGGCAAAAACCTCATTTAATCTAATGTAATTCAATGGACTATTTTCTAAGCAGTTTTTGGCCATTTCTGTTGGTCCATTCATCATGAAATGTTCACACAGTGTAAACAGCAGATCATGTGATCAAATGATGCATAAAAGTAAAAATCGACAAAGATGGAGATATATGTTTTTCTATGGACTGCGACGATACATATGTATTACAATATGGTTCACTATATATATATATATATATATATATATAAAGCATACATATACATACGCACTGTGTAACCTAACCCTAACCACAAACCTGAGTTTAACCTCAGTGACAAAAAAATTAAATAAAAATAAAAATAATAAAAAAGAAATGCTTATGTCTTTTCAATTTTAAAGAATAATACAAAGTTTTACAAAGTTTTATTTGTAGTGGCTTTAGCGATTTTTATTCTGGTAGTCAGGGCATTTTTGTCCCAAAAATGTATGAAAACATACATGCACACACACATAGACACAGCTCTCTTGCATTTGTAAATGATGGTCTCGTTGTGGGGATGAGGTGGTCTTATATTAACGGTCCCAAGAAAACACTGTCCAGTCTGGCTTTTCCCATCGAGCTTGCGTGCTTGGCACAAACAAATGATATAAAACAGATTTTTATGAATTTATGAAGCGGTAGGGAACAGGGACAGTGTGATTAGTATGCATCACTGTATGGTGATCAAATCCCATGTGTGACTCACAGATTCACAGATTTTGTTACTTTGTTACCTGGAACTGAATTTTCTTTAAATCAAGATAAATATTTTCCCTTCAGTGAAATCCACATTCATCAGTGTAAAACAGTTATTTAAATACAAGACAAGTTACAAATTTATTGTTTGTTTTCCAGATATTTTTCTACATTTCTGAATCATGAAACGATTGGGATGTAATTAAAAGTTGTTCAGACACCGTACACTTAAAAGGTTAACTGTAAACTTACTGACTCAGATTTCCTTGACTCAGATAGTGATAAAGACTGGTTCTAGGGGTTGCAATGTTTACAACAGAACAATCCTGTATGACCTTACTATATGGATACTTACTATAGAACAGCAAATTTTGGTTCCCTAAGGAACTTTTCAGTGGAGAACTATTTTGTAAATTAGTATAAAGAACCCTTAAATTGTTTTAGAACCACTAAACTACTTGAAGGTTATGTATATATTACCCTTATATTGTATATAAGGTTCTTTACACTCACAACAAAAGGGATGCTTCTTCTTGTGCAGGGTTTAGTTCTAGCCTGCATCTTACATGCTGCCCTTCCTGCTTTGCCAACACTAATGCATCTGATGCAGCCAATCTAAGAAGGTGAATCTAGGTGAATCTAAGTGAATCTATGACCAGGGTTGGTGACTACCTGTTTTAAGACATTGCTCAAAGAATCAGTTACCAGAATAGGGCCAGATACCAGACAGTGTCATATGGTTTTGCCTTGTGTTTATATGTGTGACCCATTTCTGGTGTAAATGTTGTGGACCAGCACTGTAGTTGGGCCAGATTAGGGTCACATCCATTAGTGTGGACCAAAGACCAAGACATATATTGGACCAGAACAGACAAATTGCAAAACTATGTCTCAGACATCAGGCAATGTTTTTATGACTATTTTATAAATCTTTTATGACTACAAATTCTCTAAGAGAGCATTTAGAGTCTGGTTCCTGACACCACCACTGTGAACAAATCTAACTAGTTTCTCTAGAACAGATAATTTTATGACTTTGTTTACATTAAATCGGGATTGGTGGAATTTCTATTTAACTCAAAGGAACTATCCCCACAGTAAATGGACAAAATGAAAGGAAAAATCTATTGTTTTTCAGGGTTCTGAGGCAGGAAGGCACTAAGACATGTCCAGTGTGACTGTTTGTATAAATGTATAACTGCTGCCTGATGAGATTCCTCCTTTCGGCAGTTCTTTGAAGGTGGCATATGTGTATCCTTCACTGCCTTACATATTCCATTATCTTGAATGTCAGCACTGATGTGATCAGGAAAAAACAGCAGCAAACTCCTGCACTAACAGTGAGCACAACAGTTTAGGAGAGAGACCGGTTTGTGAACAAAGCCAATACTTTTTATTGTAGTTAAATAAGAGCTCCACGTGCTGACCTTTAAATAAGTAAAACATGATAACATCTGATGCTAACGGCTAGTTGTGAGCTGTTATATTGCTGCCTATGAAGCGCATTTCAAATGTGATTAACTGGCAGTACAAATGCTGCCTTCTAAGTCCTTGACTTATGAGACGGCAAAAGCAGCAAGGCATCAAGACAGCTGCCTTCAGTTTCCAACACGACTGAGGTGTGTGTGCTTTCCTTAAAGGGAAATTCCACTGATATTGATTTTGACATTGCTGCATAATTCAATGGTTGAGATGCAAACTAAAGTCATTCAGAGTGTTTTAATGTTTAATTTAATAATTATGGTAATAGGAACCAGTGGTTGCTGTTGTGTGCCTATAACACAAGTATGGGCTTTTTTGTACCATCCAAATTACCACCAGTGATTTCATAGACCCATTTTTGGTAATGACAGTATGGAACCTCTGACACGTTTGAGATGTTTTTCTGGTCTGCATAAGAAAAAATACTTTTTGGTGCAAATTGTGTGTGTGTGTGTGTGTGTGAGAGGCCCAGAGGGAGGCAGACAGAGAGGCTGAGCTGTGAGCACTCTGACAGGAGACGGGAAGAGGAAACACATGGCACAGAGAGCAGAGGTGAGTCTATCTCTAATAACGTCTTGCACACTCTCTCTCACATATATACGCTGGAGGCTATAAGAGGCTATAAGGAGATCTTCTCTCACTCTGGTTTACCCAGCTGGAAGACTGTGAGACCCAGACAGTGCTGATGTCACCCCACCCCAACCCCCAACACACATGCGCCCACATACACACACACACACACACAGGCACACATATTTGGAACTCAATAACTCCCTCACTTCCTGTCCTCGGACCAGTGATGATGTCACAGGCCAGCTGGGGATGTCACGTCCACTCGGCCAGCCCCCAGAGTGACCCGCCCCCCTAACTCTTTTTTTCGCTCTCTCTTTCTTCTCTCTCTTTTTCATCCCTGCTTCAATCACTTCAATCCCTCTGAGACCCCGGACAGTCACTAAGGCACGTACCACAAACACACACACACACACACACACACACACACACACTTAGATGTACAAAGTAACCCCGAGCTCATGCACCCAACCTCAGTCCGCAAATACAAATATTCAAATGCGCTCATGTTCCCCACACAAATAAACACACATGCACAGATTCGGGTCACGTATTCAATAAAAATATGGCCCAAAACTGCAATCATTTACTGAAATAACTGAGCGTGGTCAAGTTAAATCATTCCTGCCATTTCTGGCCATCTATTGGAAATACTGTATGAATGTAAGTTTGGGTTTAATTGAGCAAATAACAAGAACCTACTAGACTCCCAAATGTTAAAACAAAGTAATGCCCAGTGTAGACTAAAATACTATAAGCTGGATGCTGGAAGACTTTTGGAGAACAGCAAGACGTTATTAAATGATAAATAATATACTTTGATATACTGTAGAAAACAGTTTGTGAATTCAAACGAATAAATACTTAATGTGGTAACAAATAATTATTAGCAATACAATATTATTAAAAAGATTCATAATTATGGAGTTGAATAAAACTATTTCTTCTGCTTGTTACCATGCAATGTCTTTAGGTTGAACCAACAAACCAGTTTTAACAGTGTATGTTTTCTACCTCCAGAATTCCACTGTGAAAAGTTGTTGGTTCATCCCACAAAATGACTTTATGTGGTAACAAGCAAGTGAACTAGATTTACTCGACTCAGCAAAATACAAGTATTTTTTTAGACTGAACCATTGAAACACTGTTTACAGTATACTTGCTAGTTAGGTGGCATTCTAGATTAATTAATTTGAGTATAACCTCACTCTCAGTGTTTTACAGCTTTCTCTGTCATTACGGAAACATCTACCTCATCTATCTATCTTCAGGGTACATGTACATTTATTTTTACATTTTTGAACTACTAATTAGTCGAAACCTATGAAGCTGTGAGACAGAAGGGTCATTGTGAAATGAATTAGTGCACACATTCTCAATAAACTGGTTTTATGTTTAACAAAAAAAGTAATTCCAAATGTCTGCACGCTGGTGGTGTTTCTAAATCACTATAACTGCAAAAACTAGGTTGCAATCTAGGTGGGCTGCGTTTCTTGAGTGCTACATGATTGAGGGTCATTCCAATCAGATGGATCCTTTGAATCCAGCCAAGAATTCCAGCCTACATTCTGACAATTTTCGAGGACGCCCATAATTTTGTGTCTGACCCAGAAGAAAGCTGAAGATACACGCCAGCAGATGAAACCACTGCACCTGCAGAATCTATGATCAGATGTAAGATGTTTATATAAGTCACATCTCAAACGCTTGTGGACGTTGAAATTAGTGTCAGCTTATTAAAATGTATTATGTTAGGTTATCAGATTTCAGTTAGAAGGGTTGGGGTATAGACCTGCTTTGCCCATTGGATAGCAATACTAATGTTTGGAGTGCTATATAAATGTTTAAAAGGCCAGTATTGTACAGTAAAACATGCACCGATTGTTCAGTTATGTCTGTTTAAGTAAGTATAAATTATATTAGGGAGCTGAACACTTTTAGCTTGCAGGATATTAATTCATTACTAAAAAAATAATATTTTACTGGTTTTGTGTGGTGAAGAAGTCTTAGTAGACTACTCTGTTTATCTGATTCCCACCTTTCTCAGCTGCAGCCCAGCTTTAGTAACATAGCTTGTGTGGCAGAACTATATAAATATAATAGCTGCAGGAGAGACCAGAAAAAGAAATGAAAATGATGCATTATTATTATTATTATTATTATTATTATTATTATTATTATTATTATTATTATTATTATTGTGAAGGTAAATCCTCACTGATTACTTTATAATGGAGTAATCTTGACAGCGCTAGTACGGACACTGCAATAGGATATGCAATAATATGGAAGATATAAGACCCTTTTAGGGACGGCAAGAGCCTACAGACTAAAGTTGACTAATGAAATTTAGGGTCGCCACCTTCCACATTATTACATTCTCTCTCCCTCTCCTTCGTTTTCACTCGAGCTTTATTGGAGCTGACACATTTGCTCTGCTCATTAAGGCTGAGTGGCAGAGAATTCCCCACAGCTGCATGGGACGCTCCTGCAGCCCCTTCTTTCACTCTCTCCACACATTTCCATATGAGGTGAACGAACATTCATGCTAGGCTTCCAACTGAGATGCAGGTGGGGGTCCCTCATCAAGCCCCCCATGGAGAATTCATACAGCCGAATTGGTGATGGATTATTTATGGGTTTCTTACAGACAGACATGAAACACACCTGGACCTGGGAGTACAGAGGGTGGATGCAGATTCTGCAGGATGGAGCTTAGAAACACCGTTGTTTTTGTACCATCAGAATCCACTGGGTTTATCCTTCAGAATGCCATGCTTGTGGAGGAGCACCATTTTTCATTCATGATTATTAAACTGATGAAAGTGTTTAACCTGTGGTGGGGTGAACATCGTTGTGGTAGCGTGGCTATATTGGTACAATAAAGATGGATATCTCTCTCCCGCCCGCCCTTGCTCCCTCATTTTCTCCCTTTCTCTGCTCTGCTGCCTAGCCAAACCACCACTGCACACACTCCATCTGCCAGAACAGCCACTGTGACTCACCCACCCGCACACACTCTTCCACTTTACAAGCTCATCACCGCCGCAGCTTTCGGGCAGTGGTCCGGTGTAGGTGCACTTATCCGTTAGTCTGCGTCAGTTCTCAACTTGTGTCACAACAACAAATGCCTGGGATATTCAAAACATGTTACATAAGAAAATTTGCATTGCTAAGTTCTGCACATAGAGGTCTAGTGTTATTACCATGTAATATAAATGATTTGTAGTTACATAACTGTTGATATGGAATTGCATGAAACTAACTACTTGCACAACTTCATAATGAATTATAGCTCTGTTCTCTATCAACAGCTTCAAGTCTGCACTTCTGACTTTTTCCATTTTTGTTGATGTCAAATAACGACAAAAACATGGCAAAATGTAAAGAATAGCAGCTTTTTGCCAAACAGCTTTTTGTGCACAACAATAACATTTCATCATATTGATATTCAAATCATATATATACTGTATTGTATAGTTGATTATAGTTTTAATAATACATATAATACAATATCTTCTTCTGTTTACCAGCACAAATGTGAAATTAACTGACAGAATTTCCCTCCCTTATTTCAATAAGAAATTATTAAACCGAATTTAAATAGAGGTGTTCCAGATAGCATATAGAGTGGGGGACCAGCAGGGGTAAAAGAGGATGTTTAAATGTAAAGGGGATTCTTAAAACTGTCTATTTTAAATGTTTTGCTGTTTGTTTATTTTATACTTCATTATTTCACGTTATCAAGTATCGCTGAAAAAATAAGCAGAACTCTGTAAAATGAGCAGAATACGCAGTTCTTTAATCAACAATCCCAGAGTCGCATGTATGTGTTTGACTAATACGTTCTCATTAGCTGTGTATGTGTTAATTCTGAAGTTAATAGCAACAGTATGTTCCAGAGCCAGAAACCCAACTTCAACAATTATTTAGTGAACTCACTCAGAATCAGTGAGTTGATTGAAACAGCTGTCCCTCGGTTTTTGCACACACACAGTCCCGCTTTGCCTTTAAAATCATTTATTATTTCCAGGCCTTCATTTCATTCAGCTCTTGCATTCGTTCCCACAAGCCATTCATTCACTGCCATCTCTTACTCCACTATTCATTCACCATTTCCATTCAGTCCAGCACCATTCATCCCTCAGCTCAGAGAGTGAAAGTGAGAGAGAGAGAGAGAGAGAGACAGAGAGAGAGAGACAGAGAAAGAAGTGGTGGGTGATGGGAGGAGGGGGGACCTAACAGTGCCCCCCACCCACACACAAACTGTACGTGCAGGACAGCAGGGCCCCCCTTGTTGGAAAATGAACACCCTGATCTGCCTCCCCACAGGCATCCCCTCTTCCCCTGCCCTGAACCCACCCTGTCCCCTGCTGGCCACTGTCCTTACCCAAACACACACTCAGTGACACTTTCTCACACACACACTGTACAAACACACACTGAGACAGGAAACACACAAAACACTAGGCCAACAAAACACACACACAATCACACATGCACTGCTGATCACCATACAGTAAGACCGTAACATCCAATGAAAATTGCTTAAAAACTGTTCAAAACAACACTTGAAAGAGCACTTCACTTTCCCTGTCTATGTTCTCTCCATCTCTCTTTTGCTCTGTTCTTTCCCTTTCTCTCTCTCTCCTACCTGATTGTCTACTTGTTTTCCCTGGCGACTCCCAGCTTCCGTTCCCAGGCTGGGAGGTGGGCCTGTGGCCACGGCACACATACTTTCCAACGCTGAAGGCCAGCGGAGGCTGCTCCTGTCCACACAAGCCTGCAGGAAGCCCTCCACTCCATTGCCACTAGTACCGCTATCCAACTGCCACTTTGTTTGACTTCTTATGCCAACACTAGCACAGCCACTCCACTGCCACTCGATTCAACTTCTATTGGCTCTAACACTAACACTGCCACTACCATTGCGTCGCCACTGCCGCGCTGTTCCATTGCCATTACTACCACTAGCACCGCCATCCAACTGCGACTTAGTTTGACTTCCAATAAAACTAACACTAGCACAGCCACTCCACTGCCACTAGCACTGCCACTCGATTCAACTTCTATTGGCACTGACACTGCCACTACCATTGCGTCGCCACTGCCACTCTGTTCCATTGCTATTACTACCACTAGCACTGCCACTTACACTGTCAACCATTGCTGCTCTATTCCACCTTTATTGCCATTAACACTAATACTGCTAACACCACTGGGTCCCCACTGTCACTTATTCACTTCATTGCCGATGCTATTAACACTACCACGAACACTGCTGCACTCTCATTAGCACTGCCTTTTTACTGTCCCTGCCACTAGCACCGGCACTCCTTTCCAACAATACTACTACTCTACCACCACTGCAGTCCTCTGTGAATACCACTAACACTGTCACTAGCACTTCTGTTGCACTGCCACCTGCACTGCCACTCTACTGCTACTGACACTTCAGTCCACCAACACTAGCACTGCCACTACGCTTCACTGCATAACCCCTGCCACTAGCATTGCCATTAATCTGCTTCTCACACTACTGCTAGCACTGCAACTCCTGTGTACTGCCAATGCCTGTAATACTGTCTAATAATGTCTCTAATACTAACACCTGTAGTACAGTCTACTGCACTGCTATTAGTGCTATCATTAGTACTAGCACTCTACTGTCTCTAACACTGTCTCTCACACTGCCACTCCTCTTTAATTAGCACTATCATTAGCACTACCACTCCACTCTACTGCCCCTAGCGCTATCGGCCTGCTCCACATGACGGCACAGTGATCAACAGGCCTGCAGACACAAACAGTGCAACATCAGTAGATCACTGGTGTTTCGGATCCCTTCCCTCAGCAGATGAAACTGATCATTGTGAGTGTGCCGAAAGAGTATTCAAAGAAAAACTTGGTAAAGGACATGTCTTCTAAGGATGTAAGTCATCATATCTTCATCAAGATAATGCTGATATTGTCTTTGAGACCTAAACATTGAGCCAGAGCCACTTATTGAGTCTGCGCATGTGACGTTAAACGAAATTTTTAAATGATCATGTCAGGCTTTACTGGAAAACTCTCAGTAGATCACACCACGTTTTAGCGACTCAATAATCCGTTTAATCTTAAGAAAAACATCTTACATAATGCAACTTAGGCAAAATAGATTTGCATTTGCTTGTCGTTCTTTGCTGTCGCTCATTTCATTTTAGGCCAAAATTATCTCATAGAAAAGAAGTAGCAGTCCGGGACTCACCTCAGTCTTGCTGGAAGCGGAATTATTATTTAATTTTACCAAAACCAGAATAAACAGAATAAAAGTCTTGTCTCTGTGTACAAAACTCTGTCCACGCCTCTCATCATGCTGTGCCACTGATACACATGTGCAGACACATTGCTAGGATGCAATCAGAGTTGGATGCTGGAGTTGCAAGGCAAACAAAACTGACAACCCCAATTCCAGAAAAGTTGAGACGCTGTGTAAAATGTAAATAAAAACAGAATGCAAGGATCTACAAATTTCATAGACCCATATTCTCAATATAATATTATATAACATTTTACCATTTCATGAAAATTACTAACTCATTTAAAGCAATGAGTTAATAAGTTAGAGCAATGAGTCAAAAAAGTTGTGTAGCAAAGGACCATTGTGTAGCATCCTGTCTTCTTTTAACAGCCTGGGACATAAGGACACCAATGTTGTCCCATTCTTGCCTGATGTAGTATTGTAGTTGCTCCACAGTCCTGTATCTGTTCTTTGCTGCATTTTCTATTGCATGATGCGCCAAATGTTTTCTATTCGTAAAAGGTCTGGACTGCAGACAGGCCAGTTCAGCACCCAGACTCTACTTCTGCAAAGCCATGCTGTTGTGATGGATGCAGTATGTGGTTTAGCATTGTCTTGCTGAAATATGCAAGGCCTTCGTTGAAAGAGATGTTGTCTGGATGGGAACATACGTTGTTCTAAAACCTGTTTATACTGTTCAGCATTGATGATGCCTTTTCAGATATGTGAACAGTGCGCTGATAACAAGCTGGATTGTTCCCCTCTTCTTGAGTCTCATAGCGTCTGTTGTTTCCAAAAAGTATTTCAAGTTTTGATTCATCTAACCACAGAAAAATTTTCCATTTTGCCAGTCCATTTTCAGATTATTGGCCAGGAGAAGACGATGGCGTTTCTGGATCATGTTGACATATGACTTCTCTTTATTATATAGCTCTAACTTGCATTTGTGGATTGCATGGCAAACTGTGTTTACAGACAATGATTTCTGAAAGTGTCCCTGAGCCCATGCAGCGATTTATAGTACAGTATCAGGCCTGTTTTTAGTGCCGCCTGAGAGTCCAAAGATCACAGGAATTCAATATTGACTGTTGTTCTTGTCACTTGTACCCAGAGATTTCTCCAGATTCTCTCAAACGTTTGATATATATGATGTAAATGGTACAAGTCATAGTTACTGTAATAGCCTATGTCTACTAACTATGTTAATTATAATATACAGGATGTCTCAAAAAGAAGGAAACACCCATATAAAATGAAAGCGATTTGGCAGACAGTGATCCAGTTTTTTGACACAAGCTATAGGGGAATTATTTCACTGAAGTAAGGAAACTTTTCTTCAGGTTTAAGGCTACCTATGTTTATAAAGAGCTTTCCAAGACTGCATAGTTACAAATAGTACATGCAGCCCTCAGTGAGACTCCTGGGTGAGTTTCCCACTATTCTGCCAGTGGATTGCCACACACATATTCTGAGGTTACATGCAGACACAGAGGTGAACCTAACAAGCAACCGACTGATCATCGGCCCACTGAGTTTTATATGATCTGAGTGTAATGGTAATCCACACAGATTGCATAATGGCAGTGTGGCACCGATTTCCACATTTGGCGGGCTTTTACATCAGCCTAGTAATCACTTGCAGAGACTTAAAGGTTGTACAGCACACCACTAAAGCTCAAAAGCAGCTGTGGTGGGCGAATAAAAAGCCATGGAGGGATGTGTTATTAGCCACTGGGAGGTTCCCGACTCCGTGCTGGTACTGGCTGCTGTGGAAAAGCTAGGCACGTAGATCTATGCGATCGCCATCGAGAAATAAAGAGGTTTATTTACACGACTAAAGCACAAGCTTACACGGTTTGTGTTATATCAGAAGCAAAGCAAAGCATCTTTAGCCACTCTTTATTTTATGTGTCTGTGATCTAGGAGGCAGTGGATGACACAGTGACTTTGCTTGTTATTATAAGCATGATTATTTAATTATTAATCATTATTATTGTTAGTATTTGATTTCATTTAAAGGGAAGATGTTGAGAATGGGGAGACCGGTGTGCCAACAAAAGCATGAACAAGAAAAAAACAGGCAAAACAGAAATGAACCTTTCAAACTGCAGGCTTATTATTCAGTTACTGCTTTGTATTAATTATGATGAAATTAACTATGATGAAACTGACATAATGAAACATTATGAAAGTCAGCAACTGAAGTGTTGCCACATATGACCTAATGGGTTATAATGAGGGTTCAGCAATCATTTATTTTGTTATTGCCAATTCGGATTTCTGAAATACTGTCCTGAACCCTGCTACATTAGACTGACATAACCATAAACATGCCATGTGATGTCATATGCTGTCAAGCGTTGTCAAGCCAAATTTTGTACATTAATGTAACAGTGTCATGACACTTTAGAGGTAGTTGTCTTAGTGTCAGAAAAATCATAATGTTTTTGTCATAGTGTTGTAACGGCTAACTGGAATACACTGCAAAAAGATGCACTTGACAAAAGCTGTTTTGATATCACACATTATGGCATCTGTCATAACAGCAATGTTGGGAGGATGAGAGTAATGTGTTACAGTAATGTGATTACTTTTTCCTGTAACGAAGTAACACAGTTTAGGTCATTTAACAGTTTAAATTCTTGTAATTACATTTTATACTGACATAATAAAAGTTCCATTTCATTACTTGAGTTACTCATATGTCTTTAATAGAACTAAATCAATTGTGCTAATTTCCTTTTATATAGATTATATAAGTACTACCTGCAGTATTTGACTGTGTGACTTGTGAGCAGTGCAATACAGGAAGCTACTCCTTTTCATTTTTAGGCAGATGCAGTTTACATTACTGGCCAATAGAATGGTGTTGCTATATACACTATACACTATATACACTAAGTAAGAATGATGATAATGCTTTTTGGAAGATGCAATTTCATACAGTACCAACAGAATGGTGTTGCTATGTGCACTTAGTGTAAATAGCATGATTTCACTATTTACACTTAGTGTTCACAGTAACATCATGATATTTACACTTAAGATAATTCATATCAACCATTTAAACCAGGCAGTGGTAAACACTATTCTGAACACTATTCTATATCAACCAGTATCATTCTATTGACCTAGATAACTGTTACTAGACAGAGATATGTTTATATTTATTTATTATAATATTAACAGTTGGAACTAAAATTATTCAACCCCCATTCCAAATTACTTTTATTAGAAAACTTTACAAACTTTTAGTCGTTTGCAATAAACCAATCAAACAAGAACGATTTAGTACTTAGTAGAGCAACCTTTCGCTGCTATGAACTGCTGCAATTGTGATGCACAGACCAACACCAGCTTTGTTCCTGAGAAACCTTAGATTGCTCCATATAGGCAATGGCCTCCAATTCACTAATATTCTTGGATTTGTGTGCTGCAACCGGATTCTTCAAATCTCTCAAAGATTTTAGTCAGGCAACTGTGACAGAATCTTCCAGGACTTCTTCTGAAACCATACATTGCTGGGTATGCTTGGAATCATTGTCCTGTTGGAAGGTCCAATGACACCCAAGCTTCAGCTTCCTCACAGAAGACATGACTTGTTATTCTAGGATTTCCTGATACTTGATTGAATCCATCTTGCCCTCCACATGCTGTGTGTTTCTAGTGCCAGAGAAAGCAATGTAGCCCCAGAGCATCACCGAGCCACCGCCATGCTTTACTGTAGGCATGGTGTTCTTTTCAGTGCATACTTCATTCTTCCTCCTCCAGATATACCGCTGATCCATAGGCCCAAAAGTTTCCAGTTTTGTTTCATCGTTCCACAAAATAAGATCCCAAAACTTCTGTGGCTTATTTACATGGTTTTGAGCATACTGGAGCATATTTTTTATGTGCTTATGCGTAAGTAGAGGTGTACTTCTTAAAGTTTGGTCATGGAGACCTTCAACGTTTAGTATGTGCCTTAATGTGCAAACTGAAACCCCAGTCCCGGCCGCCACCAAATCTTGCTGCAGGTCCTTTGGAGTCACTCAAGGGTTCTTGACCACTTGCCTCCTCAGAAATCTGGTGGCAGCCAATGATAGCGACGTCTTTATGACCTGTCCAGGTAGTAAACCCTTGAAATTCGAACTTGTGAACATTGCTTCCAACTGTATCTCTAGGAACATTCAGCAGCTTTGCTAATCTTTTGTATCCTTTTCCTTGTTTGTTCAAGGCAATCATCTCTTCTCTTAACTTTCTGGACGACTCTCTTGACTTATTTCTATGACGCAATTAAACCCCTAACCAGTCCAAGTAGTTGGTGTGTATTATCTCAAGCACACCTGATGTAACTAATGATGTCCTTGATTAGTTGCATCAGTTGTGCTTGAGGCAACACTTGAATTGCAAATGTGTGAGGGATTTTATTCAGAATTGAATTTGGAGAAACTACTTGTTATATTAGTTGTGTTAAGCTATTTAAATTGGTTTGGTTTCATTGGTTTATTGCACTCACTTATTTTCAGGTTAATATTATATAATCGTATTCTTTAATTCAGTTCTCACAAATTTTTAATGGAGCAATTTGTTAGATGACTCAACCTGTTGAATTTATACTCCAAACAAATAGGGGGCCACATGTCACCAGGACGTTGTGGAAAGGAAATACACAGTTGCTCCTTCTCCCTCTTCACTAATTACCAGTCTAGAGAAAACATTGTGAATTCAGCATCAAACTTCATTCCTTCACTTACCAAGAATATCTCCAGCAGTGGAAGGTAATAGCAATGTAAACTCTTGTTTTGCTTCTATTTATATCACTTCTTTTATTTCTTGCTGAATGTGAATTCCTGATGCGAGCAGGCAGCAGCAGTTATAACGGTAGCTTGCCAAGAGCTTCAGACATCAATGTGTTTACTGCCCCTGTCATTGGCTACCTGTGCTTAAATGATCTAGCCAGGAGTAGAACTTCAAAATAATTAACATGAGGTTAAAGTACAATGTCAGGGCAGTGCTGCTTCTTCTTTCAAGGTGGACTGTTGCACATTCTGTTAATAATTTTTGTTAATTTTCGAATGTTTTAAATTAAAATGATACATTTAACAAAAAAACAAAAAAATCGGTTATAGTGCAGCTTTAAAATGTAAACAATGATGGTATTATATAAACAACAACAAGTATTCATAAGTAATACATTACAAAATTACTATGTTAAAAAAGTGTTAAAAAAGAATAAAACATTAAAAATGCAATAATGTAATAATGGTAAAATAGTTTACAAGAATGCAATACAATAATACAAGAATAATACAATAATAATAATAATAATAATACAAGAATAATAAACAAGAAAAATAACTACAATAAAACAATTCAACAATAAAACAGTTAGGACAACAAAAACAAGGAAGTCAACTAAGAAACTACTAAAATCAATTAAAGCTAAAGAAACCAAGAGTCAATTCAACAAAAAACGCAAGTGGAGGTGGTTTTGAAATATTCAGTTAATCGAGTGACATGAGCCAGCAGATCTTTAGAGTGTCCTGTAATAAATTCCAGCTTGTTGGATCCAGCTTGTAGCAAAGCAGATTTTCCCATTTCAGTAAAAGCTCTACACACACAAAGGCTGATCCAGTCACTAGAACGTGTTTGATCACATTCATTATTTACAGTGAGCACTGATGTAATGACAGTGACAGGGTTCCTTTTTTTTTAGCTTCCCCTGGACAATGAATCACCCCAGTTCCAAAATACTGAACTTCATGTTTATTTCAGAGGAATAACGTGGAGCGACAGCCCTCGTCACACATTAACTATGCGGAGGTTCGGTCATGCGCTATGTGTTATAAAAAGGAATCAAGCTGAGCTCTGCAACTTTATTGAAGCTGACTAAATGTACAGTATATTATGCCAGCAACAGTCGTGCAGCCCTGAAGTCCAGCCCTAAAGGCAGCGCTGAGGAGGCATTCCAGAGAAGGTGTGAGTCAGAGGGGCGGGCTGAGTTTGGTGTGACGCACTGAGGTCAGGGGCTGGTGGAGCTGTGATTGAATTAGAGCGGGTGAAGAGAGAAGGGCAGGCTCACAGTCAGGACAGAAAGCTCTCTGTGCCCTGCCTGCAGACAGGAAACTACCAGCTTCACTTGCATTAAGCCTGCTTCCTTTCTGTCCACTCTCACCTCACCACGACCCTCTGACCCAATGGCCTTTGGTCTGAACATGGCACTGATCCAGGAGAGAGGCCTGGCAGAGACTGTGCACACACATAGACTGCCAAGTTGTTGTTTTTTACTGCTAGAGTGACTTGTACGTCAACTTTCATAATTCTACTATTATTTTTTACTGAGTATAGTTTTAATCTGTGTTCAGGAAGAGCTGCCAACATTACAAAGCTGTGTATGTTTAAATATAGATACATTGCCTGTCAAAAGTTCAGAGAACCCCTACTTTTTATAAACAAGGCTTTTAAAAAACAGATTATTCTGGTCATTGGTGGATCTAGAGAGGTTTGAGAAGGGTGGCAAAGGAGCGGCAGGTATTTTTGGAAGGGTGGTACAATAATGTGCACTACTTAGTACATATTCATATAGTGAACTATGCATACAACCCCCTGTTCACAAAGCAAACCTAATAGAAACCACTGCAACCAACATAGTTTGTCTGTCCTGATTAACAGTGTTTGGAAAACAGCAAATTTGTACTTTAAAATGCACCAGAAATTTTTATGTATAGTATTTCCACATATATGTTTGATGCATCAGATACATAGACACATAGACCCAATCAATAGAAATCCCATGTTGTGAATGTCACAACACTCACATAGTGGATGTTTTTTTCCTGCCCTCAGACTATACAATTGTCCTTTTTGTCAATGTGCATAATAATTGTGTTTTATATGTGCCATTAAATGTGCCATTCTAAATTTGTTTCAGCGTTGAGCTCAGTTTCACCCCAGGAATAGGCCTGGTTACACCAGAGACCAGTTCCAGTGCCCACTCCCCACAAATACACTCATATAGGACCTGACCTCTTTGAACGTGGGGAGACCTATACACCTGAAACTGAAAGCCACAATATATTAAAAATATCATTAGATTTGACAAATTTTGTAGTTTTAGTCACACAGATCAGTACAAAAAAAAGGCTTTACAAGCTATATTTGGACATGTGCCTTTGAGAACCAACAAATCATAAGCCAAACTGAATAGAAGACAAAATAAATAAATTAATTAATTAATTAAAAAAAGATTCTGGAAATTATGTTTATTTTATTCACTAGAGCTTTTTATTTTTCAGTTGCTAGAAGTCAAAGCAGTCAGTTTTAATGTCTAATCTGGATGAGGTGTTTTGCCTCTCATATGAGCTATTTCTAAAGCTACCACTTAAATTAACTGGAGCAATTGAGGAGATGCTGAGGAAGACATGTCACCGTACCCCTTCATGGCAATAGTATTCCCAGATGACCACAAGATAATGCCTCCTGTCACAATACATCCATTGTTCAGGAAGTTTGAGAAACATGATGCAGAGTTCAAGGTGTTGTTCTGGCCTCAAAGATCACCACATCTCAATCCAATCGAGGACCTGTGGAATGTGTTGGAACAACAGTTTCGATCCACAGTGGTTCCACCTCACAACCTACAGGACATAAAGGGTCTGCTGCCTTTGTCTTAGTGTCAGATATAACTGGACATCTTTGTGGAGTCCATGCGTTGGAGGGTTGAAGCTGTTTTGGCCTCACATGGAGGACTAACAACATGTTAGGCAGGTGATCATAATGCTTTTGCTCATTGGTATATAATAGAACATTGGAACCATCAGTGATGTATAATAGAACATGAAGCTGAATGTTTCAAAACATATATATATAATATAATGTATCAGGAAATATCTGTTTTGTGTTAACCTTTGCATGTATTTTCTGTCCTTTGTTAATTGAACAATAAAAGGGATAACTAAAAATGTCAGTAGAAGACACAGTGCCCTAAGATCTTTGATGGTCAGAATACACCCCCCAAACACACACACACTCACATAGACACACACCATTCAGTGCAGGCAGTAAATGCGCATACACACATACACACACATGGACATGTGGAAAAAACGCTCAGCCTTTCACACACACACACACACACACACACACGTGCACAACAAAATACATTTTCCCTTCTCTCAAAATGACACTTAAATCCGATTCAAAAACAATATGGTCTTTTCTGGCCCTGTGCTGGAATGTATTGCTGAAGCATTCAACAGACAGAGAGAGGCCATGAATTAAAATGTCAATAGTCTATCCATATACAATGCAACTCCACCACTCCACTCTCTCTCCTCCAACCCCCCGCCCCCAAACAAATTGTGGCTGTAATTTTTCCCTCTCTGTGAGTTTTACGAGCGGTAATGTGAAGCACCTGTAGCCACACAGAGGCTAGACTAGTGCGGCAGGAGTCTGTCTGTGAGCCGCTCTCATCCCTCCCCCCAACACAAACACACACAAACACACTCATAAGCGCACAGGTGCTGAAATAAGGCACCACTGCTGTTGGGTTTAACGTAAAGTGCATTAGAAAATAATGGAAAATAGAGTTAGTACATTTAATCAAACATTGCCTGCATCAGTATCACTCAGATATGGCATGAAGGGAATAAATGAGACAAAGCCATAGATAAAGAAAGAGAGAGGTCTGCTTTGGCTAGCACCTTCACACAGTAAAGCCACAGCTTGAGGGAAAACTGGGTCTGGTCCTTGATAACGTAGTACTGGTATGAGTAGTAGTTTTATGTAATAAGCATAAAATGGGGGGAGTGATTACTTACATTATGTGTAGCGTGTCTACATGTGTGCTATATTAAGGCCACATGCAATACACAGTACATCTCTTGCAGTAAAAACAGGGTTTTATTAAAGCCGTTAGATAGAATACAATGGTTAATGTTCATCTTACACAATGACTTTGCCTAGAAAACATCTTCTGACTTATAATGATTGCATCACCGGGCACCATAAAATTAACCTATTTATTAACCTATTAATATCCTGTTTCACCTTCGGCTCCAACCGCAGAAGGTGAAACACAGAGTAAACACAGAGTAAACATGCTCAGCTAGCTCACAGGCCCTGCCTGATACTGCAAATACATTGTGCTAGATTCTTTACAAAGGTTTCCACAAAGTGGTCTCTGATTGATGCCAAAGAACACCTACCTTTAGTTCTATAAAGAACTGTGAAGAGTTAAGGAATCTTCCTAGAACTTTTGTAGATGTTTACACTTGAAAATCGTCCATAAGATCCATACAACAGTTCCATAAACAAAAAGATCTTTAGGGCACAGTCTCGGAAAAAAGTTACTAAACTCTCACTGGGGTGGAAGACTCAAAGACATGTCTTCAGTACCTCTAGTTAGTGAACATAATTGTATCACATGTCAATTCAGTTTTATTGACTCCAAACATGTTGCCTTGTCTCCAGCCTGTTAATGTTGTTGTTCTGTTCTAAACATTAGGTTGCACCTTTTACATGGGAAACACAGTACACAGTTGGACCTTAAAATCATTACCGTGCTGTTGAGGATAGATTTGCATTGCTTGTATTGCCTGCATGATGCCTTTTTCCTTACAGCACAGTGGTTCTCAAACTGGTCCTTAACCGACCCTCTACAGCTACTCAGATGGTCTACTCAGATGATATTTCCAACACCTAGAGATACAGCAAAATATGGATCATCTGGTAGTCCCGAAAGGTGCCACGGAATTCATTTATTCAGCAATTTAAACTGATCTCTGATGTCTACATACAAGGTGTCTGACTTTGGGCAAAGTGAAACGTGCAGAACAAACTAACAGCTTTGAAATTGTCCAGGATCATTGTCCAGGGTCTTGTTAATGTGGGCACTAAGGTTTGGGTTCCTATTAACCAGCTTGTTTTGTAAATTGTCTCTTAAACCTCAAATGGGTGCCACAGCTACATTTTGGTGTCTGTACTAGCTCTAGTACTTAAAGGATATTAGGTTTAAAGGAAGCCAACTTCAGCCTTGTTCAAAGATGAACATGAACCATGCCTAAAGACAGTCCGGTATAGCCAACAATCCAAAGCCATTTTTTTTGCTGTTGCTCTGTTGTCATATGTCTGTTGTATGTCCTGAAGTCTCCTTTTTCAACTACGCTCATGTAAAAACAGTTTTATTATGTGTGTTCCACATCATCTTTAAGGACTGGCTTAAAAACCACTGCTTTAGTGAACCAAAAGTGGTTCTTTTATTGCATTGTACAAAGAAGTCTTTTGGCACCTTTATGTATAAGGGAGAAGGAAAGGGCACTGCGATCTCCTATTCATGCTGACTTTAAACATATGGACATGACAGTTTATGAATCATCGGTGTCATAACAAGCCTTTGAAATGAAAAATGGTTTTAATTTCAAAGTTGTTATAAGAAGATTTTGATTGCTGTTTTTGAGTAAATGTAGACTATTTTTAATCAATCATAAGTCATACAATGTAAAGGACAGCTGGTGTTTTCAACTGCTCTAACAAACAGTAAAAACAAACAAAACACTGGCGTTACAAGGGTCCAACAGTGACAATATGTAAGATCAAATGTTCCCTGTGAGTTCATTAAATGATTAACAGACTAACTTAAAACAAACTAATTTAAATGTTTAGCTTTTCAGTCTGTTCATATAAATACAGTCATGCCAATAAAACTCTTTTGAATTGACTTGAGAGAGAAAACTGACTCATGCACAGCTGTTATGTATGGGGTGCTGGTTACCTGCCATTGCAGCTGGTGGTGTGGGTGCTTGAGGGAACTGGGTTGGCAGTGCTGTACTGAGCCAAAGAGCATTGGTAAAACCAGACCTCAGGGGAAAAACACAAACTGTCGTTTTCCACTCCGTTCTTAGCACTGTCACCTCCTATTAGATAACGTGATTGCACTTCAGCAAGCTCTCCATGGCCAATGAGATAACGTCAGCAAGCAAGAAAGTTGAGGCCTGATAACCATCTCCATATGAATTAAACACTTTAGCACAAGCTTGTGTACTAATAAGAACCACTAGCATGCTCAGTCTCACTAGTCTACATTTATAAACGTCTGCAGTAAATGATTCGAGCTTGTGTTAAACCCGTAATGCAGACTGTAATTGCTATGGGGCGTGTTTTATTGTGCTGTAATAATCTGTAATAATCGGTTGTTCCAGACATAATTGGTATTCAAGCATATGTTTGCAGGCTCACTAAATCTATCCATTAGTCGCTGTGCTGTGTTCCAGCGTGTTTCTGCCCACCTTTTAAAGGGAAAAGGAAAAATTTCCCTCCATACCGTATTACTGTGGCTGCTAATATGCTGGTGGATGAGTAAACAGGACCACATGAAATACCTTACCACGTATTTCACAAATCACACACCACTTACTTTAAATGGGGGGTGTGATTCCTTTCATCTTGTGGAGTGTGTCTACAAATGTGTTATATTAAGGCCACATGTAACCCTCGGTGCTGCTCGCGCAGTAAAAACAGGGCTTTATTAGAGCCAAGCCCAGGCCTCGAACCCCAGTTAGATAGGGTTTCAGGGTCAGGATCTTTCCATTAGCCACATGGCACACTTGCTGTTAGGCTAGTCCCAGTCCCACAGTTCACCTCAGTGCTAACACTGATACGCTACACACATGCAAAGGTGTGGGATGTAACGGAATAGCGGGATGTAACGGAAAAGTGTTCAGAGTGACACCGCAGATACTGGCACCCCTGGTAAACATGAGCAAAGCAGAGTGTGAAAACAACGTTCTTATTGCTTATGCTTTTGAACTTTCATTCCAAATATTACCAAGAATCTAACCTTTATTTGAAATACAATGTCTAAAAGAAAAAAGATGGCCGCAAAGATAGCAGCTCTGAGAATTCTCCTAGAATGCTTAATAAGACTAGAACACATGGCAATGAATCTGAGACCATTTCTTAATGAAAAAATCCCTTCAGATTCTTCAGATTCTACAGGTCTTCTATGTGGATCTATCTGGATTATATGAACATTTTTGTGCTGGGTTTGAGGTCATTGTCCTGTTGGTCCAGTGTTTGAGGTCCAGCCATGGTCCAGTTTAAGCTTTCTCGCTGAGGTAGTATATCTGCTGGTACTTGATGGAGTCCATGATACCATGTACAAGATGTACAGAGCCTCTGGAAGGAAAACAGCCCCACAACATCACATTTCCACCACCACAGTGGGATGAAGTACTTTTCTGCATGAGTTTTTTGTGTCTAGGCCAAACCCACCTCTGGGTGGCTATTTTGGTCTTATTTGAAAATAAAACACAATCCCACTGAAAGTTCCAGTAATGTCTGGTAAACTTGTAGGCGCTTGAGTTTGTTGGTCCTTGACAGCAGAGGTTTTCTTCTGGCAAACGTCCCAAACAACTTGTGGTTATGTAGGTGCAGTGTGATTGTAGATTCCAGGAGAGGTTTTGACCCCAAGACTTAACTAAGGTCTGCAGTTGACCAGCTGTGGACCTTGGAAGTTCTTTGGGCACTCAAACTATCCTCCCTTTGCGCTTAGGGTCAGTACAGATAAACGCCTCTTTCTGGCAGATTCTTAACATCTCCAGTTGCTTACCAAACTTCTGCATTGTTGTCCTGATAGCAGAAATGGCCATTGTAGCCATTTCCTGATTTGTGCAGCTCAACAACCTTTTGTCGCACATCACTGCTTTATTCTCTGGTCTTTCTCATAGTGATGGGTGACTAAGGGAATCTGGCCTGTGTGTCACCTCATATTTATGCCCCAGTGAAACAGGAAGTCATGGCTTATCATTTAATGCTCCTCACTCTTTAAAAGTGGGAAACTACTTCAGTTAAATTTCATTCATGAGATATTGAACTCATTTGCACCATATGATCAAACCTGCAGTGAGATCATAAGAGCTGCAGTGAACTGAAGGATGTGATGAGAGGGACAGCTTATGATCAAGTTCATAATTTTATTTTTGGGGCCTACTAGAATAGCTCTACATCCTTCAATGTTCCAGAAACACAATATTTTTCTCATGTTTGGTACATCTGTATTCACCCTCTGTCTAAAATGCTCTGTTGAAGCTTCTGTGTCTTTAAGCCCTGCTTCTTGATGAGCCCAGTGTGCTCTGCTTACCCACTCTATTCTGACTGGTCAACTTCCAGAACCACTGAAAATGGCTGCAGTATCCTACCACCCCTACAGGCAGCCAAAAAGGACCAGAGTTGGGATTCCAACAAGGTGTTTCAGGCAGCTAAGGAAAGCGGTTTCTGTGGGACCTTCTGATGTGTACCATGGGCTTTATATCTCTGCAGGCCATTTTCATGCACAAAAAGGTACAAAAACACACTAAAGGAAAGAGAAAAACTAGAAAAAACATAATAGTTCATTAAAAACTTTGTAAATTAATTTCAAAAGTTTTTCATGAAACATTACTAAGATTTTCTTATGCATGCAATAATGCAATGCAGTATGTATTCTAAACACACTGTTTTTTAGGTATTGTAATACATTACTGAATATTGCCATCACTTTTGCCATCACTGCCTTTGTGAAGCACAGTACATCAGTGTACATGCACACTACAGACTAAAAGCAACTATATTTTTTTTTTTTAATGAACTTTTGGAGTGTTCAGGAGTGCGAGTATTCTTTCCAAAGGATTCTTCACTAAAACATGATCAATTTAAAGATCCTTGATTCATTCTCTTTTAAAATGTTTTTATCATGTAGAAATAATGGAATATTGGAATCAAGTAAATGAAATGCACCCATTTTTCAGTGTAACAAGCCCTCTTAATCTGCACCAAATGCAATAAATTCAATTATCACACTAGTGGGAACTTAATTGAAATTAGAAGGTGTTGAAAAATCCATGAAAAAATGCCATTCCTCACAGTCCTGGCAAGAAATGAGCTCGTTTGTCAAGGACCTTGCTGATCTTGTTGCTGTTCGATTAAAACTTTATTCACTGCCATTTTCTATTCACTGCTTTCATTGATACAAAATCAGTATTGTTGCTGCTACATGTACAAAATGACTCAAAAGTGAAGATGCTACTAATCCACATCTTTATGTTTCCCCCGGTTTGTAGGAAGCTGAAAAAATGTGGAACTTTGAAAAAAAAAGCTGTAACAATGGGGCTGAAGCAGGTTGCATGCACAGAGTGGCTTTATTAAGGGAGGGCCAATGCTCAGACTCCAGCCAGGCAAGGTTCAAAAGACAGGCAGGCAGAATCAGAGACATATCCATAATCAACAAACCAGGAGACAAACAAGGATCACAACCAGAGAACACACAAAATAGAACAACTTAGCACTCAGGTATGAAACACAACTTTGCAAACAGACGGAGCAAACAAAGGGGTATAAATGAGACTTCTAATGAGTCTATAATCAGCTGCAGGTGTGAGTAGTAGCGCAGAGGGGTGGAATCCACGGAGAGTCCAAGTGAACTCTCCCCAGATGGGGGAGACATCATGACAGATGTAATACTCCTGATAAGAGTACACCTGTGAGAGCAAGGGATGCACCTGAAAGTAACTGAATTCATTAAGTAGAAGGGGTGTCTGGACACATTTGGACATTGGTCATATGCAAAAGTTGAATCACTGAAAACATTCCCTACAGACAGTACACTTAAATAAAACACCTAACCATGTAATATAACTTTTGCACTATCGCCACTATTTTTGCAACAGCAGCAAAAAAAAAAATAAATAAATAAAAAACAGTAATTGTGCCTTAAACTGTGTGTGTTCTCTGCAGAGGATGTGCACTTATTTACAATTAGAATATCATCAATGTTCAGGTTTACTGACGTTAATCACACGAAGTGCAACTTTGACCAAAATGCATTCAGCGGCACGTCTAAATATCCAACATGTTTGGAACAGCATAATGAACTAGCTGTGAATTGTGAGATGTTTGTGTGACTTTCACTTCATCCTTTTTATCATGATACCTGTTAATCTCTCCTACAACAGCAAATCACTCAGCAACTGGATCATTGAGCTACACACAGGTTAGAGTCACACAAACATCTCGCTGATCACAAATAAATTGTTTTATATGAGTTGCACTGTATAATCAAATGTTTACTCTGCACTAGCTCCCAGACTACAAGTACTAACAATTAGAATATACATACTAAGTACTAAATAAAGAAACACAAAAAAAATAGAGCAGAAAAAATAGATATGTATGTATATTAATCACAAAAGTCTGAAAAGCACAGGAGCAGAACATTTGTACAGTATGTAGTATTAGTGCAAATGACAGAACTGTGCAATAGCATCCAATTATAGACGCAATTATATTAACTAAGTACACATGTATCATACACATACTGTGCATAATGCAGTATAAACATAATAATATTGGTCCTTATATAGAATAAATGACACATTGAATCATCAGGATATATGCAAAAAGTGCAGTCTGTGAAGCTGGGCTGAAGAGGACTGAATATGACCTACATTACTGATCAGATGCTTGTGGCAGAGAAGCACCAGGTAGAATGGTACAGAATACAGAACACAGGGAGTCCAGAATATTCACAGAAAGAGCTGCACAACAATATCATTGCTGAATCATCACCCTTCTCCAGGTAAGGGAGAAAGAACTGGCCAGTGGCCAAGATTAGTGATGTAGTAGGATGGGTATTTTACATGAATGTTAGGAGGCAACTTGTGCATCTGATGAGCCATCATTTTTAAAATAGCTAACAAAAGAAAAAACTCTATATGTCCAAACGTTGGTAGACACCTGCTCATTCAACGTTTCTTCGGAAATCAAGGCTACTGAGTTTGCCCCCCATGTACTGCAGTAACAGTACTCCACCCTTCTAGAAAATCTGTACACTAGATGTTGGAACACTGCTGTGAGGATCTAACTGCATTCAGCCACACGGGCATTAGTCAGGTACTGATGTTGGATGATTATTCTGGATCACAGATGGCATTCCGACCCATTCCAAAGGAAATTTAATAATATTCTTCGTGCTCCACAGCCGAATGCTGCAGGACTCTTTACCCTTCGATCTGACACTTGGCACTGGCCATGGTGACCTCATGTGTGGCAGCTGTAGAGCGTCCTATTTTATTGCCAGTGCTTTTCTCAGGAGATTATACAAGCTGCGTGCGCACACTGCAGCAGTAGGTGCACTTTAAAGAAGCTGAACGGTTAGATGAGTTAGATGATATAATGGGCTCACTGAAAATTCATCAGTATTCAGAAAGCCTACTGCTGTTAATCACATGCAGTGCAACGTTCATCAAAATTCATCCAGTGAAAGATCTTATCAACAGCTGACTTGTTTGGTATAGCACAATCTAGAGCCAAATCTATAAAGAACCTTGAGATGTTTGTTTGACTCACATCTGTGTGTGGCCTAGGCAACATCACGAGGCTCCAATTTCTGTCTGTTCATCATGTAGTCTACTGAGTTTGTATCAGGATAAGTGCTTAACAGTGTGGAGAGTTCTCTTAGAGCACAAGGAGAAATCAAAAGATCTTCAAAGAAGATAAAGTGCAGATACAGCAGGGTAATAATATGACTGCAGAAATGCTGCAAACATATGGTGTCTTGTTTTTATACTCATTTAAACAGTTTTCCATGACACAACAAAAGCAATCTAATGTTTTGTTCATTAGAGTGCAAACAATTTCAGTGATAGGCAAAAACCAACCAGAGGTTGTAACATTGCTAACGTGGTTCTCATTGGTGGGTTAAGCCAAATTAGTCTGGCTCACTGAAAGGTGCTGACATGCACATCATTAGCAGCTTACAAGCTGGTCAGTTTAAATGTTCAAGTCCTCCCCAAAGACTCTGACTGGTACAGCATAGGGTGCGCACTTAGGTGGTCAATCAAACCCTACACTGTGGAGTGCAGTGGTGTTATTCACTACACTATATCACCTACTCACTGTACCTGACCAGGTACAGATACACCACTCCTGGCATTACACAGCAACAGACAAGCAGCACTTTAGCAGCCATCTGAGATACTATAACAATGGCCTACGGACATCTAGGATTCCACAGGATTTCTTAACAATCAAAAAGTCAAAAAGTACAATAATAAATGCACAAAAAGACAGTCAAAAATGACAAAATATACAGAATGCAGTTTTAATTCATTATTTATTAGTTTTATGCTAGCTGTAGTATCCAGCATTAATATAATACTGACTACTAAAAAAGAACAAGTCATTTGGATGAATTGTTGGATGTGTGTTGTTGTAACTATATTGGCAGATCTTGATCAGTTGCAGATTAATTTTTATTAATGAGTATTTTACACCTTTTGAAAAAAGGCAGCTGGCCTTTACCTTATGTGAAATTTGCATCATAACTGGACCAATATAACTGATCAAAAATGACCTAGAATCCTAACAAATCATTTAAGTTTTAATTTTTACATTCTTTAAGGTTTTCATACAAATTACATATATTTTTTGCGATTAAGCGCAATTCTGATCTTCTAGTTTATTTTAACATGTAATTTTATTTTTGGTTCAATTTTCATATTATTTAATATTTTTTATTCTACTTGTATACTTCAGTCACATGTTTGCAAGTCAGAATATTGTTTATGAACTCAAACTCAGGGTGGAATAACGCAGGTGACTTTTGGGGGCACTGTTTCAATCTGGTCATGACCCCCTAACTTCCAGTGGAGGCATCTCCTACGCGGAGCTCACACCTAATGTTTATTCAGCCACAAATGAGACATGGTTTTTCAAAGTCATTGCCTTTAATTACTTCTTTTGCTAAATGAGCACTTGAACACCAATTTAACTGTGCTAATTAAAGCATGTCTATCGATTGACTTTGCGCTCTCCGTGAGGGTGTAATTGCAGGGAGAAGGAGTGTGACCGCAGCTATGCTGGAAAGCTATAACCTAAAACAGACACGGGCAGTTAGTGCAGACTGAAGTGCCAAAGCAATTGGGCACTGGAGCTTGTACAGTTCTCTGCTGGCACACTCAAGCTCGCTTGCAGCCAGAGAAATGTGGGTGAGTGTGTATGTGTGTGTGTGTGTGTGGGTCACAATGTGAGTGAGAGGGAATGATGGGTAGATGTGAAAAGGCGTGAATAATGTATAAATACCTAACCTAACCATTCTCTCCAAGACTCTCCTAGTCAGGGAGGATGAACAGGTCAACTGCAGCAGCACAATCAGAATATTCCTTTAATAGCATGACTATCCAACTGCATGAGTATGTAGGGCCACACTTCAGTTCCTCACTCTTACAACTACAGCATTAACAAATTAGTTTCATAACAGTTACCAAATAGTAAATAGTAGTTAGTGAACAGTCCTAAAGTCAAAAACAGAATTATAAAAATAGTTAAAGGGTTAAATATCGTACCACAATCTGATTGGCTGAGAAGCGTACTAACTAAGAGCACATATATTTCACAACTGTATAATTCTGCCGAGCACAAGTAACTATGTAACAGCATAGCTATAAAACAAGCTAACTGTCAGTATGTTTCTTTCTACGGTACCACATACAAAAGTACAAATTGAGTACGAGATCTTTTCTGTAAGATAATATCAGACTTGCAGCCCATTTGGTCCGTCCTACACCTATCGTAGCCCAGAGCAAGCATTTCAGTCATAGCTGATGGTGGAACAACTAAACAAACTGATAGTAGCCAATAGAATACAATTCAGTAAAGTTGGACTGTGAAATGAGTTACAGACTGGCTGCAACAAAACAGCATTCAGGTTAATCTGGAATTCCCAAAATAAGAACATTTTCTATAATATTCAGGGCTACTAAAGGTCAAGTCCAAAAATGTGAAACCTTTGGAGGTACACACAACTGTGCTGGTGCTCCATGACTCCAAGTACTGTTCAGTTCCTCAGCATGTCACAGCATGCCACTCAGCATTTTGCCATAACTACATTAAATTGAGATGAAACCACAGAAAGTCACAGTAGATCACACATAGCTTAAAGTCTACACAGAGAAATGCAGCTAGGCTTTTAGATAAACAGACAAATGGTGATGTTACTAATCTAGACTTTTCTTGTATGTTTCTGCTCAAACACAGCCAGTTTGTGAAGGGGTAGCTACTAAACTAACACCAAGCCTGATAAGTAAAGTTGAACAATTTATTTCATTGAATTTATTTTGTACAGTGTAAAATGAACTTGAACCTGCCATTTATTGGCTCTCCCTGCAGCATTCTGTAGTACTGCTACAGTGTGCATCCAGTGTGTGGTGGCTTTAAGTTTTGTTTTTGATTAATGTAACGTTGCTCTGTCTGCTGCACAGTAATGAGAGACTCGTGATGCACATTATACAGTTGTTTTTCAGTTTATGTGGTCATCTATAGCATTCACCAGAAATGCACTCACTGTAAAAAAGGATTTAGTGACTTGAACCTTTGAATGACAATTAACTTCTGAGTTACCGGAATGTACCAGAATGTAAAACACTAATTACTGTTCTGTTCTTACTATTAGAAGTTCAATGAACTGAAAATGAATTTTAAGGCAACCAAGTTACTTAAAATCTTTATTATGCTTTGGGAGATTATAGGGCACTTAAGCTCACTCCTGATTCTCTGATTCAGGCACTAAGTAATGGCCATTAAAAATGGCTGACATACTCGATAGTGCCATAAAACAGAAACAGGGGCCCCCAGCATTAGTAACAGTTAACTGTAGTGTAAAGCATTCCATTACTGAGTACATCAGCCATGTTTCTCTCAGTATCCAAATCATAAAAATACATTCCAGAGTGATTTTGAGGGCACAGGTTCCTACAATGCACTCATAATTTCTAGTGATTGTTTTATCAGCTGAATGTGAAAGTGCATTGCGATTCTCTCGTTACTACAGTGTGGACTGGAAACAGCATTTAATTCCGGCTGCTGGGCTATTAAAAAACAGACTTAACAGACTTTAAGTACAGACAACTGTATGGAGAAATGCTGTAAAAAATAAAAGCTCTGCACAGTTTAAAAGAAAATATCCTACTGCGTTTACTGCCTGATGCTAATCACACAGTAAAGTGATGACTGGACACTGCATGATAAATGTGATAAATAATTAAATGTGAAGTCATTATTTTTTACTCTTCCTCATCCCTGGCTTTAACTTCAGCTGTGCTCAAACACCTAAAGCTGGTTGGTTGTTTATGTGACTGGTGTCTGGATGCAGGTTGATGAGGAGAAAATGTAATTTACTGGCATTTTTGCAGCTATTTAGAGAACTAAACCGGAAGTAGGGTTCTAAAACATGTCATCAAAACCAAATGTTGTTTAATAAACTCTGACAACAGTAATTCGCTATCTCAAACTGGCCATCTGAAGTGTATCTAGTAGGTAAAGAATGTAAAGAAAGTTTTTCTATATTTCAGTCTATTTGAATTAGGATTTAAGCTTTGGGTAATAATAGTAAAGTCACATATTTTAGGGTCATTGAGTTGTACTGTATATATATATATATATATATATATATATATATATATATACACATGAATAACTATAGCAAAGTCTTTATTCATAATAGTGCAAAGAGCCATTCGATGCACAATGCAAACATCCCTCTCTCTCTCTCTCTCCCTCTCTCTCTCTCTTACTCAGAAGCGCACCTGAGCCAGGCCCTCAGGTGTGTGTGACTGTATCTCTCTCTCTCTGTGCTAATGAAAGCTCTCGTCTCATCCCCATCCAAACAGCAGCAAGTTCAGTCAGTGAATTTAACCCTGGAGGAAGCTTGTGCTCCTTTGAAATACAAATGAACAGGTACCTTCAAGCTGTGCACACACTCCCACCTCCATTCACCCCCTCGCTCTCACACATACACACACTGGGGGGCATTTGAGGAGGAGAGAGACAAAAGAGAGAACAGAAAAGAAAGAGCTTTTGGAAATCATAAATTAGTCATACCTGGCAGAAACACACAAAAAAAGTAATTAATGGTCATAATTTGTCCCAGTCGTATGAAATTCCAAATGTAACCCCAAGCCTTCAGCAAAGCGCTTTAAAATTCCGGACTAGCGAGGCTGCCAGTGCAGGCGCATAATCGGCCCTCCAATGAGCATGAAGGCGTGCATCAGCGGCCGATCAGATATGAAAGCGATACTTGCACGCACCTGTTTGTTTTACAAAAACACTTAAATCACCTACGAGTGCACATCACTGGAGCTTTGAGGTTAATAGAGATAGGATCTAGGCCCGACTGGAAAAGCCCAGAGCTGTCGGTTCATGGGATGTCCCAGATCTCTATCCATCCAGTCCTGTTTGATCAGGATCTCTTCTGATTAGGGATCAGGCTGGTTACTGGTTTAAGTGATGTACTGCAGAATAGTTGGAATAGTCCAATGATAATAATGCTGTTTCAAATTGTAATGCTTCCGAAAAGTGTGTATGATTAACTTCTTTTTAAAGGTGCCATAGAATGCAAATGTGTATTTACATTAGCACAGTGGTATAAAGAGAGTTCATAGACCTGACATACTGGAAACCTCAAACACTCCTTTAAATACAAATCCTTCATTTACAAAAAAAAAAAAAAAAAACAGTAAAATGGGCTGATTCCAAAATCCTACACTGTTAGGTAACAGTCTTGACTATTATCCTTACGCATCCAAAACTGACAGACAGGAGAACATTAGCAAATGGTGGACAAAGTGCAGAAATCTACTGCTCCAGGCTGTGAAGGGGAAGTCGATTTCCTATTCACCAAATTCTGATCAAATATTTTGTTCCACCTTAAATGCTACAGCTTGTACAGGCACCAGAATTCAAGTGAACAACATTTAAGATGAAACAGACAACTAGCAAAACAAGTTAGCAAATAGAAAGGGCCAATTCATAGGGTGTAAACAAGCAGTTCTCACCCTGGCCAAAACCACATACATATTATGTAGACATCAGAGACCTGCAGTAGTGCAGGTAATAATTTCATATTTACTGAAATTACAATTTTTATTTTGATGCTACAAACAGTTGTTTGAAGACTTTCTTCCATTCAGGAGTCATATTCCCAAAACAGTTAACACTTAATACTAAACAGAAATTAACATACTTTTCTTTGCCGATTAGTCCAAAAAACATTTTAGTCTCCACTAAACACTCACCACGAAAGCAACCTTTTCCACTGAACACTACAACTCTCAATCACATGAGTAATTCTTACTATCATTTACTAAAGAACCAAACACAAACTACAGGTTTTATTTTGAATCTATTTGCTCTTCATTAATACTTCAAGTCCTTGCTGTACTATGAGCTGATTCTTTACTGCAAAGAGTTTTACAATGTGCAAGAGCTCAGGAATACTGAATCTATACCTGTCTCTTCTGTAGTTTTACCTTTTAATGCAATGTGCTGCACAACTCCAACCAACCAAAAATCCTCTAGTTTCCTGCTACTGGCACGCAGACCATCACAGGAGCACTGGGCTTGCAGTAAGAGAGACTTTAATATTGTAAATAGTTGTGGTTGTTAGCTTAAAGATGTGTAAATGTGCTGCTTGTGCTATTCTGTGCTGGGCTATGAGCTAGTAGTGTAATGTTGGTGCCGAGGTTGAGCTGTATGGCTAGAGGTGGCCTGTGTGCTACCACGGCCGTTTCAGCTGCTGTTGGCAGTGGTTTCTCCTCTGCCGTAAAAGATCAAAGAACATTCTCTTAAAGTGCTGTGCTTCCCACGTCTCCTTCTTTGCCAAGATGTCACAATATGCAGAAACAAATTACTTTCCTGCTTCTTTCTTTCTCCATACTTTTGAAAGGCAGCAATGTACCAAAAGATGATGCCAGTACCCAGGCCAGTGGAGTGCTAAGTTATGGCAGAGAGTCCCCGAACAGTAGGCCTTGACATGCATGCCACACTAAACTGAAATTTGCAGAAAAATTCAGGGAACAATTATATAGAGCATGTCATCAATCATAATCAGGGTCTATAATCAAGCAAAAAAGCTGACACAATGTGGTAATCATTGCATAGTGCTTCCTGTTGTTGTTTTTCTCGATTGCTTACACACTGTTATTGCACACTGGTACTGATATCTGAGGCTCAGTGTTTTTTTTTTTAATTATTATTTTTTACTTTTGTCAGTGTAGCCAAACCCAAAACATTTTACTGCATTTCTCTTTCATTACAAACTGCTTACACATGTTCTGCACAACACTAAGCACAGTTTTGCATCTCTAATCACAAATCTTATGATAATCTCCCACAGAAATCTTTCTCAAAGATAAAACAGAAAATGTATTAACCTGTAACAGAGATCTGACTGCCATACACAAACTTTACAGAGCTCGACTCTTATATATTATATTCATTATATATTCATTATATGTAATGCAAAAAGGTAGAGACGGACATGCGTGCCTAATAATGTATAAAGTATGTATGAATGTTTTACTGTATGCAGTAAAGCCACACAGTGATGTTTTGTATGAATTGGCTGCACCTAGGTACTGCAGGTACTGCACTGCTGCCTGCTGCATGATGAAGCAACCTGAAAGGCAAAGAAAGGATGAGGAGTACATGGACAGAGAGGGAGAGGAACAGGAGGTCTGCACTGGGCCTGTGTCATATTTTTATTCAAACTTCATTCCAGAATCAACTAAGGCTCTTTTATCCATGCAACTGATGACGACTGATTGTTGAGCAAACAATTGTATGTAATTTACACTGGTGCTGTAGGTAGAGAGTATTTTCTATAAGCTGTCACTACATGTATCCAGTGAACTGTATTCCGAATGATTCTGTATTTTTTTCCAAGATATTTGTTTGTTGTTTAGAAAAATGTTTCATTTGTCAATTTTGATCAAAGTTAGCTAAAGTAGCCTTTATGAAAGATGATGCCTTTTAAATAAGCTTTTATAAATGTTTCAGTCAGACATCAGTAGTCATAACAAACTTATGTAGGTGTCATGTAGTCTTATGACAAATACCCTACAAGTGTTACCAAACAAGTGTTCTTGACCTTTAAGCCCTTAAATGGCAGACCTCTATACCTTAAATGAAAATTCCACTGATTTTTCAGGAAAGACTTTAGAAAAGTAATTAGCAGTGTTTTGATGTGAAATGCTCTGTTCTCTACACTGAAATGGTGCTTTGAATTAACATGATTCAATTGTGTCAAGAGGTTGGACATAAATAAATAAAACGTTATATCAACACAATTATTGCCAAAATAGCAATTGTGTTCATGGGACACATTAATTATGAACCTTCTTCTCAGTGTAGAAACTTAACAAGTCAGAATTGTGCACATGGTGGTGATGGGAACCAGACATCTTAAACATTTATTGCACAAAATGCTTATAAATAGATTACATGATGCCTGAGACATTGCTTTATAATAGTTTTAGATCAGGGTATGTCTTAAAACATGTACAAAATATTAGGGGCAGAGTGGAGGGGTATATGCAGGCCACTGCATGGCGAACAACGGCTCCAACAAAAATTTCTTTTTCAGATTTACCATTACATATATTATTAACATTACATTAACACTACTTATGTTAGTAACGTTACATACAACAGCTCAGAAGAGGCATGTTGGCTCACTGGTCATTCTGAATGGTAAAAATTGGCGATATTTGCAATCCAGACATTGTGTCCCTGGGTCCTGGAACTACAACTGTAGAGAAGTCTCAGTATGTTTTTCTCCAATGAACAATTCTATACACTCCGAATGACTCTACATCGCAATGAACAAACTCTGCAGAAATGATTAAAAAACGACCAAATTCCCCTTTAAGAATAACGCTGCCAAACTTCCATGTAACTACTGAAAGCTAAGTTTGTACTAGGTCTGACATTTTGAAGGGTTACATCATTTGGGACTGTGTCTATTGGTCGATTATGAAATGTTCATGTAAAGGGCAGCTATCATTAAAAGTGGAGTCATGAGATTTTGTTATGACAGAGTTGCTGCTGTAGGCAGTCTGTATGCCCACCCATGCTTCTGCACATAAACAGACACACTGCCAGCCTGGCTTACAGTAACTCTCAGCAGTGGGGTGATGTGTTATGGCTCCTCCGGCTATATGACTAAACAGTGGGAGGGTCCTGATCAGAAGACTGATGGCTCACCCACAGCGGATGACACATTCAGTGCCAACAGGCACAACTCACTTGCTCATAGTTCTTTCTTGCTTCATGCTTCGGCCTTTGTCTCCATACCACACACACAGAGGAGGACCCTGTTCATTGTTTCCTGAGGCTCGTCAATATTTCTAAATGACATTTGAACACGTGAAAGGGCACTTACCTTTAGTTTATGATCTTAGCTCAGTGTAAATGAGAGCTTGCAGTGCCACAGCTGTTACAGCGATTTAACTCAACTCAGCGTTAGTAAGTGAAAGGCCAGAGACTTCCTGCAAGATCATTTTGAACTCACAGTCAAAAATAGCAAACATGTGAACAAAACCTGGTTAATCACTGACAACACTGATCATTTCGCTAATGTAAACAGCTAATGTAGCTAGGCTTTCTAGTCAACTAATATTATTTGTTTAGCTAATGGTAAATATTGGCTGGGTGGCTAGCATATTCAACACTACTGAACTGGTTGGTGCTTTAGGCTTTACCTAATATGTTTAAGATCTAAGATCTAAGCAACAGATTTAGTCAGCAGTATTAACTTTAGAGATGGCATATTGGTCTGGCGCAAATGCTAAATCAGATATCAGAGAGGAAAAATCATTCAATCCAATGATGTAAAATTTTATTTTTGCATGAAATAACACACAATGACACGTAATAAAGTGTAGTCCTTACTGTGGGGTAGCATACTATGTGGGTAGTTGGGTAGTAGACCTGATAGACCTCTTCAAGTGTATAGTAGTGTTTTTACTAAGTCATTTTTCATGAACAAATAGCAGATCGGTATCAGTAGCAGATCGGAACACAAGGTGATAGTATCAGTGAGGATAAGAAAATGGAAAAGTGGTATCATGCTATCTCCTATTGATGGCATGTTGGACAGTAGGGCTGTGTATTGGCGAAGAACCTGGTGATACGATATGCATTATGATACATGAGTTATTTGAAATTTTGAGATATGTTGTTATATACTAGGTATAGATACATATTGGGCAGGGGGAGCTTAGTGGTTAGAGTTCTGGGTAGTTGCTTTTAGGTTTGGCAGTACAATCCCAGGGTCTGCTCGTTGTTCCTGTTGGGCCCTTGTGCAAGGCCCTTAACCCCTCTCTGCTACAGGGGTGCTCTATGATGGCTAACCCTGGCTTTCTAAGCTGGGATATGTGAAAAAAGGAGTTTGTTATACTGTACAAGTTAAATGACAATAAAGATACTTTACTGTAAGCAAAGTGACACGTAATGATTTTTAAACTTTAGGTCATAGGTCATTATCATAGTATAAAAAACACACCAGCATCATTTACGTTGTGGAAGAGTTTAACCACTGAGTTTAACATAACATAACACTTGCTACCTAGCAGTTGGGAGTTTAAGTCCAACCCAAAATGAACTACAGTCTATAACCAATGTAAAACAATGAAAAAACTATAAAAATTGAGATACAAGGCTTTTTTCTGAAAGCAGCTGTGGTGTGTTGGATACTGGTATGCTGGTGAATCAGCGTGACCATGCTGGCTGACCAACACCAGACCAGCGTCATATCAGCATAAACAACCAGCATAAACCAACTCAGACCAGCATGGAATTGTGTTGGTCTAAGCTGTTATGTTTCTGGAAGGTTGTGGAATGAAATACATGATTTTATTAGAGTTATTGTGAAGTGGTTGTTAACACTTTTAAGTTGAGAAAGCTAATGTTAACTATGTAATATTTAATTTATGTAGATAATGACCAAAATAACTAAATTATTTACTGCACACGCTGGAGTGAAATTACACTAAAACACTGAGCGTCTCAATGTGGGGTCTCTGACGTACACCTGTCCTTCAGGGACCTAGTGATCCTGTCAGCTGGCAAAACTGTTCAGACCGCAAAATACTCTGATGTTTTCCAGGGCGGTTTTGGTTAGAGATGGCAGAGAGTGCCAATGATAGGAGAAACCTTGAGAGTCTGAGATGGGGAGGGCGGTTCACAGTGGAAAGAGATCCACCATCCGTTTTATTGCTTTTTCTTATGCCCGTACAGCAGGGGGAAAAAAGAAAGGACTCTCTTTTTTTCAGATTCACATAAAGTTTGAGATATTTGATGATTTATAGGGAGAGGAAGAGAGGAACAGAGAGAGGGAGAGAGAGAGAGAGAGGGCTAGAGGGAGGGGGTGGTGGCAGGGGGGTTTAAACATGATGCAAACCATTTGGAGAGGGGAGTGGAGGCTGCCAGCACAGCCTGCTCTGTTTAAACTGGAGAGGAAGTGACCGTATATACAGCATGCCAGCAACCCCGCTCTCCCCTCGCTCACACACACACGCGCACACACACACGCATTATCGCCGAGGTCAGTCCATGGCCATTGGCTGCAGAGCGTGTTTGTTATTGTAATATTATGTTTCTTTACATCACCATCCCGGCCACCGTCACCATTATTATCATTATTCCTATTATTACAATCTACGAGGCTCGGGGGCAGACAGCAGGGGCAAGAAGAAAGGCGGCCGGAGGAGGAGAGAGAGAGGAAAAAGACAGGCTGAAGAATGAAAGGCAGAGCAGAGAGGGAGGATGAGAGGTCAGCGTTTTCCCTCAACACTCCAACATGACTTAATCTTGCTGCACTCTGAACGGAACCTTCCCAGGGCCACAGGCCCACCACACCAAGAGAGGAGAGAGGAGCAGGAGGAGAATGAAGAAAAGGAGGAAAGAGAGAGGATGAGGAGAAGAAGGCTCCATTTGTAATTCAGAGTGGCCTTCAGTGTCTCTTCAAGACACCCGCATGACATTCTCTATGTCCGTTGATAGGAGCACCTTAAAAAAGAACAAGATGAGCAGGAGGAGAAAGAAGCGAGAGATGGGTGAGCTGAAAAAGAGCTCTGTTCATGCTCAGATGAGGTTCAGAGTGACCTCTACTGCCTCATCATAACACCTTTACTGCACTGTATAGTCCTCGTGCATTGGTGAATGCAGCATAAGAAAGAACTAAGGATAAGAAAATGAGTATCACAAGAGACTACAAAGTGCAGGAGGACAAAGAAGAGAGGAGATCTCCAACTGATCACGGCTCAAGGCCACAATGACCTCTACTGCATCTACTTGATACAGACATTGCATACTCTATTTTCATTGGTAAGACCCCATCTAACACCAGAACATCCAGAACCAGAAAGAGCTAGAAGAGTATAAGGACAGAAGGAGAAGGATGAGGGAGGAAAAAGAGTGCTCCCAAGCACCAAGCTTTAGAAAATGAGCACCACAAGAAAGCACACAGAGCAGGAGGACAAAGAAGAGGGAAGGTGAGATCCATTAAGAGGAGAACATCTCCAACTGACCATAGCTGATGCCCACAGTTACTTTGACTGCACCCACATGACATGGCAGACATGTCCATTGGTAGGAGCACCTTAAGAAAGAACAAGTAGGAGCAGGAGACGAATCAGGAGAAAGAGGATGAGAAGGATGAGGAGGAGAAGAGTTCTGTTTGATGACAGCTGAAGTCCAGAGTGATCTCAAAATGACACACATATTACATCACATATTCTTATATCCAACTGGTGAAGGCAACATTAGAAAACATCGTTCATAAGAAAATGAGCACCCAGACAGCAAAAAGAACAGGGGAAAAAGAGAGGAGAACATGAGCTGGATTATGAGGGGATCATCTCCATCTAAGCACAGCTGAACTCCAGAGTCATCATTAACGACACTTACTTGACATGCATACTCCATCTCCCCAGATAGAAGCACCTGCACTCACTAGGTGCTATGTAGGGTTCTTTGAGTGATATAAAAGAAGAACCATTGTTGGTTTCCTGAAGAACCATGAATGAGCGTGAAGAACCTGTTAAATTGGCTTTAAGAACCTCCACATAATGTTTAGATAAAGGTCTACTTTGAAGGTGTTTTTACTCTCATTATTCCTTTTATGGTGATCTCAGGAGTAATATAAGGAACTCTGCTGTGATTCACTTGTTTACAGCGATGCACTGCGATGATCACACAGACAGAGGCAGGAAAATAGAATGAACCTCTGTGTAGTTATGTTAGTTATGTGAGTCACTTGGAGCTATGTTACCTATATTAGCTACTTGCTTTGGACCACGACATCAACACAAAGTAAATGAAAGTTGTTACTGGCTATGAAACTGTCAGTTTAAGACGATCTGCTTCAACCAGCAAACAGATAAAATCACACAGCATGGCTTCTATTTATAAGTTGCTGTTGGGGTTGTGATGCTAATAAAGATTGAAATGCTCCTCTTTTCAGTCTGTCTGGAGTGAAGTGTGCGGCACAAACATTTCAACATTGAATTAAAGATGTCCAGGATCTTGCTAAAGATGTGGAAGCTATAGTTGGTTTCCTATTCACCACCTTGTTTCAGTTGTATCGCAGTTACACTTTGGCACCTATACAAGCTGTGGCAATATAGGAATCATAACCACTGACAGTTTTTGTCTTGTAAAATGAAAAGCCCTTCAAAGCCTGGAACAGTAGATTGCTACACATAGGCTGCCATTTGCTGTTGCTCTGTTGTTGTTGTATGTAAGTTTGGGGGTGCCCAAATGAGTCACGGCTGTTAATTAACAGTCTATTACTATAGATTGTATTAATCTGCTTGTTTACAAACGCAATATTTATATTTGAATATGGAGACAGCAGTGTTTGAGGTTCATGGTATATACTGAACTCTACGTTTTCTATTCTATAGCACCTTAAAACACACTCAAACATGTCAAAACGAGTTGTGAAAATGAAAATGAAGAATGCAGTGAAAATGAAGTTGTGAGTGACCTCCACAGCCTCCTCAGTGATGCATGACACTGCATGCACCTGTATGTCCAATGGCAAGAGCACCATTAGAAAGCATCAGTCATTAGGGTGCAACAAAAAAGTGAAGTGAGCAGGAGAAGAAAGAGGAAGATAAAGAGGTTGAGGGTTCCATGATCTCTTGATGCAAGACACGAAGCAAAGGTGCCATGAACCATTCTTTAAGCATTTTGGTTCCCTAAAGAACCTTCCAACAGACAACCATTTTTGTTAATGAGATGCATATAAAATCAAGAGCTGTTTTAAAGTGTAAAGAACCTTCACATAATGTAAATGACATAGCAAAATACTGCTAAATTATACTTTCATTAGGTGCTTAAAATGCACATGGATGATGCATTTTCATAATTCATAGTTCATAAGTAATTTCCAGCTAGAGGAAGGAGAATCCAGTGCCAGCTGGTGGGACAGGCAGGTGATCCACAAGCTTCCGAGAACGCATATTTCTGTATTAATTGGCATCAGCACTCCGGAAAACACATGAAGCTTGGGCAAGATTCGTCCGCAACACTGTGGCAGGTACTGCTAGACTTCAGTGCACTGTTAACAAGCTCTGACAGAGCATTGGGTATGATATGGGGAGGGCCTCTGACCTGAGGCAACAGCTAGGGAGTGAGAGAGGGGCCGACAGTGCAGGTGTCAGGTGCTGGGTGTGGAGCATCAACGGCACAAGGGGGACTGAGAGCCCATGTCTGGAGTTATGAATCCACACAAACAGATTGTCAAACTGCTGGCTCCCACTCACCCACATGCTGGCCATTAAAGTACAGGCTGTTGCAATACTGTTAGTAATGTGAAATCAGGACAATGATGTGCAAAAGCCTTACTTCACAATGCCTACAGTACAGAGACGGTAACTGATATCACTTGTTGCACACACTGAAGCTACATATAATATTATAATGTGATATATAATCCTATGCTCCTTTAAAAACAAACAGTTTATGTTCTAAAATCAGAAGCTGTAAAACATTTATTGATTCATTGTAAACAAATGGCATTAAGACACTCCCTGGTGTTTAATTCATACCCCGTTAGAATGGAAGTAGCTTAATTTATCTGTTTAGCTAACTAGCTAAACTACCTACTTAGATGCTTTAGGGTAACAAAAATGAACACAAAATTCATTCATCATGGTGGTCATGATTCATGCTGGAAAAGGCATGTTAGAACTGTAAGTTGAGTTGGTTCATATTTGGGTCCTTGTTTTTGCAGTTGTGCTTGTGGCAAACATCTTTATAAAGTGAATATTTCTACGTTAAATTCTACAGTTACAGGTGCGGCTGGTGCAAATTCATGATTTTAGTAAAATGAACCATACTATGTTGTGAAGTTATCGATCTGGGAAAATTTCTGGTTAAATATCTCTCTTGGCTGGTACAAAATCCTGTTGTATCCGTGCAGCCCTGTTATCCACCCAGAGGTAAGTTCCTTCCTGCTGCGAAGTGAAATTGTCTTTATAGACTCAATTAAATCAATTGACTTATGTGTTAATTAATCATTATAAAAATTTATCATGCTGTATTTGACTGTTATGTTGCCTGACAAACATAGTCTGGTGTTAACAATGTTATTTCCATGGTGGAAAAATTTGTAATTAAGTTATATTTGTTGAACAGGTGTGTTTTATTTAGGGCTGTATACGACTCAGAATTTTGTCAGTCGAATTGAATTCGCCCGTGCTGGCCTACAATTCGACTATTCGTTCATATTTTTTCTCCATATACATTATCTAGTAATCAGTAAATCAATTTGCATACGTTTCAGATCTGATGTCCTCCTCATTTAGAAAGTCAGCAGAGTCACAAGAACGTATTTTTGAACTAAAAGAGACGTGGCATATGATGAACGATCTGAACTGGAGCCTGATTTAATTACAGAATATAGTGTCCAGCAGCAAGCAGGTATTTATGCTAAAAAATTAGCGCTTATAGCCTGTCTTTTTAATTTCACTTTTAACAGCTTCTTCAGTAGGATGACCCTTCGTCTTTCATCTCTCATAAATAATGAACTCCTAAATAAAACCAAATTAGTCAATATTTAAATTATTTTTAGATGAAAAGAAGAATGGTAGACCCGAACAGTTTAATTATTATATTACCCGTGCTGAAATAATAATTTCTCGTTTATCGGCAGGCATATTAAGTGACCGTACTTATCTTTAAATAAAAATAATCTTAGCTGTAAACGAATAAATAAAAATATCTGTAATTTAGGTTCTAAAATAATGGAATTATAATAAAGCTAACGTCTTCGGTCCGTTTTTCCTTCACCGCAAACAGCCATTATGTCTAAAACGAAAGTCAACTCACTCGTTTGAAGCAGTGTTCGATGTCTGACTAAATGACGAGCAGAATTAGCTTTAATTTGTTCGATTCTCTTCTTCAAAAGCTCCTCCAGACTTTTTCTGAGACATCGTTCCACCCGTTTCTCAGCTTCACAGCTTTAGCTTCCTTCAACGGTGAACCGCCAGCGCACGTTGTCACGTGGATTTAATTTTTTAGCAAGCATGCGTCATAGCCCAGTTAGAACTTAAATATATATTTATTATTCCCCTTTTAATAATTATTAAAATGTATTTTTAAATTCTTAAAGTTCTTGTGCATTTTGTAAGCTTTTGTCTGTTTTACGAAAGAAAAAAAAACTCGTCACTGTTGTCAGTCGACTTGAAGGTTCTCAGTCGACTTAAAGGGTCTCCGACTGACGATTCGACTCATCGACTTCTAGAGGGCAGCCCTAGTTTTATTACATTGTTTTTTTTTTTTTTTTTTTTGGTTTGTTTGTTCGTTGCTGGTTTAGAAAAGCAATAGGTCACTCAAGTTACATTGCCTGTAAAATTAATGTCATTTTATTTAATGTAATGTATTACTTCCTGCTTTGTTGTCCAGCTGTTCTAACAGTACCACCTGTTTATTATATTGCATTATATTTAATGCTTTACAGTGTCCAGGACTGCAGTATGTGCACTTCTTTACAGTATCCAGTACTGCAATATGTGTACTGCTTTACAGTGTTGAATACTGCGATATGTGTACTGCGATACAGTATCCAGTACTGCACTATGTGTACTGCTTTACAGTATCAAGTACTGCAGTATGTGTATTGCTTTACAGTGTTGAATACTGCAGTATGTGTACTGCATTACACTATCCAGTACTGCAGTATGTGTACTGCCTTACAGTGTTGAATACTGCAGTGTGTGTACTGCTAAACAGTATCCAGTACTGCAGTATGTGTACTGCTTTACAGTGTTGAATACTGCAGTATGTGCACTCCTTTACAGTATCCAGTGCTGCAGTATGTGCACTCCTTTACAGTATCCAGTACTGCAGTATGTTTACTGCTTTACATTATTGAGGAATGCAGTATGTGCACTTCTTTACAGTATACAGCGCTGCAGTATGTGCACTCCTTTACAGTATCCAGTACTGCAGTATGTGTACTGCTTTACAGTGTCTATTACTGCAGTATGTGTACTCCTTTACAGTATCCAGTACTGCTTTCCAGTGTCTAGTATTGCAGTATATGTACTACTATACAATATCTAGTAGTGCAGTATGTGTAAATTCTAATGAACTGAACTATACTGAACTAAATAAATGACTTGGGACATGGCAAACAGAGGGAGCAGTTAAATAAAAAAGAACTGAATTAAATTGAATAAAACAGAATGTGACTGCACCAAGCAGAATCTACAATACAAAATAGAAAAGTAGAATAAAATCAGGTTAAATAGAATCAAAATGGAATCAAATTAAGTTAAACAGAGTTAAACTGAACTGAAGTAAACTGAGCTAAACAAAGTGTATGGGAAATGACAAACAGAGACAGCAGTGAAAAGAACTGAACTGAATCAAATCACATCTTATCTAATCTAATATAATCACACTGAACTGATCCGAAGTGAGCCAGTGACTGAGTGTAATAAAATCAAATCAAATGGAACAGAACTGGACTGAATTGAACCGAATAAAAGTTTGTGAAAATGCAGACAGAGACAGCAGTGTCTACAGAGCTGCTGAGTAGGGTAGGAGTGTTTTATGATAGGGCATGGAGATGTTGGGCAGATTATATGGAAGGGAAGGGAAGTTTGAGGCTGAGATTGATGGGGCCTCACTGCTGGCGCTGTGAGGGTGCTGGCACAGAGAACGAGTGAGAGCGAAGATTAGCCAACCACTCACACTGCCACATGTACAGCACTGTGCTGCAGCCAGATGCACACACGCACACACACACACACACACACACACACACAAACGCAAGTCATATCTCAATATCTGCTGCTCTACTCACATACACCACACACCCATAACACACACACACTGCCTCCCATTTCCTGGGTTTCTGGCAGAATGACTCACATGCACAGAGAAGAAGGGATGGAGAGACTCATCTGGTTTCACAAGAGGATGGAGTGGAGGAGGCCAGGGTGGCACTGGGGATCAGTAACCACACTAATCTACACAGGACAGCCAAAACCTCCATCTGAACCTGCTTAGCTACAAACACACACACACATGCACAGTAAACTATGAAACACTCAGCTTTCCAAACTGAAAGTGAGCATCTGGCATATGTGTGTAGGTGTGTTTTCACTTTGGCAATTACAGTATGTGTGTATGAGTGTGAATCGATAAATATGTGTGACTGTATGTAAAGGTGTAAAACCTGAATGTGTGAAAGTGAGAGTATTGTGCAATGGGTGCAGATCCTTGTTTGAAGGCATCACTGTGTGTTACCCTGTAATTACATTTAAGGTGCTGTGCAAAAGTCACAGATCGTCCTTCTCATTTACAGTCAAAATGACATTAAATTCAAGTTATCCAGATTTTACCCTTAAACATCATCAACAACTACATATATAGTATATCATCGCTGTCCAAAGAAAACATGTAAAAAAATTTTCTTTTATGCATGATTTGAACACAACACCTGCCATTTCCAATGTCATGATGAATGGAGCAATGGAAATGGCCCAGAATTGCTTGGAAAATAGTCTGGTTCCATTGACTTAAATGGGCTTTTTGCCCTGTCCTGTAAAGTTGCCCATTTAGAGAGATTTGTTTTTCTTTGGACAGCAGCAATCCACTCTTTTTCTGTGTAACAGATTCCATTCTTTTCAGGAGGCGTGCTTTCAGTCTTTCAAAGAAATCTGTAGTGATGTTTTTGTAGACCTCCAAAGTTCAGTCCTAGAAGTTGGTTGCATTTCTACATCTTACGATCCAAGCAAACAAGTAGTTGGCAGCTACACATCCTTTCGGACCCAAAGCGTTAAGTTCTGACTTCTCACAGTAGAAGGATGGACTGAGACACCTGAATCTTTTGTGTAGTGAAGTTCTGAAGTGCAGTTCTGAAAAAGCAGCTAGATTTTCTAGATGATGAAAGCAATTTAGCCCAGTTTTGGTGGTCTACCACAGTGGTTCCCAACCCAGGACCTGGAGGACCCCCTACCCTGTACATAGTGTTTTCCCTGCTTCCAACATACCTGATCCAACTAATCAGTTCATTAACAAGACTCTTATGGGCTGAAGTGGCTGTGATTTGGCAGGAAAACACAAAAATGTGGAGGGCAAGGGTTCCTCCAGGACCAGGATTGAGAACCACAAGTCTATCAGGCCTACCAGCGCAGTTGATGGTAATTTCTGTGACTTTCACCTTGCTTATGCAAGTGCATTATGTTATACCTCATCTCCTCTGAAATATACCCCTTAATTAAATGAAGGGTGCTCTGTGCATTATGTGCGGCAACAGACAAACACCTCAGAGCTGGAGACGACATCTGTGAGAGAAGAGAGGAAAGATATGTGTGTATATGTGTACATAATGTGGGTGTGTGTGTGTGTAGTGAATGCATCTGCACTGAGTGCGTGCTCGATGGCCTCTGTGAGCGAAAGCGCCTGTTGTGCACACGCATGCATGTG